>CAXAMN010027806.1:535942-546588 GCA_963970005.1 Durusdinium trenchii
CCTCTTGTCCTCCTCTCCCCTGAACTCTGTCAACTCTGTGGCTGGGCAGTGTGGCTGGGCCTTGTCCTCACCTGAACTCTGTCAACTCTGTGGCTGGGCCCTGTGGCGCGGCTCTGTGGCTGGGCCTTGTCCTCCTGTCCTCCTCTTGGCCGCGCCCCTGAACTTTGTCAACCCTGTGGCATCAGGAGCATCAGGAGGGTCTTGAGCAGTTGCAAGACTGCATCTGCTGTTTATCAAATCATCTCCATGACATCTTGCCTGGTTGGTATGGCTTTCAAGGCTCTCGTAATCCGGCTGATCGACAACTCTTGGTGCAACAAGGGCCTGCGTCGACTGTGGACGACAAAGCTCGGCCAAGCTGATTATTAAGAGTCCGGTACTCCCTTGTTTCAATGGGATGGCTTTACCAAACGTCTGCGAAAACATGTACCTTGTTTCAAATCAATCACTGCTCCAAGCTTTCTCATATTTGAATGGACAACAAAAATGGCGTGCTCTTAGGTACAACTTCGACAATCAGCCAAATCTGTTGCGCTTCATTTCAAAAAGGAATCCATATCTTCTTGAAGCTGTATTCAATCTGATTGTTACCGAAACGAAATCCTATGCAACTGGATCTTTCTTTGATGTGGGCTCGAGCGCTGGAATCCAACAACTGCATCATCTGCGGTAGATTTTCACTGCCGATGACACTTCGACTTGCTCCAGTGTCAACTATGGCATAGCCTTGGGCATCGAAAGCTTCTTTGCCTGACTTACTGGTACAGCTTGGGAAAGTGCTGACTTGATCTGGCCAGATCTTGCTCTGTTTGCTTTGTCTGGCAAAATGCACAGACTTCAACCGGGTTTCAAAAAGCTTCTGCATTTTTACTTTGAGGTCCCCTGTTGGATCGATTGAATTGCACGCTTTGTGAATTCCTACGAAAGCTTGTTCCAATCTCAAATCTTGGCTGATTTGACCAACTTTCGTGAATGCTTCATCGGAACGAACCTCCGAGTGATCGCTTACGTCCAAGTTCTCGAAGACCACCTAGTCTGCCTCGTCGTCACCTGGTCCTTGGTCTTGTTTGGGCGCTCTGCTTTCCAAAGACCCAGTTCGTGACATTTCTTGCAGTGAGTACGGGCTGTACGTTGAAGAAGTTCATTTCTGCCCTTGGAACCTCCTTTTCAATAGCCCTTTGCGCCACCACCTGCAAAGCTCGATTTGCATCCCTTTCCAGAACTCTTTTGTCCTGATGGCCAGAAGCCGCGATTCTTTTTTCTCTCACTGATTCTTGCTCTGGCTTCATGAAATGACACCAGACCAGTGTGAAGGTCAGGAACCTCCTGGGGCAAATCCTCCAAGTCTTTCTCAAAGGCCTGAACTGCAAGAGCATCTGAGTCTCCCCATGAAGCTAGGCTTTCAATGGTCTCTTGGTTCACGTCCTCTTCCTCTTCATGGTTCATTGCATAGGCCTGGTTGATGTCCTTGTTGATCTCAGTCTCCTCTGGCTCCACGAAGTTGGTGGGATACACCTTTTTTCTCTTGACTGCCTGAGCTGTTCAGCGCATTGGCGGACAATGACCTCATTGCTCCTTCGATTGCTGTCGTCTCCATCACACCATTGGTCATGGTCAAGACCTTCTTTTTGTCTTCATGTGAAAGGCAGCTCTGCTTCAACAAAACGAACGCCGCTACTGACTTCAATGTAGTGTCCGGGCCCACTTCATCGAATGCTACCAGCAACCGATTCACATAGCTCTGTGTGGATTTGTCTGGTTTCTGAACTGTCTTGTAGATGGCTCTCTCAAAAAGTTCCAAAGTCTTCAGCTCGGCAGTCTCCTCCCGACTTTGTAACGCAGAGAAGAAATCCTTCGCTCTTTCGTTGGATCTGTAAGCAGATCAGGTCGTCTCTCACCTGATGCCATGCTGTTCCCTTACACATCATCGCCAGTCGAGGTGCCAGCATAGGACGATCCTTTTTTGGACAAACGCCATCAATGAATTTCACCTTGGCCAAATACTCACGTGCATTGTCAGTGGCAGGATCAGACGATTGTAAGAGACTCCCGATTCCAGAACTCGTGTCCTCTCCTGAGGACTCTGTAGCCGTGGCTTACTCCTACACGGAGGCCAAATCGGCTCCGCTACCAATGTGATTTGTTCGGAACTACAGAGGTAGCAACCAAAACAACCTATATAGTTCTACCGAAACTTCCTGTCCAAGCGTCCACGCCTTTTGTCCTCTGTCCAGCCTGCTTGAGTCCTCTCCCTTGAGCCAGTCGGTCTCTGTCGAATGCTCGAGTGCACGAAATGCTCTTGCTTTGGTTTCGGATTCATGAGACACCCCAACCACCGCCAAGCAAGAAAAGCCAAGCTGCTCAAACTATCAAGATGCACTCGCTTTATCTCGATCTGTTTGATGTCAATACGCGAAACGCCCTTCCAAAAAAAAGGATGCTTCTTCTTCTTGAAGGCGCTGTGCCTCGGCCGATGTCTACGCAGATAGAAACCCACGATGCAAATGATGTAAGTGTCTGACAGATCTTGCTGTAGGCAAGGCCACTCCAGGCAAGTCATTTCACGGTCTAAGTCGGGTTGGATACCGATAAGCACCGCTCCTCAACAGCATTAAAAATGTCCTTCCAACAAATGCCCTCCTGCCCTACGCAGTCCTGTGGCCTGATCGTCCATTATGCAGCTATAAATGGCGTTGAAGACTGTATGTATGTAGTGAGAATACCAGTGCATGCTCCGCACATCGGCACTCTCTGTCGGCTCCTGCACTGAAAGAACGATGGCTGAAGTGCCTCTCCATGTATTTGGAAACGTTGCTTGCAGGGAAGTTTGCAGAGACTGCCTACACAGAAAACGGACGCTAATCAAAAGCAAGCGCCTTCTCTGAAGGAGCTCCTGCAGAAAATGAAGCGTCCACATGAAAGTTGAAATTAGACAGCGAATTTGTAACTTGGAAGGTGTTTCGAACTTCTTTTCAACGCACGGAAGTCCTTCAAGGGGCACTGCCGGTTTCAAAGCTGTGGGCTCCTGTGCAGCTCGCTGCATGACATTTTGCAGTTGAACACGCCAAGAGCATACAAAAGCATATCAAGTTAGGCACACCAAGTTCAAAGTTTATGGGATCAGATTAAGAAGTCGGATTCACGTGGCAAGTGTGGCATGGTCAAATGTCACACGGATCGCGTTTTCTCCACTGCTGCTTAGATTGTCTTCGGAATTGCCCTGGCAGCTTTGGGAGGTCGGGTGCGCCAAATGTGTTTGAAACCAGAAAGTGTAACTTCAAGTAATACGTGGCACGCAGCATCAATCCTGCTTCTTTACAACTGAGAAGAGAACTCAAGCAACACTGGCCGGCATTGTCTCTGTCTTCAGAAAACTGCTGGTCAATGCTGCACTGTATACGATGTTTGTTTCTGCAACGCAAACTCCCGCCAAACTCAACTGAGATTCAAGGAGTGAGACAAACCCCCTAAGCAAACACCTCGTTCCAAGTGGACAGTGCGTGTACTCTACATGCAACATATATAATATATATAGAGAGAGAGAGATACTCCTGGCCCTGGTCCCTGCAGGGCAGTCTACAACACAGTTGAATCCTAGAACAAAGTGTCCTCGCAGCTTCGATCTGTTTTCCCTGACCCTCGCACCTCTCTTACGGTCAACGGATCGTATACCCCCTTACAGGTGGAGGTTCTGGCGGATCCTCGCATTTTACAACATTGAACAACCGCTCTGTTTCAGTCTTCAGCTCTTCAGATTTCATTCAGATAGGTAACCTATTATTCTATCATAGGTTGTGTTTAGACCACTTGAAGTGATGAGGCTTGGTTTGGGGTGTTGCCCAGTGTCTTCCCGGGCGGCGGAGATGTTTTGAAGAAAATGTCAGCGCAATTCGATCATGTTTCTTTGGCACCTTTCTTGCCGGTGGAAGATTGCAAGGACCTTCCGAATCCTCATCCTGTCCGCGCAAAACCCTCTGACCTCAGGGCCTTTGAGGTTGAAGTACGGGATGCCCGCATCCCCCGAGCAAGCCCTCCATGACATCGAGCAGCTAGCAAACTCCTTTCAACAACCTAGCAGGATTGCTGCCAAAGGAAACAGGAAACAAAGAAAAAAAGAACGGACGCAGGCCCGCCCACAAGCACCACTTCTTGAAGAGACAAATGAAAAGGCACAATGAAAGGAAGCCGCCGGAAACCTGACCGGAAGCACCAAACCCTGGAAGACAAATGAAGGGAGACACAAAGAACAAGCGAAACGAAGACTGAACGTCTACAGTTCGACTCGAGCCTCAAAAACCTCCAACCTCGTCTTTGAAACCGTTTCTAATATCAGGACCAATATCAACCAATGTATTACTGAAAAGCGTTTGAATACAAATCTTAAATTACACGGGCATAGACACCAAAAAGCAACTATTAAATACAGAAGCACCTGATTTTGAAAAATCATCAAGTGCATCATTCACAAGAAAGAATCCAGAGAAGTGGAGAGACAAGTAAGGAGACAAGGCCGCAGCGGCAGCGGTGGACCAAAGTGCCGATCAGCCACCACATCATTGAGAAGTAAGAACTCCTAAAGCTTCAGTTATCCATGCAAAAATGATGTTCAAAATATCAGAATGAACTTTCAACGATGTTCTTTAACAAATGTTCAATGTTTTTTTTCAAGCAGATGCTCAGGGAGGCCCACAGTCTTCAGAGCAGAGAGTTGGATCAGGTGGAGACTTGGCGACTAGCAGCAAAGCAGAGGCTAAGCCAATCTCGCCTAAGGAGGCGAGCTGAACTGGATGGAGAGCTCGACGCCCTTGCTCATGCAAGTGAGATGGAGGCGTCGGAAGCTGGCCTCGGCGGAGGCGAGGCTTCGACAGCGGTGGTCGAACCTGTAGGATGGGAGAAGCCCAAGCGCAGAAGCCAAAGTGGCACCCAGCCAGCCAGTGAGGACAGGGCAAAGCTCGAGAGTGGAAAATAGTGGAAATATTTTGCAATGAATGGCCCAAAGCCCAAAAGTTCGTCTGCAAACCTTGTGCTAGGCCGCTCGCCCACACTATCACTTGACCTATCAATTTGAGCACGCTGCTCCCACGAGACACCATTCCCAATGAGTGCAACTCTGGTCTATATAACTGGAGTTTAGCAAACGCCACTTGCAACCCGTCCCCACACGAAAGCATCAATGTGCCCGAGGAAGTAAAGAATCAGCTCCTCCACTGAGAGACCCGCAAGGACCTTTCCATCTACCGAGTTCTCGGCAAAGCTCTCCCGAACAGTCTCACTCATCTCGGGTTCGTTCAAGAAGTTTTGCACATGTGCAACCTTCCGAGTATTCACATCATTGACTGGTGAGACTGGCGAGGCACTGCCAAATGTTGAGCAGGGCGGTGGGGCAACAGAGTCAGTGTCGGCAGCAGCAAGTCCGCCCTGCCCGAGCTCAACTTGCTGGCAATACTCCTCCTCCACATCACCTTTCTCTGTCAGCTTTGACAGCTCTGTTATTTCCATGTCAATGTTTTGGATCTGAGCAAGAAGAGTGCGGAGTACGGTTAAATATTCAAAGCCCTTGCCCTTCTCATTCTCAGAGACCTTATGCAGCTGCTCTGTGTATTTGCTCAGCTGTCCCAAGTATGTCCGCTCCAACTGTTCATACTTTTCCTGCATGAGTTCCTCCATATGCTTCTCCATACTCTCCACCCAAGCCCTACACTGCTCCTCAATCGTGCTATTAAATGAATTCTTCATCTTCGACACAGGAGTGATGGTCACGTCTCTGTCCTTCATATGTTTCTTGAACAGCCAAAGCCGCCACGCAGTGCGCTGCTTCCTGCGCGTCTCTGATGTCATTGCCACTTGTCCAGGAGTGCTGAACTCAACTCGATTAAGCTGGTGAAAGTCAGGCTTTTCCACTTGGGAGACCTGTAGACAAACCTCTTGCTCTAATTCTTGCATCCGTTTGATGCAGCCAAGAATCCATTCTTGAAGCTTGATAGTTGCTCTCTTCTGCAAGTCACATTGCATGTCGGCAATGATGCTGGTATTCAGGTTCTTCTTGACAACCTTCCAGCTGTTGGCAAGCAACTCTTCAGCATTGCGTTGGCAATCGGTGCCAAAGAATATAATGAGTTCCTCACGCATGCTTTCAACAAAAAACACACAAACGGACACACACTGAAATTACACCACCGTAGACCCCAAACACTTTGTGTTTCTCAAAATCGGAACACTGCAACTAGAGTTTGTGACGTCCAGGGCTGGGAGACAAAGGATTGCAAGGCAGAGGCGGACACAGCAGTCCAGAGCTGGGAGACACGTGTAGACACAGGGAGACAAATGTAAAGGATTGCAAGCGACATGCAGCTGAGAGCTGGGAGACACATGGAATTCAAGGATTGCATGGCAGAGGCGGACACAGCGGCCCAGAGCTGAAAACACACGTAAAGGATTGCAAGCGAGAGGCAGACATAGCAGCCCAGAGCTGGGAGACAATTGTACTGCATGACGGATTGGCAAGCGAGAGGCGGACACAGCAGCCCAGATAAGTGGACACAATGACCAACAAGAAGAGATACAAGAAGGTAGACAAAAGGAAACAGAAGAGAGACACAAGGCAGACAAAGTGACCAACAAGAAGGGAGACAAGACAGGAGACAAAGGAGACGGCACACAAGGCGGACACAATCACCAACAAGAAAAGAGACAGGGAGACAAAGGGAAACAGAAGGGAGACAAGGCGGACACAGTGACAAGGGAGACAAAAGGAGACAGAAGGGAGACAAGGCGGACACAGTGACCAACAAGAAGGGAAAGGGTGACAAGCCGGACGGAAGTGTCCCGCAGCAAGGCGGGCACTCTTAAAAAGCATTGAGAACTTTTTGGTGGAAAAGTGAAGAAATCACTTTGGAGACAAATGTTTTGAAACGCTGCATGGCCAGCGGAAAAGGGTGGACGCCAGCAGTGCAGGCACCGAACCTGGGAAGGAAGACGGACACAAGAAGGGAGACAATACCGGAGACAAAGGGATACAGAATTGAGACAAGGCGGACGCAATGACCAACAAGAAGGGAGACAAGAAGGCCAACAAGAAGGGAAACAAGAAGAGAGAGACAAGAACGATGACCAACAAGAAGGGAGACAAGAAGGGAAACAAAAGAAAACAGAAGAAAGACAAGACGGACACAGTGACCAACAAGAATGGAGAACAAAAAGGAAGACAAGACCGGAGACAAAGGGAAACAGAAGGGAGACAAGAGGGACACAAGGAAGGGAGACAGAAGGGAGACAAAAGGAGACAGAAGGGAGACAAAACAGACACGGTGTCCAACGAGAAGGGGAAACAAAAGGAGACAGAAAGGAGACAAGGCGAACGCAGTGACCAACAAGAAAGGAGACAAGACCGGAGACAAAGAAAGAGAGAAGGGAGACAAGGCGGACACAATGACCAACAAGAAGAGAGACAAGAAGGGAGACAAAAGGAGATAGAAGGGAGACAAGGCGGCCAACAAGAAGGACAGAGGGCGACAAGCCGGACGGAAGGCGGACACGCTGTCCCGCAGCAAGGCGGACACCCTTAGAAAGCATTGAGAACCCCTAACAGTAACCTGTTTGGGGAAGTTAAGAAACCACCTGGAAACAAATCATAGCGGAAAAGGGTGGGCACCATCAGTGCAGGCACCGAGCCTGCGAGACAAAAGTAAAGAAATCACATGGGAGACATGAATAGAAATGCTGCATGGCCAGCAGAAAAGGGCGGACACCAGCAGCGCAGGCACCGAACCTGGGGCATGGCCAGTGGAAAAGGGCGGGCACCACCAGTGACCGACCTGCAAGACACATGAATAGAAATGTTGCATCTCCAGCGGAAAAAGGGCGGACACCAGCAGTGACAGACCTGGGAGACAAATGAATAGAAATGTTACATGGCCAACGGAAAAGCGCGGACACCAGCAGCGACAGACCTGGGAGACAAACGAATAGAAATGCTACATGGCCAGCGGAAAAGGGCGGACACCACCAGTGACACAAGCGGACACATCTTAAGAAAGAATTGAGAACCCCTAACAGACAGTAAACCTGGGAGACAAACGAATAGAAATGCTTGAGCGAAGAACCCAGCGTAAGCAAGCTGCAAGGAAAAGAAAGAGTGCGGTTGCTGTGTATCTCATTTCTGCATGAACAAAGCCATTTTGGGCCCGGTCCTCACCGACATGTTCGTCCCGCAACCAAGGCCATTCTTTCTGTCGGCTTCTCAAGTCTGCCTCTGTCGGGGTGATGACAGATGCTGGAGACTCATCCTTTCTCTTCTTCATGGCAAGGGCCACCTGCTTGTCAACAACAACTTGCATCAAACCCTGAAGCTTATGGCCAGCCTCACCTGCCTCCAACTTGAGGCTGTCAATCACTTTGGACATTTCGCTCTTCGCTTGCTGCTGCTGTTGCTCCACAGCTTCTTTAATGCGTTGGTTGTTCTTGATCTCTTGCTGCAGCTGAAGTTTGTCCATCTGCAAGACCTGAAAAAGGTTGGACACCTCCTTTCTCACATGAACAACCAAGCTGTGATGAAGCTGCTTCAGACAGGAACGAAGAACTTGTCGTCCTGCTTGCGGCGCAAACTTCTCCACAATCTCTGTGACAAAATCCTGGAAATGCGAATGTTTAAGTATGCACTGGTTTGCTTCCTTCAAGATATTCTCATAAGCTCCAGGGTCAGATAGGGATTTCAAGACGCTCGCCCCTGCATCGCCAAATGCAACCTGCAGCCACTGTCGCACAGTGGACTGCTTTGAAGTGGACTGCTTTGATGGGGAGCGGTCCTCTTGAGCTTTCACCTCCTCAATGAACTTTTTAGGATCGTCTTTCAGCAAACTGGCAACTCTTGAGGACAGGAAAGCTTTTTCACCTGACAACGCAAAAACACGCTTGTGAGCTTTCCAATTCTCCTGTCCCAACCATTGCTTTGCCATGTGGGCCTCAAGGTCCTCCTTGGACAACGAATCTCGTTGCTGTTCCAGCTGGTCAAATTTGTTTGCAAGCACAAAGAAAGGAAGATGCTTAGCCTTCATCTCCGTCAAATCCCTGTTGATGGAAGCTTGGGCATCATTGTTCAGGAGCTGGGCATTGCAAACGCAAACAGCCCCAGTCGAAGTTTTCAGCACCTGGGAAAAGATCAGTGGAATCTCCGGAATGAGATCTGCCTCATCCCGGCCCGGGGTGTCCACAATCAAGAACTTCGCAATGTCCGTTGCGCCTTCCATCTTTTGCAGCATCTCGAACTCCATCCTTGCTCATGGCTAAGGAAGAGTATGGAAGAACATCAACTGGAACTATTGGTATTATGTACAAGATCATTTGTATCCATACGGAAAACGTTTATGAGGATAAAACTTTCGAAGCACCACCGGGTTTCTCGATGCGAGGGAACCAACTTTCACTCTCAGGTGAAGAAAGATGTTTCAGCGGTTCCTCCTTCATGTGATCCCGGAATCGAGCAAAGAGCCGTGCAGCGTGGTTTACTTGTTGCAACACCTTGTGCACCGGTTCGAATCCTTCAGCTTCACGAAGCTCATGGCTGAATTTGCCTGACACGGAGCGACTTCGAAATGGTGACCCTCACAAAACATCACACTTGGACCCTTTTACAGAAAGCGAGATCCGCCAACCCTGCTGTCTTGGAGGGGGAGCACGTGGGAATGCACGAAGGAAATCTGCACTTCTGCAGAGGCCAAGTAAGCTTGTTGTGGAGTTCTTAATTCAGGTGGCTGGGGCGATTTCGAATGATTTCTGGGAGGGTTGAGACGGGTGATCCTGACATTTCAAGTTTGGTTTGGTATCTTTTTTGCGTAGTGCCTGGGAATGTAGATTTACATCCACCACTTGTTTCGTTTGTTCCCGAGAGCGTCTGCGAAGGGTTCTTCGTAAAAAACATCTGCAGAACTACGTCTCATCTACATCTTCACATCTTCACCTCTGCACATCCACATTCTCACCTATATCTCTGCTCATCTTCACATCTACATTCACAACTGCACATCTACATCTCTGCTCATCTTCATCTTCACACATCTACATCTCTGCTCATGTTCACATCTGCACATCTACATCTCTGCTCATCTTCACATCCTCACATCTACATGTCTGCTCATCTTCACATCCTCACATCTACATCTCACATCTTTACCTCTCATCTACATCTCAGAGCTTCACCTCTCGCTCTTCTTAACTTTTTCTCTTAAGGCCGGGGGCAGTGCCGCCGGACCGCCACGAAACGCAACCCTCTGCGGAGATCGTGCGTGTCGGATGCGCGAAACGCAGGCGAGAGTGCGATTCGGTCCGGTCCGGCGCAACCCTCTGCGGAGATCGTGCGTGTCGAGTGCGCGAAGCGCAGGCGAGAGTGCGATTTGGTTTTGGCGCGGGCAACCCTCTGCGGAGATCGCGCGTGTCGAGGGCGCGAAGCGCAGGCGAGAGTGCGATTTGTCCCGGTTGCGGGCAACCCTCTGCGGGGATCGCGCGCGTCGAGTGCGCGAAATGCAAGCGAGAGTGCGATTTGTCCCGGTCGCGGGCAACCCTCTGGAAGCTGAGAACTGGCGACTTTGTAGTGCAACTTGAGTGCGCGGAGTATCTGGGGAGCTGGAAGATGAGAACTGGCGACTTTCTAG
>CAXAMN010027806.1:546598-571451 GCA_963970005.1 Durusdinium trenchii
CTGGGGAGCTGGAAGATGAGAACTGGCGACTTTCTAGTACAACTTTATTACGCGGAGTATCTGGCGAGCTGGGAGATGAGAACTGGCGACTTTGTAGTACAACTTTAGTACGCGGAGCAAGCTGTGGAGCTGGAAGCTGAGTCCTGGTGAGTCATCTCTCGCGGCTGCTCTGGCGCCCCTGCAGCTGAGTCATGTCTCCCGACCACCCGGCTCTTGAGAGGTTGACAAATTTTAGCTACTTTGCTTACTCATAAGTGGCTGCCACAAAAGAGTCATCGTGACCTTAGTATGTGTGTACTTCACCTTCATGACAAACGGTGTTCGCTTGGAATACACGAGTCGCTTGTCATGATCGCGACGTCGTTTACTCTCAGGTCGCCCTGTTCGTGGAAACTTCAGTGTGAAATGTACGTTCTTCAGTTCTATTTGAACCTCTTCAGCGTTGTACTTGCACAACTAAGGTTGACGTTGCGCTGCCGTTGCATCGACGCATCTACGTCTACACCCCCTCACCTCTCTACATTTACATCTTCACACGCTCACATCCGCAGATCTACCTCTCCACCTCACCACACCCACACATCTGCGCATCTATATAATATATCACATCTGTGCATCCACACTGTCGCTCCTTCACATCTGTCCTGTCTTTCTTTCTTTCTTTCTACATATCTTTTCTTTCGTCTCTGTGCATTTACATCTTCGCACGTTCACATCCACAGATCTACCTCTCCACCTCCATACATCTACAGATCTATACTGTTACGACAAACATCCTGCTCAATTGCCTTAGCTGCCTTAGCTAACCTCAAGAATGTTTGGGGAAAGACATCTTTCAAAAGGAAATGAGATCAGCGCAAAAGCGGAGAACAAGGGGGCCACTGCCTAAAATGGGCGTCACATGTCCGTGTGGTTTGCGCGCTCAAATGGATTAGGTCATGCCGTTTGGCCTTCATGAAGCCGAGGGCCTTTTCAGGGGCAGCAGTCCCACTGGGTTCGGGGCCGTGTTGCAGACGTCAATCGAAATGGTATTGGAAACAGAGGTCGGTCGCAACGGCAATTCAGTTTGCTTGCCGGTATGGGCCATAAACCTGTAGCACGGAGTCGAGCAGGCAAAATGGCTCAGAACAATGGTAGGCATCTGGCTCAAAGCCAAGAGCAAAGTTAAACTTAAACATTGATAACCCAATTGAGTGCGTGTGCAGGGTCGTCCCTTTGGCTGACTGCATTGGTTTCAGGTACGCCCGGGCGGTTAGAAACTCGACACAACGCCACATGTGGGGCATCTACGTTTTGACCTCTTGTATGTATATATAATCATCCTCGAGTAGATAGAATACGGAATTGAGCCGCCAACGTACCTTCCGTCATTTCAATTTCATATTCTAAGTACCTCGTTTTGACCCCCAAAAAAAAGTACATAGAATATCTCCGAGCGGATCAAACGAGTACTTGGAATATCGTGGAATGGTCTGTGGAAGATAGGGGACATAGGGGAGAAGATGGGAGAAGGAAAAGGGACATAGGATGCGAGCTCGCGCGCGCGCGGGTGTTTCGATTCGAGCCACGCGGCTGTTTTGATATAACCATCCTGAAGATGCTTTTGGGACCCCGATATTCCATGTATTATTACTTTTTTTTAGTGCCGCGGGATTGAGTTGTACCAAAATTCTATGTACTTCAGAGGATGGTTATATATACATATATATGTATGTAATACATATGTATGTAAATATACAAATATATATTATATATATATATATGTACGAGGGACCTCCATGGATAATGCGACGCACTAATGTTTCTAATTTTTACACTACGACGTAAAATAGCAGATAAGACAGGGGCCTCTTAAGCTCGCTTAAAGCTCGCCCAAAACTCGTTTTCAAGCTCGCTTAAAACTCGCTTGTGCTGTGCTGATGTCCAATGGAAGCTCAAGAGTCAACAGGAAAGTCCAAAGCAAATTCAACTGATCGCAAAAAAGTTCAAGCAAAACTCAGGGAAAGTCCAATTAAAGCTCGCGCAAAAGTAGTTTCCCGTGGCGTGAGCGTCGTGGTGAGTTCGGCGCTAGTTTATTTCGAGCTAAGCTTGCAGAAAGCTCGTGAAAAGCTCGTGCGCATTCAGTTTTTGAGCTTCGATTTGAGCTTTTGTCTAGTTTTTCTTCTACCAAAGCTCGTCAAAAGCTCGCGCAAAGATCGCCCAAAACTCGCTGAGCGGGCGCTTCCCTGGTTTCCCTAGCTCCTTGAGTTTCGCTTGAGCTTTCCTTTGAACCTGTGAGTTTTGCTTGGACTTTGCCTTGAACTTTTGAGTTTTGCTTGGACTTGCCTGGTGAAAGGTGAGTTTTGGTTGGACTTTTGAAGTGAGTTTGGACTTGTTTAATTTCTATTTTTCTTGCTAATCTTACAGTGGGCTATTCATGCGAAATGCCTATGCATCTAGGTGTGCGCACAAGCACCGAACTTTTGAACAAACTCGTACAAATGAACGTGTGAACAGTACAAGTCATTGTACAAGACATGAGTGCAATCACCACAGACAATCGACACAGTTGGCGTTTCGTTTACTCGAGTTCACGCACTCCTTTTTCAAACAACATCGGGGATTCACGAGGCCGTCCTCTTTCCCCCTTCACAAAAACACGAGCTTAGCCGAAGCCAAAGGACTTATGCCGTCACAGACAGCGGCGTCTGGTGATCTGACATCTCCATCGAGATGAGTCACTTCTCCTCTGAATGGCGCATCCGCCGAGTTGGCGCGAGTTGGCACTTTGGCGACCGAAACCATGAGGCTCATGCTCTCTCCCAAACGAAGGATGGCTTCGAGGACAATCTGACTTTGATCGCTCTTCGTGCGCTCAACAATGAATCGTGGTCACCATTGTTGCCCACCAAAAAGAGGACTGGCTTCCTACATAAATGGCCACGCCAGCGTTCAATTGCCAGAGAAAAAATTTCTTTTTTGAGAAACCCACGCACAAAGATCAAGGTACTGGCCCCAGTGTCGGCGAAGTCGGCTGACATCAAAGATGGTATCTGTCAAGAAAACCAAGCCATCAGCTCAGCGTGTTCGCTGAAAGTGCTCCTCCGACTCCCGCCTTTGGGGGTTTCGGAACTCCCGGGGGCTCACAGAAGGCAGTTGTGAGGAAGAACAGTGGGCACACCGCGCACTGAGCGATCAATCTGTCTCTTGTCCTTGCAGCTTTTTCTGGTACCGCCAGGGGGCGAGGGACATTGAGAATGACAATTCCGAGACAAACTCGGGGCTTTCAAAGCCAACACGCCAGCGCTACCAAAGAAAACATGGACCGCCTCGTTCGCCAACGACGCTGTGAGATCGTCAATCGGCCTGACTTTGGGGCCACTGCAATCGTTAGTCCCCTGGACAACACCGAACATACGAGTCAATGTGCAGTCCTGCAGTAAATCGACGGCTGGAGGAGAAAACGGCCTGACGAGCCACCCTTTCTCAGCCTAGTCGACGGTCTTGAACCAAGCCCTCACATCAATCGTAGAATCGCCTGAGGACTTCATGTTTTGCAGGGTAGACTTCAACTGGGCGTGTACCAAAGCCGTGAGGCCATGACGGACAGCAGTGCAGGAGCATAGGCTCGAGGGGAGGCATCACACGCCGGCGCTCAGCTTACACTGTCAAACTGTTAAAGAACCGCGATGGGAGGTCTGCGTCGACCTATCCAACGTCCAGGAGCGTGCGGCGCTACAATGACAAGCTTTTCCCATGGATTATGTCTTTGACATCAGGGTGGCACTTCACAGCAAACCATGCTCTTCTTTCTGAAGGTCCAGTGGGTCTTTGGTCCACTTGCAGAACCACTCAATTCTGCCACCCATGACGTCCTGCTAAACATTGTCGAAGTGGCCGTTGATCATATCACAAATCTCTTTGGGCAACAGGGATTTGGATCCGAATGGATGTCCGATCTTGCAAGCCTCTCTTACGGACTCGTCCGGTCGCCACTTCACTACAATTTTACCTGCATCACAGGCCGGCACTTAGCTTACAATGTCAAACCATTAAAGAACCGCGATGGAAGGTCTGCGTCGACCTATCCAACATCCAGGAGCATGCGGCGCTACAATGATGAGCTTTTCCCATGGATTATGTCTTTGACATCAAGGTGGCACTTCACAGCAAACCCTGCTCTTCTTTCTGAAGGTCCAGTGGGTCTTTGGTCCACTTGCAGCACCACTCGATTCTGCCACCCATGATGTCCTTGCTAAAAATCGTCGAGTGGCCGTCGATCAAAATATTGTCGAAGTGGCCATTGATCATATCACACATCTCTTTGGGCAGCAGGGATTTGGATCCGAATGGATGTCCGAGCTTGCAAGCCTTTCTTACGGACTCGCCCGGTTGCCACTTCACTGCAATTTTACCTCTTGACGAGGGTGGATCCGATTGAACTGACCAATTTTGTCTGCTCTTTATTGTCTGTTGTCTGCGGTGGATCCGAATTGAACTGACCAATTTTGTCTGCTCTTAATTGTCTATTATCTGCTTTATTGTCTATTGTCTGCTCCACTCTTGCTCCCCGAATTGAACTGACCAATTTTGTCTGCTCTTAATTGTCTATTGTCTGCTTTATTGTCTATTGTCTGCTCCACTCTTGCTCCCCGACTCCCCAGCAATGAGCGGAGTGACAGACAGAAAGCGCATGTGGTCCGGGGTGCTCTCACCAGAGGCCTGGGTGGGTAGCCAAGGCTGAGTCAAGGGGTCACGAACTTGGGGTTCCTTGATTACAGCTGAGCATCGCTGGTCAACATGGATGTGTACTCAGGGGCCCACAAAGACAGTTTGCGGGCCGTCAAAGGGTGACCCCGGACGCGATCATTCATGGACAAGTCGAAGACATCGAAGGCTATAGCCAGTGGCCAGAAACCAAACTGGAACAATCGAACAGCCTTATGGACCAAACCCCAGGGACTTCCACGAGTTCGAGGTGCTGCGTCAAACGGGGAACCATAAACCAAAATAGGTGACTTCAACCATTCAAGCATGAGGTCAACATCCGCTGGGACGGTGGGATGCGCGCACTGCCGGCAAAAAGCTTGATCGCGAACATTATGAAATTGGAGCCCCCGCTGGGGAGGGCACAGGTAGTCACTCCGAACCTGGATGGTCCCGGCGGTTTTCTGCAATTCATGTTGAACCCATGCGGCTGGGACAAGGAACCTCTTCCCATCCTTATGGGTCCAAAGATTGGGTGGTTCGATTCCCCCCTGGTCCATGTGGTTTTGGCTCGTACTTGAACGTTGTCAATATACTCAGGATCAATATCCTCAAAGATGTCTTGCAGAGCGGATGGGAGGAGTGCTGCTGGCCGCATTTTGTGATTACAAACATGGATGCTTTGGGACATTCACCACCTGCGGTGGCTCGGGTGCACACATAACCGAAATTGAAATCGAAACAAATCGGCTGACCAGTCGGGGCAGTGCTCCCTTGGCCTTGCAGGGCACTGGGCGTGGGTGTGCGGTGGCTCACTGGCCGTACGCGTCGAATTGGGCCAGAGCAACAAATTGAGGGCGACATCAGGGTGCGTCTTCAGAGACCCGAGTCAAAGACAAGGCCCGTCGGCTTGAATCCTAAAGTAGTAGCTAGACGATCGGCGCGAGGATGGCGGTAAGAGCAGCCTTGAGGAAGCCCGGATCACTGTCTCGATGGAAGCGCTCAACAACGGTGGGTCCACTCCATGGACACGTCATGCGTCGGCATGTTGCAGGCATCGGGGCCAAAGCGCGCCTCTGAGGGACGCGAAAGGCCTGAAGCTCCGAACTCGCATCACAAGTGAGGTGCAGTTCTTAGTTTTGACCGCTAGAGATCCGTTGTCCAACATGGTCCGGTGCTGGGGTTTGGGCCCGATAAAAGCAGCCTCCCTTTGATGCATTTGTGGGGAGGGAGACATTTGAGTCGATGCTGCTCCACCTGGTGATCACACAGTGCGCGACCTTCAATTCACATTTCAAGAAACACCAGCCAAGCGGGCCGCCTGTTGATGGTTCGATCGTCACGTTCAGCAGTATTATGTTTCCGCACTGGTAGCCGGTCTGTGGCTTCCACCTTGTCTTTCAGGCTGTGGATGATCCATGTATGGGCCTCAAAATGAGCCGACGAGATTGCATGTGCAACGATCATGATGTTTGAAGCTGACCGTCAGTTTTTACGCTTCGATGTGCTGCTCACGAAGCATCTTGTGCAGCTTCGCCACATTTGGCGCTGTTCATCGGAAATGGAGACGTGCTGGGCACCCTGCTTTGTTCTGCAAGTGAAAAGGCCTGTCATTGGGTCATTCTTAAGGTGGACAATTTGACTCTTGTTATGAATCCAAACAACCCACTCTACTCAGTACCTTTCTCCTCGGGTAGTACCAGCTCAACAAAGCCAAACGAAGATGCCTCGGACTCGTTTTCTGCATCAACTCATGCTCTGGCTCTTGGATTAAGATTAGGGCGGCATTGATGCATTCACGCTTGACATGTTCAGACTCTGGCTCGGGTTTGGTGAGGTGAATGAGTGGCGCTGAACCAGCCTTTGGCCTCCTAGCACTCACAACTGCATTGTGGACGAACCCTACACTAGTGATCAACTGATCTTCTGCCCTTCGTTTGGCTTCAGAATCAAACTAAGAAGTTGCGGGACTTTATGACTGTTCACAGCTACATTAGATGCACGGCCTTTGATGCCTAAGGCCGGGAGGACAGGACCGAAGGGCACCTTCTCTATGTCGAGGCTCTGAGGATCGAAAGGACGTCGCTGCTGATGCACCGGCATAGTGTCCAAGAATTCGACATATTCAAACGCAGTGGGCTCAGACATCGGGGGAGGTCGCTGGCCGACCGTCCTGCGCCAACGGTCCACGGATGAAGATGATGACGTCAATGACAGCACAGGTGTTGTCACAAAAAGGAAGCACTCGCAGCTGGATTCTTCAAATGAGCGCCATGGAGGGATTCGTCGTTGCCGGAACGATGCAAAGGCCCCTATTCCCAAGGAAGTTCCAAAGCGTCCTGCCTGCTCCTCTGAAAGCCGCATTGTCTGGGGCTGTCGAACAGGATCGATTGACGACCGTCAAGAGCAAGCGCAGGTTCCTGCTCCAGAACACTAAATGGAAGGATTGGAGAATGAGATTCCAACACCTCTGATGTACCTAGGGCACGTCCAGGTCACAACAAACGAGCCCAATGCAAGAAGCTTGAACTGCAATCAAGTTCAACTTGCGCATCACAAGCTGGCCTCCATCAGCGCTGCTGTGCCCATAAGGCGAACCTCCCTCCTCACAGGAAGCGGATGAAATACACTCGAAGGACTATCAGTGGCACTCCTCACAAGCTAACAGTCGCGAACTGCTCAGAGTCCCTCCTGCCTCAGGCAGATCCACCAAGGCACCCTCCAAATCAGGCCCGCCCCAGCAGGCCCGACCCCTGCCCCGCGGCAGCTGTGAGCCGTGCATCCACGGACGCTCATCTGTGATCCTTTGATGGGTGGACACAGTGAGTTGCATCACAATTGTGAAGAAGCAGTCTCAACAACATGTGTGCATCCACCCATGATGCCAATTTGGACCATGGTCCCAAACATGTTTTGAAGAAGCTCACGACAGCAGCTCTGAGTTTGATTACTTCGAGTACATCGTTCGATTGAACATGATTCAAAACACCACACGAACACAGAATCTTCACCCCTTCAAGAATCACAATTGTGAAGAAACAGACTAAACAAGCATGTGTGCATTCAGCCTCGATGCCAAATTTGGACCATTGTCCCAAACGTGTTTTGAGAAACTCACGACAACAGCTCTGAGTTCGAATGCTTCAAGTACATCGGTTCGATTGAACATGATTCAAAACACCACACGAAAACAGAAACTTCACCCATTTAAGCGATTGAACGTGATTCAAAACACCTTCACCATTCAAGCCTCCCCTAAGAACGTGAAGAGTCACGCAGAACGGGCAAAGGTTTCATCAGCGGAGGCGACGGATGCCAGCCCAGTGCATTCACCGGGCCGGGGAGCGTGAACGCTCGCGAAAGCATCGGAGGCGCACAACATTGAAGGCTGAAGGATGTTGTGAACCTCAAAAGGCGCTCTTATGCCATCCAATCTCAACGGAGAGGATGCAAATTCAAAACCAGCTATTCCATGCAAAAATGGACTGAAGGCGCGACTCATCGGAGTCTCTCGGCCTGAGCCTGGATCAGGGCATAGGCGTTGCAGGCTTCGCTGCGCAACTGGAATGCCTGTTGACGTAATTGAAACACAGTATCGCGAAGACCAGGGACATACAACCTGGCACAATTACGACCAAAGGCATTATTCATCTCATAGTGCGATGCCACTTGATGGATCGAAGTCGCCGCATTCTCCAAGGATTGCGCATGGCTCGTCAAGAGCAAGAAGACATCCAACGCAGGGGCATCGTCGTCAATCTGATAGACAGCCATCGTCTCGCGACTCACCATTGGCTGGAGCACAGGAAGCGTGCAAACAGTCACGATCGCAGGCCTTGACGGCAGTGAACTGCTCGACGCAAAGAGAGCGAGCGTTGGCCTTCAGCCCACCACAATGGCAACGCGGCCGTGGGTGTTCCGTTCGTAGGAGGGAACCCAAACTATCCTAAGCGCGCCGAGGGTGTCTCCGTTCGCAGGAGGGAACCACCCAGAAAAATTAAGTAACAACTAAATGCATTGACGACATGCGAACAGAAAAATGAAGTAACAACTAAATGCATTGACGACATGCGAAGTGATGCCAACCGCACGTTCATTGCAACGTGATGCAAAGGCAAAAGCATGTGAATAGCATCTGAGCCTGAAGAAGGTCGAACAAGTCTGATCAACACGATGAGGCTGGTGCAACCGAAAGCCTGACCCAATTTTTGGTACTTTTTGGAATTGGCAATATTGTTGAGTCTTCATCTGACGTGTCCACAAACTCTGGATAGTTTTAACATCAAACATTGAAATGCGAAATGCTGACGAAAGCAATAAGAATGCATCAGCGAGCTGACTTACATTTTAAGTTATAGACCCCCTTGTCTTATCTAGCTATTTTACATCATAACTACTGAAAAATCATCTAAAGTTCTATGAAAACAAATCTAAAATTACACCACATGCGTCCGGGATGTCGATAATGCAATCTCCACCGGCCTGCGTAACCAGCATCACGAACATTTGGTCCGAAACCGTATCCAATTGTATCAATCTTCCAAAAACCCTGCAAAGCACAGCGTTTCCAGAGCATGATATGGGCCGCTAAAGCTTGGCAGATTTCTTGCGGTTGGCGCGAGCCTTCACAACGCCTCGGCACAGATTTGTTTTTTGATACTTTTTGTTTATTGTGTATTTTCTAAGTAAGCCATGTACATCTGCTTGGATATATATATATATATATCCAACCGCGACGTTTGGCTCAAGGCTGTTTGCCTATAAACATAGGTTATCAGCCGTATAGCCTTAGGCCCGTAGTATTGCTCCACGTCATTTGCAGCCATGGACATCTCCCTTGATCCTGCCGCCCTCGCAAGGCTGGCTGCGCCGTACGGAAGTACGGATGGCCCCGCCGCTTTCCATCTACCGTTAATGGATTCAAATGTCTCGTCTACACCAGACAACGGGTCCAATATGTCGACGGCAGACTGGGGAGCGGGCGGGAACGCCCCGGCGATTTTCAATCAGGCCAATTTTTCCTTTGCGCACACACCACCTGCAATTGTTGCGGAAATGATGCGTCAGGCATCCCAAAATCAGCAACTTGAGGGGCGACGAGCAGAACGAATGCTCGCGGCAAGCAAGCTCCGAAATGAGGCTGATGAGGCTTTCTGCGAGAATGAAGAGATGAATGTCCAAGCGCGTGCACTCATCAACGCTGCGGAAACCGGATATCAGACCATGCAGGAACAAGATCAAAACCAGTTCATGGAAATGTCCATGAATCACCGTCAGCATATCGCTGGACTCGAAATGATGCAGGGTCAAAAGGTCTCATTCCTCGAGATGAACCTTGCGCAGCAACAACAGGCATCCTTTGAAATGCAAAGGCGTTTAGCCGAGACGGAGAATCCAGACGCAACTCCTAAAGGAACTTCGAGAATTGCAGGGGCAAAAGGGGGACATGCCTGGCGTTCCGGAAGGGGCTGCCGAAGTTCGTGACGGTCAATGAAGCACACCCCAAAGACTCTTTTGCCACTGATGACATCAAGTCTATCAGAACATCTGATTTATTTGGTTCACCATCCCTGAGGTCTCAGCCAAGGAGTGTATTTCCTTAAACGCTCCGGTTTTCCAATCTGCTAGTCCTTGGAATGATGGATATGGATCACTCAACATCAACGCAAGCAGTGGCAACCCTCAGGAGATGGGTCAGGGGATGGTGCGGGACGACTGGGAGGGGGAGGGGGCTACCCTGGTAGAGGTCCATCATCAAGCGATCCATACAATCTGGACGCCCGGGAATTCCGCTTCTCAAAATTCCGAAGTCGGGAGGTGGACCACCCGGTCCTCGGGGGACGATGATGATCCAGATGATGACGATGATTTCAATGAAGATCAAACAAGTGTTGGGGGGTAAGAGTTCTACTGCTAAGGAGGCAGACCACATCAAGATTCCTTCGTTTCCACAACCTGAGAGTTACCGCAATTGGAAGATTCGGGTGAGGGATGCGGTGAGGGCCGCATCATCCAAACCTGACAAGGCGTTCTCATGGATCAACAAGGTGTGGGTTGAGGGACAAACCATTGACGGTCTAGCCAGTCCTGAGGGTTTGACCACTCTCGATGCCAAGCTTCTCGCTGCCTTATCGTCTATTGTCACAGGTGAATTTGCACGCAAGGTTGACACTTTCAAGGAGAAGGAGTCTATGAAGGATCGTCCGGTCCGAGGGAGACAGGCGCTACTCATGAAGCATGAATATTTCAGCACAAACATCAAGCATGGCGCCGCATACTCTCTTAGTGACTTGTTCAATGTGAAGATGAAGGGCGACAACCTCAAGACATTTTTGTCCAACTGGGACTCCGTCGCTGTCCTGGAAACTTTGTTCTATCAGCAAGTGAAGAACCACAGGGCAATCGCCCATGACATTGAAGAGTATCACCCCGCCGAAGAGGTAAGTTCGAAGCACTGCTACCAGTTCCTGTATGACGCTGTTCGTAGACATCTCATGAGGGAAAACACAATCGGGGACGGATTGCCGCTAGTGGTGCCAAACCATCCGCTCCAGCTGCCGATGCGCGCACTCCTTTCATCCCCAGGGGTTTTTGCGTTCGTTCAGTGGAACAAAGGGGGCTGTAGCAAAGAGAACTGCCCATATAAGCATAAAGTACCCAAGAAACGTGAGAAGAGCGCGACCAAAAGTCCAAGCGGGCGCTCACAGTCCAGGGGTAGAGAAAAGAAAGACGCATCCAAGATTGCGTGCAAGTTTTGAAAGGCTGGACGTTGCAAGAGGGGCGACAAGTGTGAGTTTTCCCAGCAACGGCCCAGGAAGGCCACGCCTGCCAGGTCACCATCACGTGACTCCCAGAAGAGCGATAGGAGCAAGAAGGACAAGCGTAAGAAGAAGAAGGGAGACCGTTCTCAGTCGAGGGGCTCCAGTGGTTCACGCAAGTCCGGAGGCTCCAGGTCGTCCAAGGGTTCACGTGGTTCTAGAGGTGCGGGTACAGCCACCCCAGCAGCAGTCTAGTCGCATCCCGACATCCGTGATATATACATATATGTGTGTGTAATTGGTCAACCTGTGATATATGTGTGTAATTGGTCAACCTGTGATCGCTTCTGCTTTATCTTTTACCCTACTCTACGTCACTTCTCCTGTTGGTATCCCACCTTGCTCTACATTTATTTGGCATAGTATATATAAATACTATCCAAGTCTCATTGCATCTTTGACACAATCGTATTTTAGAATAGAATAGAGTACAGCAGCTGGGACGAAGCTGAATGGAGAGGAGTGAGAGGTCATTGTTATTAGACATAAAGGTCCCCCCAAATATTTATATATATATATCCAGTATCCATTGGGAAAACCGAACCTCTTCTGTAGACTGTAGACTTGCGCACTGAGGCTGGAATATGTGGCACCACAAATGTCTGTAACTTTGACAGAAAGGTGTTCAACCTTGCCTTGGATCAATGCTTCCAAGACTTGTTCTTCATCCGGAGTGAGGATAATCTGGTCTAGAGGTTTTTTCTTCTCCTCTTCCTCACTGCCCTCACTCTCGACAAACTCAGGCAGTGGTTCTTTACCCTTCTTTCGGAGTTCAGAAATACGTTTCTCTGCGTGCCACTTGTTTGCCAGCTCCTTCAGCTCTTCCAAAGCAGGAGTGAAGGCGTCGGCGCCTGGAAACAGCAACCTTGGCTGTTTGACACCTGGGGTGTGCACCAAAAAGGTTGGGAGCACCGTCATTGCAAACTGGGCACTTGGTAGAAGCTGCTTGCCACAAATGGCATTGATGACCGTACTCTTCCCAGCCTTCATTGGCCCAACAAAGCACAGTTGGAGCTTCAAGGACTTCAGATTGGCCTGAACGTCCTTCAAAATGTCTTGAAAGCTTGAGGCCATCTGATTGAAGTTCGGCAAGAAACGTTGTGGGATACGCTGCAGGTCCTGAAAGAAGAGTTCGCACTTCCTTGCAACCTCCAGAGACCTAGTCCGCAAGGTGGGAAGATCAGCAAGGCTTAGGGCTTGGTGATGATGGGTTTGTTCAATGCACCGAAGAATTAGTTGCAGTTGATCCACAATCTCTGTTTGGTCTTCCTTCATATGTTCAACCATAGCAGCTACTTCCTCCAACTTGCCGGCACGCTTCTGCTCATGGAATTGGGCCAGAACTTCATGTTGAAGAACTGTTTGCTTCAACGTAAGATGTGCTTGAAAATTCTCCTGCGCGGCCTTCAACTGCCCGAGAGCTTCTTGGATCTCGGTTTTCGATCCGCCGCCTGTAAGAGAAGCAAGCGCAGCATTCCGGAGGGCATTTTCTTTGGACTCAGTCAGCCTCTCCTTGCACAACTTGAGCGCATCCACTAGATGCTCCATTGGTTTTACAAGCCCTGGAAACTCATCAATGCGCTCGCTGTAAGACTTCTGAAAGGTCTCAATGGTGCTCTGAGTGGCCAAGAGCAAGTTGTCAGCCACTTCAATCAGGCGCGGGATCTTTTGGCTCTCTTTCAAGTCTTTGTAGGCTATCTGCAAAGCGTTTAGGGCAGGCACCAACATGGATGCCATGATGCCACAACAAGAAAAATGCTGAAGGCGCTTGGACCAAAAAGTATGTATATATATATATATAGAGTTCTTTTTTTGGGGGGGAGGCAAAATGCGGGTTCAGTCTCCCTTCTAAGACGAAGCAAGAATTACAAGAAACACAGGGCTGTGGTAGTCTTCCTCCAGATCTTTCCTCAAATCTTTTTAGTCCCGCTTTCACTTTCACGCGTACAAATACGCGTAAGTCAAACATGACCTGAACAGTAGCTAGCACAGCTTTCTTTGAGAGCGTGCCTCCAGCGCTCGACCTACCACAAAACGCAACAATTGAAAAATTGTTTAAGGAGATTTGGCCATCCTCTTGACCATGTTGTTGTGGATTTTCTTTGCTTGAAGTGGCAACAGCCCAAGTTCCTGTTGCAGCTCCTCCACTGAGAGACCCGCAAGGACCTCTCCATCTACCGAGTTCTCGGCAAAGCTCTGGCGAACAGTCTCACTCATCTCGAGTTCGTTCAGGAAATTTTGCACATCTGCAACCTTCCAAGTATTCACACCATTCACTGGCGAGACTGGCGAGGCACTGCCAGATGTTGAGCAGGGTGGCTCCCTCATGGGTTCCTGTTCAGCTTCTGTTGGGGCAACAGAGTCAGTGTCGGCAGCAGCAAGTCCGCCCTGCCCGAGATCAACTTGCTGGCAATACTCCTCCATCACATCACCTTGCTCTGTCAGCTGTGACAGCTCTGCTATGTCCATGTCAATGTTTTGGATCTGAGCAAGAAGAGTGCGGAGTATGGATAAATATTCAAAGCCCTTGCCCTTCTCATTCTCAGAGACCTTATGCAGCTGCTCTGTGTATTTGCTCAGCTGTTCCAAGTATGTCCGCTCCAACTCTTCATACTTTTCCCCCATGAGTTCCTCCATATGCTTCTCCATACTCTCCACCCAAGCCGCACGCTGCTTCTCAATCGTCTGAATGAAAGATCTCTTCATCTGCGACACAGAAGTGATGGTCACGTCTCTTTCCTTCATAAATCTCTTGACCAGATAAAACCGCCACGCAGTGCGCTGCTTGCTGCGCGTCTCTGATTTCATGGCCACTTGTTCAGGAGTGCTGAACTCAACTTGATCACGCCAGTGAAAGTCAGGCTGTGCCACTTGGGAGACCTGTAGACAAACCTCTTGCTCACACTCTTGCATCCGTTTGGTGCAGCCAAGAATCCATTCTTGCAGCTTGATAGTGGCTTTCTTCTGCAAGTCACATTGTATGCCGGCAATGATGCTGGTATTCAGGTTCTTCTTGACAACCTTCCAGCTGTTGGCAAACAACTCTTCAGCATTGCGTTCGCAATCGGTGCCAAAGAACATAATGAGTTCCTCACGCATGCTTTCAACAAAACACGCACCAAAAGAAACACGCTGAAAACAGAACGCTTCAATACCACACTCAAGCAGCTGAAACCCCCCCTGTAAGGTTGAGTGAAAAAAGAACCAGATCAAGCCAGTGTTCATTTGGCTAGCGGCTATGTGCCATAAGCAAGCTGCGAGGAAAAGAAAGAGTGCGCTTGCCGTTACCGTTTATCTCATTGTTAGTTACAAAAGGCAACTACCAAAACGGAGCATGCAGGCTGACTCCTTTTTGTCGGTGATGGGCCGCCTCGTTTCGCGTCGGCAGATCACCCCAAAAGGTGCCAAGGTTCACCTGGCTTTCCTCCTGGGGCGGGTGGGAGGGCCTAAAGTGGTAGGAAGGCATCAAAATTCTTGAGCCAGAAGTGAAGCCACATTCCACTAACCCTACATTCTACCGAAAAACCGAGTTAGTAACAAAAGGCAACCACCAAAACGGAGCACACAGGCTGACTCCCTTTTGTCGGTGATGGGCCGCCTTGTTTCGCGTCGGCAGATCACCCCGAGAGGTGCCAAGGTTCACCTGGCTTTCCTCCCGTTGAGCCAGCGAAGGCAATGGAGTATTGCCGTGAAGAAATGAATTATTATAAGCTCAAAAGTTCCCCTCTCTCAGAATCATCTCGTCCGCGAGTCATCGCTACCGCATCCTGTGCTCTGGAATTGGGGCCCTGCATGCTTTCATCCGTGAGCAGGGTTGCGGTACCACTGCGCATAGTCCCCTTCCGGCGGATCGCCGGAACTCTCAGGCTTCCACGTTCCAGCTTTCGTCGTCCTGCTGTTCCATGACCACTGCCAGCTGGACCAATCCCAACCGGTCTGGCTGCTTCCACAGGGGGAGCCCCTTGTTTGGCGGTCGGTTCTGCGTGGGGCTGTCGGCTGCTCTTGGCTGTGTTTGGGGAGTGGTTGGCTGAACGCTGGCCGTTCCAGCGGGGCGCTGGGGTGGACTTCTGCCTTGGTGCTCAGCGGCGCGCCCGCTTGTACTGGTTTTCCACTTCTCAGCCCGTCTCTGAGCCCGCTTTTCGCCCTTGGCCTTCAAGAAGCTAGGCATAAGGACTTTCTTAGGCTTCTCAGAGGTGCGCAGGTTCTGGGTAGGTCCTCGAATGTCCTGGAGTCCGCGATCCTGCTGCCAGGTCCTCTTGGAACTTACCCGGATGTGGCTTGTCGAAGTGGGGCTCAAGGTTGATGCGCATGTCCCAGAGGCGGTCGACACATCGCTTCCATGCATTATACAATGTTCTCCCGTGTCCTGTTCAGGATCTCCTCATCTTCGGCCTTCTCCTCCGCCGTCCTGTCATCCTCTCCTCCCCAGTCAACGCTTTCTTCATCGAAGTACGGGGAGAAGATGGTCTCAGCGGTGGCTGAAGGGGCCTTCGAGGTAGCTCCCCGCTGTGCGGAAGGTGATGCCGCTGGAACAGCAGCTGAAGGCACGCCGGCGCTGCCCTCTGGGGTCTCTGGACGTCTTCTCTCCGGGTTATCCGGGCGCTGCCTTTCCCCCAGCAGGCTTGAACTTTGGCGGGTTCTTCACTCCTGGTCCAGGGCCTTCTTGCTTACCCTCGCCAGTCAGCAAGTGTGACGCTGCTGGATGCAAATGATATCCCAACAAGCACTGAAGGGGGGCCCGGCACGGACCACCCAACGGGTTTTGGGCGGAGCGCCCCAAACATCTTTGGCATGTACTGGATGAAGTGGTCGATGAATTCTTGCGCGACCTCTTCATAGGTCCGAGAGTTGTCCTGACCACCGGTGGGCCCCTCATCCTGAGCATCGGGCCACATTGGTTCGTCCCAGTCCACGTTCGAGCCGAACTCGTGCCCGGTGAGCTCGTCGGACTCTTCTTCCTCGATGTGGACTTGCACAAAGTCGTCATCGCTGGGCCGGCCATGAGCTTCCTGCCAAAACATATCGCACCGCGCCGCACAGGGCTCTAAAAGCTGCGTTCAGCTGGTTCATGGGGACCAATGTCGTCTAGGAGCTGTGGGAGGTGGGGCCGGCTGGGCCGGTATCCCGGGCAGAGCACCCTCAAAGCTATGCACAGTCTTCGGCCTGGCCTTTACTGGGATGGTGGCGGGTGCTTTGGGCTGTGCTTGAGGCGTGGTCGGTGCCGCGCTGCCCTAGCTCCCGTCTGTTGTGGTGGAAAGGACGGGGAGGCTTCCTGCGCCTCGCATCCTTTGGCTGCTCGGTGGGAGGTGGTGGTTGGTGCCCCTGTGGTTTTGGTTCCCTGTCCGAGGACGCTGGTGTCTGCGAGGCAGGGGGGAGGAGGAGGCTTCCTAGGCCCCTCGTGTTGGGGCGGCGCCTTGCGGCCGCCTGGCTTTGGTCCCCCGTCCTGCGAGGCCGAGGTTTGCCGCTGTGAAGCGGAAGGCATCCAGGGTTCAGCTCCCGGGCCACGGTGGCTGCTGCTTCCCGATGACCTCCCAAACTGTTGCTCAGGATTCCTTCTCTCACCATAGGCCTGCTGGGTATAGGCCTGACGAGCATAGTACCCCGACGCCTGGCCGCCGCTGAAGTCGGTGTGGGTTGGCGCCGTGGTGGCGCTCCTTCTGGCCCCTGGCGGGGGGGGCCCGGCTGCCGAAGAGGCCTTAGCAGGAGGAACTCCCGCGGCCGAGGGCTTTGAGAGCGAAACCACCGGGGATAGTGTGCTGCTGTGAAAGGGGTCGAGGAGAATGTCCCTTGCTGCCGTCAACAAATTTGAACTCATTGGGTTTCCTCTCTCTCACCTCTTCCGGAGCTCCTGCGAACTTGTCCGGATGGATCACCCTTGCCTTTTTTCTGAAAGCAGGTAATACCTCTCACGGGGCACAGCCCTCTCTGACTCCCAGCAAGTTGTAGAGGTTCAGAGTGGGACAATTCTGGAGGAACAGCGCCGGCTTCAGCTGACCCTGCCATGGTAGCGAAGGATGCCCGCTTCCCTGGGCCCAGGATGCGGCCCGAGCCGTCTTGTCCGCTGCAGTGCTGCGCTTCGCTCTGGAACCAGCTAAGACGGGCTACTTTCCCAAGGGGTGGTTCATGGTTAGGGTTTCTTTGATTGGGCATCCCAGAGGATATGCCCTCCTGTGCGGTATGATCCTCAAACAGGTACGCATGGACAGCATCCGATGACCAACCCCCATATCTCTTGAGTCTTTCAAGATCGCCGGTACTTGCGAAAAACGCTGTGGCCGCCCCTTTCCTAAGGGAGTGTGAGCCGGCTAGCTCGCTGGGGAACCCGGCGGGCTGAACCTAGCCTTTCAAGGGCGGCGTCTCCCCCGACAAAGCGAGTCCTTGCCACGATCCCGGGCAGTGCGAATCTCTCGCGCAAGGGGAGCAGTTTCTCAAAGGCAACCTTGAAGCTGGCCCCCCATGGTCGTCCATTTGGAGCCTGACCCAATCGAAAGCGTCCCAGAATTCCCACGCCGTTTCAACCTCCTCGGGGGAGCCCCGTTGGCAAACCTTGAGATGTTCCCCTCGCTCCTGCTGAAACAGGCGGTAGAACACTGGGAGGTAGGGTGAAATCTCTGGCGCTGAGACGGCCCAATACTGCGCAGAGCCCGCCAATTCTCGAAGGACCTTGCCGGAAAGATCCCGACATCCTCGCTGGAGTTCTGCCTCTTGAAGGAGGTGCTTTGCTTTGATCCTTTTTGGCTCGGGCAGAACCACTTCCTCCTTTTCGAAGTCAACACGCAGGCCCCACAAAAGCTGAGATGAGGAGCGGGCCTATCGTGGTGGGGAACTTTTAGACCAATGCGCCGCCAGGGCTCCTTAGCATACTTTTCACGCAAAACCATAAGACTTCCACAAACGACCAGCAAAGCAAATCGACCTAACAATAAAATCATTTGCACGAAAACATGACACGCACAAAGCAAAAACAATGCTTCATACTTTTTTAAACCATGCATCATCAAAAAGCACATACAGACGCAAACTTATGATTTTTACATTGAAATGTTAAAGTAAAAACCACAAGTTTTGCAACAGAACCTGAACAAAAAGAACAACGTAGAACCAGACTCATCCTTACCAGGGCTCTCCCTGAAGGAAAAGGACATAGAAATCCTTCCTGCTAAATGGATACCGCTTCGTTTGATGTCTTTTTTAAAGCTGGTGACCACACATATCCCGAATAATCAATGATAAATCCACCTATAACTATAACCTAAATAAACATACTGGCACCTGATTTGTTTGGCAAACTAGTCCACAAAGTTTCACTCAGCCCAGTCTGTTCAGCATACTCTCAAGGTCAGTCTCAGTTTTTGGTGAACACTGATGAAAGGCACTTTAACATGTAGTGCATGTCTCATACCATTCATTTTACATGACGTGTTGATCCTTTTCACACCCTTTCACAGTATTCGAACCTGTACAAAGCTAGTGACAAGACACTTCCCGCACAATGCCCGCTCATCACCTGTCAACCCACAAAGTTCTAACAAATCCAGAGAACACTACAAATTCATCACACCCTAACGTTTTCCTGAATAAACACTACAAAAAGTCAGCAAAATTCAAAATGATTCCGAACTCATTTCCAACGTCCACCAAACTTTTCACCAAGTATTCTCCACTTTGGGGGAAGCCATCTGAACAACAAATATGTTTCCTATTTGTAAAGGTTTTATATAGATCTTGCGTGCATTTTCAGCTTGTTGCAGCATCATGTGCCTGTTTTTGAAACATACCAATACCTACTAGAGTAAGTTTTGATCAGTAATGAGGAATCCATTCACTCTCCCACACCCACGGTCATCATGAGGTCACTCGCAATCCTGAATTTTTTGCTCAAGAAGCACTGTTTGAAGCAGTGACATAAGCTCATCCCAGATACCTGCCTTGCTTAGCAGCAGGTAATACACCAACTAATAATTTAGAATAATTTAGATTATATATATATTGATATATTGTATGTACACATACTTATGTTTAACATAACACGCGCAATCCCATCCACCCACTGCCAGTCCACAAATCCCTTGGCATCACCAATCTCCACCAATCCACCCACAGCTCACGCGCGAGTGAAATACCTCGTCAGTTCATGTGGAGCTTGCCTCATGTAATGATCAATATTTCATATGACATAATTATCATGGACATTTCGTGATCCCATCAATGCATTGCTAGCGCTCACGGCTGCAATCTTGAGATGGGCTCATGAATGTTGTAGAGGTAGCTCATCCAAAGTTTGAGGGTCAACACACGGAGCATCCCTCAAATGGCTGAGACCTGATTGGCATCAAACAAACATAATAACCTCAGGCGTACTAAGTTACACAGTTGATGGGTTTATGCATGACATATGGATTAAACAGATCTACCTCATGAATTCACCAAGCTCAGCCATTTCTCATGTGCTCATCACCTGGCTGGCGCAGGTGATGCATTGCACATCTTGTCATAAATTGGCCACATCGACTCATTCCGCAATGAAATTGTCACAACTTCCTTAATTACTCATAGACAGCAAATTTTAGTTCAAAAGTAATCATTCTAAGTCTCGTAACCGTATTGATTTTCTCATTCCTCACATCGCACAAAACCTGGCGCTGCATCCTCATCCAATAGTAAAAGGCCCATACTCAGCGCAACAACCTTCATGTTAATCTGTGAAGTATAGACCCATGACAAAGCAACATAGTAATATGTCCAATATGTGAAAACCAAGATTATGTCGTAGTAACTATATTTATCTAGTTACTAGGTAACCTGCACCTTATCCTTTCAGCCTGGGCGCCAGACTCATTCCCCTCGTCCGAAAAAGCATCCCACTGTGGGTTCGATGGTTTGAGTGGACTGAGTACGCCAGTCATGAGATGTGCTACACATCTAAATACCAACATAAACCACCCAATGAACTGGTTGATGACATCAAACAAAAACATAAACATACGCTGACTCATCCAGGTTGCTCAAATCCTTCCTGTATGTTCTTCACGTATTCATTCACCTATATCTTCACACCCCCTGTCTGAAGATGGCCATCATTGAACCTCAGATGCAATAAGTGTCGCCAACAGACCCAACCTCGACCCCAATTCAAGCCACTAATTATCCCCAACCACAACAGACCCCACTACTCATTACAACCCACCCCCAATCCAATTCCACGCACGCTTGCTGATCTTTCTGCGTTTGCTCGTTTGCAATTCAGTGCCCATCAGCGCACATGCCACCAGACCACCAGAGTGCGCAATTCTAACCATGACGCTGATCTTGTCTCAGGCCAGTTAATCCAAGAAAACTGATTAATCACGGCGTTCATTCAACAATCTTCATGTAAACCAACACCAAAACTACCCAATCAATCTCAACCAATAACTCCCTCCCTTTCATAATTAGATGAGCCATTGCATCATCAGCATTCTTTCTAACCTTCCCGTTCTCAGCTGCATTGAGAATTTCAAGCTAGTCAAGACATTTATATATCATATTTGTTTTGTTTTTTAATGAATATATATATATATATCACCAAGCCAAATCATTAACAAAATCAAACCATATATATATATGTATTATTGCTTTTACTTCAAGATTCAACCACACCTTAAACACATACGCAAAAAATTCGACCAAGAACATCACCAATACTTGCTCCGATGAGCAGCCGGCAAAACATAGACCAATCTACAAAAAAGAGCAATCAACATATGTATATATATACTGTGTTCCTACAAAAAACAATCCGCATACGTATATATATATATGTTTTTTGTGTACTGGCTAGTAACAACAAAACAACAGAAGAGAATACAAGTCATCTGAGAATCCCTGATCAACCGCCCACGCGTATCCAACTGCCTCTCTATGGATGAAATGTTGCCACGCATGCTGCGTACAGGACCTATCATCTCACCCACCGGATTCCTTTCCAAGGCAAATTCAACCAAAGATTTCAATATGTGTCCTAAGCCCAATGAACTTATTAGTTCCTCATTATTACTCCAAGCTCCGACCATCGTATACATCTACCCTCACCAGATAGGACCTCCATCTCCCATTTCTCCTGACCAAATTGGCATGGCTCTGACCTATCAGATTGCTTATCAAGCTTGCGCCAATCTACTAAGAGCTCATGGTTATCATGGCTCCAGCTCTCATGATTCGCATAGAAACTCCTCAAAGATCATCAATCATCAGGCCCAGGTCGTCATCTCCTGCTCGTCCTCCTGCTCCTCCTCCATGAGGTCATCACCTTTAGGTTGTGGTCTCCAATACCTCCCATCTCAAACATTGTTGACCTTTTTGACGTTGAAGGGGGGCATTCATCCTGCTCATAGTACTCAACCTCTGGCATTTCAGCTTCCTTATGAAGCGCCTCAGACACATTTTTGATAAGAGATTAAATTGTTTATACGGCGAACCTTGAGGTACATGAGCCCTAAATGATCTTTGACAAAACTAGACTAAGCGATGCCCCAGAGAAAGGCAAATGCAACGCCAAAAAGATTACGCATATCAACGTTGGGAATGCCAAACAACCAACCAACACAGCGCAGAGGAGTTACATCTAGAATCTCCGAGGGACGCATGTAAGCGTCAGACGGTCTACGTTTATATAGTAGGACTTGGGCAAGCAAACAACGAAAGAAAACCATAAATACTACAAACTCAATGCAAGCAGCAGATATGAATTGATGCGTGTTTTAAAACATTAAAGAGTAGTTGCTTCAACGCAATAGCTTTTCAATGAATGAAGCATAAAGTACCAATGATCTCAACTGTCAAACTCATTGAACATAGATTCTCACTTTAATGTTGAATCTTCGATAGCATAAACCGCCCCTGCCCAGTGCCAATTAAACAGTTTAGCTGGCTCCAGTTTTCTCCAGTTCTCTCCTCCAATTTCCTTTCCTTCAGTCGCCAGCTCCCAGTGCCAGTTAAACAGCTTAGCTGGTTCCAGCTTCTTGCAGTTACTTATCCCCCTGTGGACTGCAAGGGGGGGCCCACACTGGAAAGTATTTCTGAGTGGGAATCTTTATCCAATGTTGCTAACCCCTGAATATCACCACGCAGAAAGCCAAGAAGATACTGGACAGAGTGCAATGACCTGTAAATGAAATCCTAACCCCCTACCTCCACTTTTTAACAACGACATTTTTCTTCTGTCCCCTAACCCTCCCCCACCTCAAAACTAAATCCCACACGCAGTGACAAGAAGAGACGGTGAACTGATGCGGAATGCTGCGTGAAGCACCTGCGGCGCGAAAAACTACTAAAAAAGGGTGTCCTTATTTTGGGGTGCACTACATGCGTTCATCACAAGCCCACCCCTAGCAGTATGAATTTTTGTCCATAGGTCATCCTTGCGCAAAGCTCACGTCATTGGACTTGGTCAGCACTATAAAGTGGACAAAAAATAGTTTCAGCTTAGATCTTCTGACTTTGCGGTGTGAGTCGAGTCTTTGGAGATGAGTCTGGTCTTTGGGGATGAGTCTGGACGGGGAGGGTTGTGTATGGAATAGTGGAGATTTATTCTAGATTCTAGAGGAGTCACCCTGAAACAAACATATGTCAGTGAACATGGTCTGCCCCAAAGGACAAAATTCATGTCACATCAGTTTTTCACCAATTGTGATGTGAGTCGGGCCTTTGGATCTAAATCTGGGTGTGGGGAGGTTGCATGTGGAATGGTGTGGATTTTTGTCTAGATGCATTATCCTTGCTGATGGTGAATGTCATTGGACTTGGTCAGCCCTAATGGACAAACATAGTTTCACTTTGGATTTTCAGGTTTGGTGGTGTGAGCTCAGTCTTTAGGGATGAGCCTGGGTGTGGGTTGGAATGGTGTGGCATTTTCGTCCTCAACTGTCAGCTTTGAATATGGGTAATGATGGTAATGCAACCAAATATGGTTAACCCTCAAGGACATACATGCAGTGTATTTTGCTTTTTCTTATAGTTGTTAATATCTTTGCAAAATCCTGGGAGGCAAGCAACTGATAACTGGTGAGAGCACATGGTCGTAGTGCGCTGATGCATGCTTCCTTCTTCTTCTTTACCTCTCTCCTTCTTCTTTCTTTTCTTCTTCTTCTTTGTCAGTCCGTAGTCCCAAAATGTTCGCAATCTTCTCGACCATCTTCCATATGATAAATGTTAGAGGGAAGAAAAAGGGTTATGATGATCACTTCCAAAAAAGAATTGTTTTGGGTCATGTATTCACTCATGATTTTTTCTGACCCCCTACCTCCAGGAACATGGAGAAATAACTTTTTAACAGTTACATTTTTCTCCTGTCCCCTGACCCCACCCCCAAAAACAACTTTTTTCAATACAAAATAATCCTAGACCCCACCCCACCCCCTCTCTCCAACTTAGAGGCCAAGTCAGGATTTATCTTCTGGGTGCGCAGATCCTATATGCACATATATGCACTGAAAACAACCGTTTTTTAATTTCGACATTTCAACAAGCGTAGTGAACCTCAGGATTTAAATTGGGCAGTACAAAGGAGGATGTTACTTTCTCCGACTTCCTTTCCTTCAATTGCTAGTCCCCAGTGCCAGTTAAACAGTTTAGCTGGCCCTAGTTTTCTCCAGTTCCCTCCTCCAATTTCCTTTTCTCCAGTTGCCAGCCCCCAGTGCCAGTTAAGATAGGACAACATCACCCTGTCACACCGGGCGACGCGAAACCAAACACAGCCTACAGCGCGACATCACCCTGTTACACCGGGCGACGCGAAACCAAACACAGCCTTTAACACAACATCACCCTGTCACACCGGGCGACGCGAAAACAAACACAGCCTTTAACACGATATCACCCTGTTACACCGGGCGACGCGAAACCAAAGCTAGAACAACATTACCCTGTCACACCAGGCGCCAAGAAGCCAAACACAACCTAGCACAACACTACCCTGTTACAGCGGGCGGCGCGGAAAAGGCACTTGCTCTAGGTCAACCTGTTACACTATGCGCATACACAATTAAAGAACTATTATCTAACATATTAATACAAAAGATTTTGATAAAAATTTAGTAATTTCCTTTTTTTCTTTTTAAATTAGCCCAGCTGGAGACCCCAATAGCAAAATACAAATCGGGACAAAAAGAAGAATCTGGAAACAGCTGCTGTTTTCAACACATCGACCATCTCTTCTTTGGACACCATCATCACATAACCGGGACACCATCACAAAATGACCAGGGGACCATCAAAACATGACCGAGACACCGTCACAACGTGACTGGGACGCAATCAAAACACGATCGGGACACCATCACAACATGACCGCGCCACCATCACATGATCGG
>CAXAMN010027806.1:578366-593603 GCA_963970005.1 Durusdinium trenchii
ACAATTCAAAAAGAATCCCTGTGACTACAAGGGGCACACACACACCTACATCTGCCAAACACCCTTCGAGTACTTCTACATTTCTTGCGACTGACCGCCTCTGGTCAGTGTACTTGCAGTCTAGCAGGATGAATGACCAGGGAGCAGTTCAACCGAACCACTTTTTGTCGGCACCGATTGGTCGGATGATATTGATTGGAAGACATCTCCAGCTACAAGACTTCGAACACCAAGACATTTTGTTGAAGTGCATTATCAGCGTGAGAAAGATGAGAATAGCTTCCAAGATGTAGTTGCCATGATGATGCGAAAACCTTGTTTGTATGACCGAAATGCGCATTGGTGTATCAGGTTCGCGATATTGGCATTTGGCTTTGTCACTCAGAAGGAAGAGAATGACTATGAAGTACTAAGGGCAATCACTGCCAACAGAGCGGCCTTCAAAGGCTCTGCTGAAGAAGGTGCTTCTCGAGCGGTGAATTGGTCCCTTCGACAGGATCCGCGTGTGAAGGACCATCTGGATGAGCGCGCCATGGTCTCTGATCTAGCTGACAGAACCAGGCCTACCCACTTAGACCCTGCAGTCTTCTTTGCCATGTGTCACAGTGACCAGAAGAAGCGCTTCCATGTATACATAGCCTTCCATCGGCGAGAATGGTTCAATACAGGTCGAGGTGACGGCCCTTCATAATCAGGGGCATTCTGGTTTGACAGCCCATATACGGCCAGACAAGTTGAATCATCGCTCGTCTTCCATTGAGGCCAGAAGTTTAGGTTATATATGTTTTTCATGCGACGAAATGGGCCCAACCGGGCAAGTATTGCCAACTATGGACGCCTGCGTGATCCTAGGGCTTGGTGGAAGACCAACAGGGAGAATCGAGGACGTGACTATGTCCACTTCATGTATTCCAATCCAGGAACTCCGATATATCTACCTTTAGGTGCGGGCCCCGTTCATCCAAGGGAATACGATCGTTGTTCTGCGCCCTTCTTTCCGAAGACTGGTTGAAGGAAGGGTCACCCCGTGTACTCTTCTTGCAATGGAGTAGTCCTTACAAAGAGGGACGTGCCTCTGAAGTTTTTGGCACTCTGGGGTCGACGTCCAGGTGCTAATGATCCAACACTACGACTTCCTGAGGAAATTGTCCACCAAGTCCAGCGATTGCAGTACTGGTTGGGCGAAGAGAAGAAGAGCCAGGAGCAAACAGGAACATTGTTCAGACGGCTCCGTGACGACCGGCAGTATCAGACCGTGTTAATGCAGCAAATCGAGCGCGGAGACAGAACCGTTGAGGAAGAAGAAGCTATTCTCCGCAAGCGCATCCCGACTTGACCCTTGAATCCTTACAGTCTTTTGTTTATGGCAAGGCTTCCAATTCATTCTTGGCACAGAAGGCAAGCTATGGAGGAGGGCATCACTATCAAGGATGGAACCTTCTTCTGCTGCAAATGCCGGGTACGAAGAATGCCTGGTCAATAGTCGACGGTCAAGCTCCAGAACGATTTCTGCAAGGCGATGGTTTGATGACAAAAGATGACCTTATGGTCCACCCTTTTGTGCTTCCAGGAGATGAAGCCGTTACAGAAGATGAAGAAGAACCTGCTGAGGACGAAATCGACCCTTGGAAAGATGTCAAGCAGACCAAGCAAGAAAAAGTGAAAATGTCCGATGAAGATGTCACAGCTTTGGAGACAAACCTGTACATCAGGAACATTGGCGACCTCTCCTTGAATCCATGTTTGGTTCATGGCATTGGTCTGGTCTCTCTTCACGACGTCAAAGGGAAACGCGTACACCAGGTCACTGGTGAGGACGTTATCCTTGCGCGTGAATGGGACAAGTATTTTATCTAGAGATACAAGCAGTTGCATCCTGCAGTTTGTGGTACGAATGAAAAAGCAAAAACCTACAAGCCTGGAGATGAACCTGGTTTTCTCCGGTGGACGCTGATGCCTACCAGTGGGTATCAGCAGTTCATTTTCAGGGAGCAATTGGAACACTGGCATGGACGCAGGGTCTGATGGGATCAATGCATTCCATGATGTGCTGGAAAACGACGAGTCTTTGGAATGGATGATCAGGATTGAACAACCTATGCGGGATGAGTACCATCCTACCAATAAGATAGCAGCCTTCCAGCACCCAGAATTTTTGAAGCTGCACTTGAGGCACGAGATGGACAAGGAGATTCACAAGATGTTGCATTTGGTTGCTGATATTGCATCATTCTGCCTTATGGCAGGAGTTCATGCATTTGGGTGAATACGGAATGCCAATTTACAGGACCTCACAGCAGGTGGGTGAAAATGAGAAGGATCCCAAGAAGTACCGCCAGCACTTTGCGTTCAATATGTTTGAGAACTGTCCAAAGATGTCGCGGTACGTGATCAGTTCAGATAAATCACATGTTGGGTCCGTCATGTACAATCCTGATTGCTCCTTCATTCTGCACGCCACGAAAGTGTTTGACCCTCTGTCAAGTTGATTGTGACGCTCATCTGCGTTTTTGAGCGCGATCAGCCAGTCCAGAGTTGTTTGTAAGCCTGTTGGGTCTGGTACTTGGGAATCATCGCAGAAGCAGACCACTCAGTTGCTGAATAATATTCTCTGTGGTCGCAAGGTGGTCAGGAAACACGTCAAGATTGAAGACCCTATGGAAGAGGAACAGACTGCCACCAGTAGCCACTCTTTTGGATGAACGGAGATCGACTTTGACGCAGATGATCCGCCACTCTGGCGAAGGCTCATCCAGGAAGAGGAGTCAAAGGTGTCGACTCAGAGGAGGCACTGCAGAAGAAGTGATCTTTACGGGCCGAAACCAAGATTTTTTATGAGACACCTCCACAAAAAATTGAATACCAGAACATTGTTGAGGACCTTGCAACTGATGAGATGAAGGCAGAAAAGGCCAAGGGTCGTAGGATTGTTTTCATTTCTGGTGAGCCTCCTCCAACTCTCAAACGCGTCGCCACGAACCCAAGTGCAGCTCCATCGTGGCTGACGTCTGGTGAAGACATGGAGGAGGAGGAGGAGGAGGAGGAGGAGCAGAAGCTCGAGGAAGATTCTGTAGTAGCAGACGTTGTTATGGAAGAACTTGATGATAAGACAGGATCATTCTCCAGTGAAAGGCCGAAAAAGGAGAGTGACCAAAAACGCCCACTGGAACCTTAAGCTGTATCGAACTTCCTGCCAAGGGAGATGGATGTGAATGTTGCTTCGAACTTACCTTCAGGTCAGAAGGAAGCAAGTGGTTCTGGTGCAGCATTCTCTTGCAAGAAGAAAGGTCACAGAAACCAAGCAGGTTGGATGTATGATCCTCGGTCTGTTGCAGACAATCGAATCACGGCCGAAGTGGAGGACATGAAGGAGAATGTCAATGGCGTTCAAAAATGCATGAAGAGAAGAGAGTACAAGACAGCCTAGAAAATGATTTTCCGGGGCCTGAACAAAAGCCCTCTTCTTCATCACCGCCAACAGATGAGTTGGAGACATCTTCTTTTGCCAATTTAGGACTTGCGTGGAATAGCCCTAGTTGTGGATTTCACCACATGAACTTTAGAGAGACGCGCCGTGATCTGTTGAATCACACGCTCTTTTGCCAAGGGTCCCAGCAAGATCGGCACAGTCATGTCTCTGTCGTTCGTTAAGGCCATGGCTGGGTTGACTACTGGTACCGCTGGCACCGCCTCCTCGATGGTAAAAATCAACGACGACAGAAAAGCCTACACGGTCGATCGTGGTAAGTTTGCCTGAATACCATTTCGACCGGGCAACCAAATTTAAGCAGCGACGCGAAGAGCAGAAAGAATTTCTCAAGGAAGAGTTGCTAAGCCACGGTCCAAAAGCACCAGCTTGGGATGTTGTCGAGTTCCATGAGGAGATCTGCAAACGATTCCTCAAAGGCGATGTGCCAGAATATGGTTGCAAAAGAACATTGTCGTCACCGCCAGGTCTCACTATGTTGAGTTGGAATTACGGTGTGATGGTAAGAGGTGCAAAAAACAGGACTCCTCAAACTTGTCAGGCTTAGACGAGAAGATGAAACGAAGGTACCGGAATCAGAAGTCCTTGGAGTTCGACAAGGAGGAGAAATGTACATCGGAGAAAACTAACATGTTTGCAAAAAGAACCTTGTTCTTTTTGGCATATGTTAGTCTAGTTTCGGAGCGGACACCGTTGAGACTAACCTAGACCAAATTCAGATGCGCCATTAGCCTCCACCGGGCTATGTTGACCTCTACCGGCGCGGTCTATGTTAGCATGCGTTCAGTTTATAGTCAGATTACAGGTGGTTCATGTTAGTGTCAAAATCGATGATAGACTGGGAGTGGGAACGGTCCATGTTACGCCTGACTCAGGTTTGTGGAAAGTTTGTGTCAGTTAGCCACATGCCTCACTCAATATCTGGAAAACTTAGTGTCAGGTTGGACCGTGGACTGAGAGTAGCGAGAGTGGGAATGGTCCATGTAGCCACAAGCCTGACTCAGGTTAGTCTCAACGGTGTCCGCTCCGAAACTCGACTAACATATGCACAAAAAAATGTTGTTTTTTGCAACAAAAATATTAGCTTTCTCCGGTGTATCTGGAAAACTTTGCGTAAACACTCGTTCTGTGGCAGCATTTCGGCTGGTCTTCTCAAGAGCGCAGTACAGAGGGTGTACAGCACTATGCAAGACCTTTCCGGGATAGTGGATGATGACCATGGGGATAGCTCATGTGATGAAACAGAAGCTTCTCAGCTTTGCCAGCAGCTTTTTGTTTTGGAGGAAGTCCAGTAGTGTGCAAGTGTGCACTCCAGACCTGTTTGAAGACTAACATGGACCCTGAAAACCATTGTTTTGCAGAGGAATGTAATCTTCCAGGGGGGCCATTGTCAGGGTCCATGTCAGTTTTCTTGAGGATAGATATTAGATGCATGCTACGCTGCTATACATACTCGCTGCGGACCCTGGATGTCCGGGAGGTTCACGGCGCGCTCCTTGGCCTCAACTCGAAAGGATGTCCTCATCTGCATATTGGACGGCAGTGTTGTCCTCGCTGATGTGCCACAGGGTACTCCAGTCTTGCAGCCTTTGTTGCATCCGTTGTTGGACTGGAAGATTGCGGTAGGGTCGCTGCAATGCAGGTGAGAGGCCTTGAGGCTGCGGAAGAGACTCTGAGTGAGCCATTGTTGACTGCAAGGCAAAATCTGGCAATTTGATGGGCCTCTGAGGCTTGCTGCTTCATCGCACGATGCAAAAGTTCAGCAGTTCTGTCGTCCCTGTACTGGTGCTAGTGGAGGTCCATGAAGGTGTTGCATGTTGGCTGACCTACCCACTGTTTGGGTGCATCTCTGTCAGCCTTGAGGAAACCTTGCACTGGCGCTTGATTGTGGGTTTCTTTGCATGAAAACCCAGTCAGCCAGTGGCTGTGTGGAGGCGTTGACCTCATTTTCTCGAGCGCCTGCGAGACATACGTGCTCCACGGTCTGAAGTCGATGTCAGGCACCTGGGGCCGTGGAGGGAATTTGGTGAGTTGGCGTCCTTCTCGAAGAGCAGAGTCGATTTCGAAAGCCGTGTGATCAAGGCATGTGGACTCCATGGTACGGCCCATTCAGTTTTCACTTGAGCGTTCTTTGTCTATTAGCGCTGTGAGTATTTTACACTCTTCAGGTTCTGTTTTGGCCGACAACTGTGTCAAGGGCTGCGCTGTTTGCGCGCATACTTTTGTACATTTTAAGGTTCTACGCGCAACGTCAGGCTCTCAAGCGAACATTGTTTCAGCGTGTTTCAGCACGCTACACACACAACAGTCGCGCTGGGCGATTGGAAGCCTACGGGTTTTGCCGTTTGCGCGCATACTTTTGCGCGCATAAACTTGTACACGCAAGATCATACGGCCTTATCGTTCTACAGATTGTTGCTTCAAGCATGCTACAAAACCAATAGCGGTGCCTGATACTGCTTGGCCTTGCACCAATGACACTTACGGGTTTTGCTGTTTGCGCGCATACTTTTGCGCGTGTAAACTTATACGCGCAAGATCATACGTTGTCATTCCCAAATAGGGATAGCTATGGGGTTCTGCGCCAGATTTGGCCGGGGTCATGGGTTGATGTTGGGCTTCAAGATGTGACGCGTGTAACTGCCAATGAAACTTGGAACCAAGCACCGTCCCGTGGATCTGATCTGGAGTGCAATTCCAGTCCCCCACAACGATGTACCGCCGGGTGGAGGCTTCAAGGAGAGCCAGCAGGCGAGTAAAGGTTTGGGAGTTTGTTTTGCCCTGCGTTGGAAGTGATGCCCTTCATGAAGCGATTGGTGGAAATCATCAGATTTAGAAACAGATGATGTTGAAGTACAAGATTCTCCCTAGAAAGGAGCTTGGTTACTGTAGCAATTAGACTAAGTTTTGCACCTTCAGAAACTATCTTCTGTGCCCCTGCAAATTCTACACACATGTGACAAGGTTGTTTTTTGCAAATAATGACACGAAAAACATGTTATTCCCCACATCGCTATGCGGGGTTCTTGTTTTTCGCTCTGCGCCCGCCGCTCCGCCTCCGCCGCCGCCTCCTCCGCCGCCCGCCCCTCATCTTACACCACCTATCTTACACCTGACACCACTCATCTTTCACCACCTATCTTACACTACTCATCTCACACCACCTATCTTACACTACCCATCTCACACCACCCATCTTACACTACCCATCTCACACCACCCATCTAGGAAAGCATGGTATCCACAGCCTTCAATGTGGAAATGCTCGAGGTCAGTAATGCCGTGGGGGCGATCATGGACAATGAGGATGCACCATGGGTTCCAGTGTTGTCAGTGTTACTGAAAGCTGGGGCGCCGAAGGCACAACGAACCCGGACCGCAAAATATTGGCACATGGTGTAGCGCTTTTGTTTGTCCGAGCGCGTCTCAACGAACAGGCAGAGCTCATTGTCACGGCTCCACAGCCAATCTAGCACCTGCTTGCCGAAGGACGTGATGTTTGCATAGTTGAGTCGCAACAACTGCTGAGTGAAGCGCGCCTTCTTGGGAGGAGTTTCGTGCAAAGGCGGATCAAAATCCGGAGGTTCTGGAGGAGGTAGTGCTCTGGCAATCTGCCGTGGTGTGACAAACACGGAAGTCTGGACAGCCCATACTTGCACTATCTGGCCCGCCAACTGTGGTGTTAAAAAGGGCAGGACAGTGGGCGCTCGGCCATCGTCTGCAAGCCACATGAGGTCGCGGTAGACCAAGATGACGAAATATATGTGGCCAGTGTCATGGTTGGGACCTCCATGGCAGACATAGGCAGTCGGCATGCACTCAGCCGAGGCGCGAGAAAATTTATTGAGATCTTGGGTATGGTGAGGGTCCATGTTGAAACGCTCGTTTGCGCTTTGTGACCACCCCGTCAAGGTTGATGCCCGTCACATGGCTGACCATGACCAGCTTGTCATCAATGTTACTTCACCTCCATATTCGTCTGGGTAGTCGATGATCAGTGGTTGCTAAACATGGTCAGTGAGGTAGCCACCCTCTTTGATCTCCAAGTACCGGTATTCCATGACTCTGGTCTGGGATTTGAGCCAGAGGGAGTTGACATAGTGCGAGGCCAGCGCGCAAGTCCACTGGTTCAGCCAGCTCAAGGAAGGTCTGAAACGCTTCTTTGATGGCGCCCCATGGTTCTCTGTTGAACTCAGCTAAGTAGGCACACATCCATGAGAATGCCCGCCAGGGAGCGTTGGCGTAGCATCTGGTTCTAGGGTTCCCAACTACCATACTCGTAGAACTGCATCGCTGGTTCGAGATTGGATGATGGTGTCCAAGTAGGGGAAGGTGTCGATGGTGCCCCTCCAAGGATCTTCAAAGGTCCACCGCCATGTGCGCCCTGTGGCGGTTGAGAAAAAACAACATTGCTGTCTTGAAAAGATTTCATGGATGTCCCACGAGGTGTATCTTCACGCTGTGGTCGCGTGTCCCCTGCAACATGGCACGATTGCCCGATGAAGTGGTCCTCTGAGCCATCACATGACAGATCGTCATCGTCAGGCAGAGGGACTGTCAAACCCCAAGATATGGTGTCCATCAGGCGCATGTTACCCGCACGGTCCTCCAGGTGGGGTAACCAGGCTGCCTTCAGTTTTCCTGCGCTTGGTGGGATCGTCTTTGTCAAGATTTGGACGTTTGAGAAAGTCCATGAAGGTGGGTCTTTTGTTCCTCCAAGAGGGATTTGCCCAGGCTACGCGCAAAAGATTCAACCGCCATGGGAACCTGTTCGGTTTCCCCTGGAGCATCAGTGGTGAGCTCAGTCGGTTGCGGGGCCTGGTTCACAGCCTTCATGTAGTTGTCCGAGAGGGTCTTGAGCTTTTGTTGCCCATGAGCTTCGTTTGCAACTCCTGCATGTCCTGCAAGAGAGTGGCATATTGTGCTCTCAATTGATCTAGACGTCCTTGTAGCTGTGTCTTCCTGATGGATAGGCGCTTAAGGTCGGTGACCTGCGTTTTCAACTGGGCCACAATCTCCGTCTCCGTGACAGGTCCCGGGGCGGTCAACTTGGTGACCAAGTCTTGTTGAGGTGAAGCGGCCACGCGTGTCTTCAGTAGGTCTGTCAGCTCTGGCTCCTCTGGTTTGGTGGGAGTTTTTCCTGAACGTCTTCGCGGATGGCAGTCCATGTGGAGCTTAGAAGGTCGGATGCCTCTTTCCGCGCCTTGGATCGCTTGAGGGGTTTGAACTTGGTCAAACCCGGCGGTGCCTCGATTGAGGTCTGATTGGAGACGCCTGACTGCTTATGGGCCGGTCGTCCTTGTCCCTTTCCTTTCGCTGCGTTGCCTTGCAGGCTTTGCCACCATTGTCCGCACTTCCTGCAGCGGGCGCCTGGTTATCCAATTGTCGCAATGGCCATTGGCGCAAAACGGCACAGGCCCTGCAGTGGGAGACATAGTTCGGAATCAGGTTGCGCACAGGACGTGGCACCGTACACGATCTCAGTCCCCTTGTCGATGTCCCGGAAGTTGAGGCGCCGGCCTGGTAGTCCACCAGAAAGAGATGCCGTAGGGCAAGAGGTCCCCTATCACGGGCAAAGTGGCCTGTAGTAGAGCTTGTCCTTGAGCCCTCACGGTGTGGTTGCGCTGGCAACTGTAGCGCAAAGGGATACGCGCACTTGGTGGACTTTTGGGGCGGCCACCTTGAGCACTCCTGGCCTTGAGCCATGTATGTATGTATGCATGTATGTCTGTATGTTTGTATGCGTGTATGCATGTATGTCTGTGTGTATGCATGTATGTCTGTATGTATGTATGTATGTACGTATGTCTGTAAGTCTGTACGTATGTATGTATGTATGTACGCATGCATGCATGTATGTAATGTATGTAATGTATGTAATGTATGTAATGTATGTAATGTAATGTAATGTAATGTAATGTAATGTAATGTAATGTATGTATGTATGTTCTTCCAGGGAGGTTCTTTTGTGACTGCTGAACGAAGGGTCTTATTGACCCTGCTGCGGCCGATCCAGCCAGAGGTGGTTCTAGAAGAAGTGGACCATCACTGTCTCCTCCTCGCCCTTTGTGTGGTCACTTGCTGTGGCCTCGTCCGCCTGTGTAGGCATCATAGCGACGTCGGCATTGAGAGTGAGTTCTTCCGCCTCGGGCGGGGAAAGGGCTCTGGCCAGGACGTCGGCGCTCTCGGGATTGCGACTGGGACTGGGTGCCTCTGGCGGCTTCTCGAGTTGGAGTGGCGGGGCCAGGTTCGGTGTTGGCCCTGGACGCAGGACAGATGTATCTGATACGTCTGTTTTCAAGCCCTTGGATTGCCAGAAATGCTGGGCTGCATCGTCAAGCCTGGGCTCTGCTTGACCGGGGCTCCTTTGCCTTCCCTTTTCAAGGCCTGCGTCATGATCAGGACTGCCAAGCCGACTTTGGTGCCAAGTTGCCACACACAATGGGCGGCGTGCCCAATGGCCTCCCCTTTGTAGGCTTCATCGATGCAAGGACTGTTGATGAATTCAGTCCATGATGCCTCCTTGGAGCTTTTGAGGATGCACTTCCACAATGCTGGCACTTGATATAGCCCGCCGTCTCAATGAAATGGTGTTGGCCAGCGATGCGCTCAGGTGGTTGGTTTTGGAGCAACTCCTGGACGAGCTGGGTTCTGGTGGCCTTCTTCGGGATCTTGCCCTCAAGCTGGTCTTTGCTGTCTGCGGGCGGGCTGTTGTTGAGCTTGCTCTCGCAGGGTTCATTCAGCTTCTGTTCAATGGTCACGGCTGTTAGCCCTTGATGGATACGCATGCTGCAGAGGGCACATTGGTAGCCGCTTCTGTGCTTGGTCCATTCATTGATGACCCTCTTCTGTTGGTGGTTCGGTGCGTTTGTTGACAAGCCTCTTCTTGTATTGTTTGGTGTTGGTGGCCTGACACCGCTTGGGCTTGTCGTGTATGTAGCGCGAAGGATCCTTGTAGATGGCACAGATCCTCTCGACTGCCTGGGTGTAAACCTGCATATGGTCGTCATCAAGAGCCTGCTGCCATTCTTCCTTTGTGTGGTCATACAGCTCTTTGGCTCTTTCCCACGCAGTCAGGCCTGCATCACGCAGTCGTCGACGAAGGTGTGGCTCAGCCCGGGCTGGTCTGGACTTCGAGCTTGGGCGCTGACATAAAGAGCAATGACTTTCTTCTTGTCTTCAATGGGGTGCAAGGCATCAAGGTCCTGGTTGTTGTGATGGCGTTTGGCGCCAGTCCAAGCGTCCCAAACTGCCACCAATTGTACCACCAGCTTGATGGGCTGGTTGGTGTGCTGGGCAAGACACGCATACCGTAGTAGAGCGCCCTGGCTTTGGTTTGCTGTCCAGGTGGTAGGCCTGTGATTGCCGCAACTCTTTGGAGCTGGCTCGTGCTGAGAGTGTGGAGGCACAAAGCAAAGACCCAACCTTGGGATCTGGTGTCATAGGTAGTTGGCATGGCGTCATTGGTGAGGACATAGCCACGATGATCCGCAAGATCTAGTACTTCGAGATGCTGCCAAAGCCCGTGCCCTTGGAGTGACGGTGCACCAGTCTCGTGCTCATATCTCTCTTTGCTGGTCCATCCTCTCGACCACAGCGGATCTTCACCCTGATTGGTGACCCTCTCGGTCCAGGAGATGGGAAGTGCAGTACGGCCCCGTCCATGGTGAAACTTGCAAAGCCACATGATGTGCTTGGAGGTTGCCGGCACTTGGCACAAAGGGCATTTGTCACCACCTTGTGGACTGGTGTACCTGATGGCCCCTTGGACACTGTTTGCGTTGGCGGAGTCGCCGCAAGCGCTGGTAGGTGCTCTCCTGTCGCAGGATGGCTTCGATCTTCCACCATGGTTCAGTCAAATCCAGTCCCAGTTCTGGCCCATAGTCTTGGAGCTCTGTGCCATAAATGGGGTTCCGGCAGCTGCCATTGCCACTCCCACAGATATGTGATCACTGCTCCCATGCATCCCTTGACCTGGTACCGGATGCTGTTGTTGTTGTTGTAGACGCTGTTGGAGTTGTGTCCAAGCTTGAGTGACATGGCCTCGTTGATCCGGAGGCCAAGCATCTAGGAGCTCCTTGAAGGCCTTGACATGGCTGATGATGATCTGATCCCCGGGTCCTGGTAGCGCTTTGCGTGGAGGTCATAGATCACGTCTAGGAGGCCACCTTTGCGAGGTTTGAACTGGGTCCTGGCGACCGATTGGACGCCACCCTTGTACAGCCTCAGCCTATTACCCAAGCTGGGCAGGCGCAATGACCGAAGGTTGATTCTCCGCTGCTTGGCCTTCTTGTAGCGGTTCTTGAGGACTGGGACGCGTCTGAGTCTTCCAGCTTGGTGATCTATGCCAAGATCTCGCATGACCGGGGCAATGGGCGGATCATCTGGTCCAAGTCTACTTTTGAGCGCTTTGGTAGCGTGCTTGTCGGTGGTGATGAAGGCGGTCTTCCTGGCATTGACACGTAGTCCCAGGGTCCAGCCTGGCCTTGAGATCTCTCCACGCTTCGACAGCTAGTTGGGCTGCCCGTTCAGGATCGGTGTCCTCAAGGTCATAACCAATGTCATCAACCCATCCATTGAGGCTGATCGTTGGGAAACGGTCAACGAATGGCCTGAGGGCTGGAGCAAGGTAGGCTTTGGCAAGCAGTGGTGCTTGAGGACATCCTGCAGTAATTCCACACTGGGTGTAGAAAAACTCGGAGAGCTCCGCCTCAGCTGAAATGGCTTTGGGCCCAGTGTACAACTGAAGAGCAAACCACAGGGGCAGCGCAGGGTAGTCCAGTTCTTGCGCCGCAGTTCCTGCTGATGTCCATCAGAACAGTGATGCCATGGCGTCCTCTGGCCTTATATTGATCTCTGTCGCAGCAACCGGGCCACGCTGTAGCTGTCAACGAAAGTGAGGCCTTCCGCAAGGTCCGTCAGACCAGGATGCCGCCATGCGTGCCATCATCGTTGGGGTTCTTGCTGGCAGCCACGCCTAGAGCTTGTCGACCTCTGGTAGTGAAATACTGGCAGATGCTGCTGTTGTTGGTCCAAATGGGTCTCTACAAAGATGTAGAGTTCGCTATCTCGGGCCCAGTACCATTCAATGACCTGTTTGCCCATGCTGGTCACGTTGGCAAAGTGCGGCCGCATGGTGTCCTGATTGGGCCGTGCCCCCTTGGGCGGCGTCTCATGTAGTGGTGGGTCAAAATCTGGTGACTCAGGCGCAGGCAAAGTCCTGGCGATCTCGTGAGGCGTTCTGCAATGCGAGGTTTGGATGGCCCAGACTTGTACGATGTCACCTGCCATCTGCTGGGTCAGATTCTGGATCACTTTCGGCGTTTGTCCATCGTCAGCCAACCATAGTAAGTCCCTGTACATCAAGATGGCATAGTAGTGGCCTGACAGGTGGTTGTGGCCTCTGTGGCAGATCAGCGCCACTGGGACATATTCTTCTTGTCTGCCACCAAGTGAGACTGGCACAGTGAAAGTGCCATGTGGGTTGAGCGTCCGGTGGTGTTTGGTGATGTGGCCATCCAGCTCCGTGTCTCGCTTGATGTGACAAACCAGTGCTCGCTTCTCGTCCATGAAGTACTGGCCTAGGCCTTCATTGCACCAGGCGTTGATGAGCTCTTGCAAATGGACTTCATCCTGGTAGTGCTCAGGGAAGTCGATGTGGATGGGCACTTGGACGTGGTCCTTGAGGAACCGCCCGGCTGAATCTCAGCATGCCTGTAGGTGAATGCTCTGGATTGAGTGGCCAACCAAAGGGTGTTAACGAAGTGGCTTGCATCACCCTGCACATTGAGATCGTGTTGTCTCCACAGAGTCTGCAAACCTGGGAGTCTTTGGACTGGCTCGTTGGTCTCAAGCCTTTCCTGAACAGCCTCACAGATGGTGCCCCAAGGCTGAAGGTTGTGTCCCTGCAGGAAAGCGCAAAGCCAAGTGAAGGCCCGCCAGGGTGCGTTGGCAAAGCATCGCTGGCTGGGATTGCCAACAATCATCGTCAAATTCTGCATCAGAAGGTCTGTTGAGGTGGCACAGTCGTACAACACCAGCTGATTCATCACTGAGGTCTCTGGTGTTGGGGATGTAAAAGACAAGCTTGAGGCGCCGCCTATCACAGCCAGCCGAGCCGCGCTGCCATGAGCCAGTGAAGCGTCTGAGCTAGGTGGCAAAGGTTCAAAAAATTGTTCCCTTGAGAGCCGTGTGCGCTCTGTCCGGTCAATGGTGCTTGTTGCATGTCCCCTGCAACAAAGGTTTCATGTGAGATTGCTTGTTCACTGTGTCTCAAACGTTGCTGTTCCCCTGCAACGTGAGAGGTCTTCAAAAGGTGCTGCAGCTGTGAGCCATCGAGTGTTTGATCACCGTCGAATGTGGCTGCAAACAGTGTTGGTCACTGTCATACCCCATGTCAAAATCGTGGAACAGGGATATTGACTCCCCAGATGTCGATGGCAGGCTTGTTTGCGTTACCCGCACGATCCAGGTGCTGATGCAAGGCCCACAACGTCTGTTTTCCTGCGCTTGGTCAAATCCTCAGTGCCGCTGCTTGGCCTCTTCAGAAGGCCATGCAGCTGAGATTTCTGCTCAGCAGAAAGGGAGACCCCCAAATTGGCTAGAAGGTCTCCAATGCCGCTGGAAGTGGATCAACCTCCATGGCCGGATCAAGCTCTTCTGGCTGGGGATCTTTGTTGACGCCCTGCGAGGTTTGCTTCGAGGTCTTTTGCCCATCGTGGAGCTTTTGTTGGAGCTCCTGCATTTCGAGGAGAAGTGTCTGGTATTGAGCCTTGGTGTGGTCCAACTTCTCTTGTAGCTGAGTCTTCTTGATGGACAGGTTCTTGAGATCAGAGACTTGACCTTTGAGCTTCGTGGCAATGTCCTTCTCCGTGACAGGTGCTGTGAGGCGTGTGACAGCCTCTTGCACTTGTGGGGGCAGAGCTGCCATATGGGTTTTGAGCATCTCGGTCAAGTCAGGCTCGGGTGCCTTGGTGGGGCCAATGCCCAAGTTTTGCAGCTTCTCCTGGACATCAACCGGCATTCCTGTCCAAAAGGCCTCAAGGAGATCCGATGCTTCCTTTTGGATCTTGGTCTTTCTGAGAGGTTTGAGACGGACCAAACCAGGTGGTGTGTCGATCCATCTGGATGTCCATGTTCCTGTCTGCTTGTTGTGGGGTCGTCCTTGTCCTTTCCCTTTGCCAATGCCTGTGCGGACTGCTGGCCACCAGTGACCGCATTTCCTGCGTCCGGTGTCAGGTCGCAGTTTGTCACTCCAGATCCAATTGGTGCACTGGGTGTTGCTGCACACTGTGTAGTTTCTACACCAGGATGTAGCCTTTGATGGTGTCATCGTACAGGATGATGTGGTCCGCTAAGGCCCCCTTGTTGGTCGAGTAAAGGGCAAGGGTCACTCCGTGCTCAACGTTCTGGCCTGAGAGCTCCGTTAGGAGAAGGTGCCAGTGACCTCGTGGAACCTCAGGAAGAAGCCAGGCAAGCACTGCCAGGCGCCGAAGGAGTCCAAGAAGTAGCACAGATTACGGGCAAAGAATGCGCTGTAGTGGATGGTCTCCTTGCGCCTGCTTGGCGTCAATGCTCGCTTGGGGAACAGAGCGCCAGCGGGACTTCACTGGCAGCCCGCTTGAGCACTCGTCTTGAGCCTTGAGCCATGCATGTATGCATGCATGCATGCATGCATGCATGGATGGATGCATGCATGCATAGATGGATGGATGGATGGATGGATGGATGGATGGATGGATGGATGGATG
>CAXAMN010027817.1:0-14431 GCA_963970005.1 Durusdinium trenchii
ACCTATGTCCTTGCCGTAAGTAGCATCCAAAGAGAGAAACTGCCTGCGTGATGGTTGGGTCAAGCAGTGGGCCTATGCGTAACCACCTACAGAGTCCAACCAAGAGGTGTTGCGGGAACCAATGACGCTGTAGCAAAAATTCTGCCATTGCGTGGTACAGCGGTTTGAGGAGCTTGGGTGAAAAGAAACGCTGTGTCTGCGAGTAGTAAAAGAGGCTCAGCGAGAAGGTGTTAAAGTAAATAATCTTCATATGGATGCTAAGGTTGGCCCGATTGGCCGCAGCAAGCCTCGTTCGGAATTTCACCAGCTGCTTTGACAGCAGAGTGGTAAGAGATAATTGCAACGGTAATTTGACCGTGGTCTCATTGGTGAGTTGACATGTCCATCCTGTATGGATGGTTAGGCCAAGGTTAACTGTTGACGGCACTATGCACTGACCACCTAGGCCTGCTTGGTCCAGGCAAAACAGTTGCTCAGCAGCATAACTGACATTTGTGAGTAGTTGTGTTTTGGATCGGCACCGGCATGGACTAGCAGCCAATTGGCAAAGCATGGGGTGCCCTTCAGTTACCAGTCTGGGTATGGCCGCTGAGGCCATATGTATGCAGTGGTCACCGTGTCTAAGGACAAAGCGACGTGCATATCCGGGGACATGTTGCAGCGCAGCACTGCAAGTGGCTTGTCCTGATTCATGAATAGGAGTTACGTGACCCCAGACATCTTCAACCCTGTGCAGTATGTTTTCGTCAAGGGCTCTGCTGGAAAAACCGACTTGCCAACAGTGATGTGTGTCCATGACAATACCTGCAGACTTCCATTTTCTTATGTTCTGAAAAACCTCTCGGACCCAGTTCGGGTCTGTTTGCCGACCAACTATTGTAGTGTCATCAACATATCCTGCAACTACTAACACTTGCGGAATTTGATTGAGAACGACAAAAATAGGATCCATGGCAAGGCAGAAGAAATATACTGATGTGGATCGCCCCATATCAACGGCAGAATGCACATTTCTCGCAGGTAGAAGCCGCCCTTGTACTTTGTGCCTGATTCTTCTACCAAACAAAAGATAGCGTGCAAATTGGAGGACCCACGGGGAGCACTGTCGAATGCGTAAGATGTAAAGGATCCAATGTGCATTAATGCGCTCAAATGCTTTGGATAGATCAGCAAAGAGGGCAGAAGCCGGGGACGAGCCCTCCAGAGCTCCTTGCACTTCTAGCACTGCCCTTTGCGGCTCTCGAAAGGAGTTGAGCAAAGTTTGGGCAGGGTGGAAACTATGCCTGGTGACTCGAAACAGGATAGCAGCAACTGTGCCATCTTGCAGTCTGTCAAGCGTGTCAGGCATGCCTAAAGGCCGAAAGAAATCAGCCGTGGGCCCCTGTTTGGCTTTTGGGATCCATACTCCTACCTGGGTGGGTGGTGTTAGCGTACCAGCTAAAATGTGATGAAAGTCATCCTGAAGGATCGCAGCAGTTTGCTGCGGGAACATCCGCCAAAGAGCATAAGGTAGCCCATCCGGTCCCGGGGCAGAATCCTTAGTAAGGAGGAGATGTTCAGTATAGTCTTGCTCCGTGGGCTCCGGAATGACAGGCCACGGCACTACACACCGTCGGTAAGCCGAAAGCGTGTCTTGCCAATCTCGATCATAATTAACAGGGTGCGTAAACCAAAAGTCTCGAGTAGCAAGCATGGCTTCATCATACTCGAGGGCAGTACGACATTCTTGGCCATTATGTTGCAACAGTGGACCATGATAGAAGGTGCCCTTGGGGCACACAGTTTTGAGTCTATCCCAAAAGATTTTTTGCCTTCGTATTCGCTGAACTGGGTCTGTATTGTCAGTGCCAAAGGGCATCTGTGTGTTTGTTGCCGTTGCGACTTCAGCTGCTTGTAAAGCGGAAGCTATGACAGTAGCTGGAATCAGAAGGCATCCCTGCTGAGTTTGCCAGGACTGTAGTAGGTCAGTATCCGCACTCTGCTCATACAATAGGCGTAGTTCTTCCTGTCGAATGTGCAGGTGCGTTTGTTCTTTGCCAAGAAGTTTGTATAGTCGCTTTAACGGAGCCAATTTTTTGAAGTGACAAGAGTGAGTCCTCCACCAACTCCAAACTATGGCACGACTGTGGTGTGATAACACAACACTAGCAGGCTTAGTCTCCTGCGCAAGCGAGATTTTTCGTTTGAGAGCAAGTAGGGAAGCTTGTCTTGCAACTGCTTGCAGACTTTCCGATGCGATTGTTGGATCAAGAAAAACTTGAGTCGGTATTGTGTGATGCTTTTCAGACTGTGGATGTGGTCGAAGTCGCGGTTTCATCTTTAGCCTGAGCAACAAAGCTTTGTGATGGCAAGTATCAATCCGGTACCTGCCATAAATGCAAGCAAACAGTTGCGTTGCGTCAAGGAAGAGACTAGGTACTAAAAATCTATCAAGCGAGGATTCCTGGTCCTGGTACTTGTAAGTAGGAAGCGCAGGGTCAACATCAGTGAGCCCAGCCTGCACTAGGAAGTCATCCCACGTGTGAAAATGATTTTGATCGCACCGATTAAAGTCTCCTCCTACAAAGACTGGATAATCAGTCAATGCAATGATGGTTTGTAGAGTGTTGAATACAAATGCCTTGGGGCTGCTCGGAGGTATATAGATCGAGACAAGCCATATAGTGCAAGCTTGGTATTCAACGCGGGCAGCAACTGCGTAATGCTGAACCAAGATACGTTCTTCTAGGACCTTCCATCCTGGAGGAAACAGGATCGCAACTCCAGCTTGCTCACCCGGATTGTGTTTGGCTAAAGTAGCAACGACTTTGATGTCAGGCCACGTGTGGGATAAGTATTGGAGGTTGGCTTGATCCCATTTTGTTTCCTGTAATAATACAGGGGCCTTTTTCAACATAGCTTTGACTATCCAAGTCTTGTGCACATTGGTGGGAAGTCCAGGAGACCAGCTGTTGAGATTCCAAGAGTGAATTCCTTTTACAGAGACTGGCAAATTACTCGGTCTCTGCTCCCGGAATTGTAGAACTTTGTGGCAGAGTTGCCAGAACCTCGTGGGGATGTGGCGTAGGGATTGTACTTCATTTGGAAGGATGAACGAAGTGTCGTCAACAGTCGCGGATGGGTCTGTGACTATACAGTCAGTGAACTTGCCAATATTGACTCGTAAAGAGAGGAGAGCATCAGACAAGTTAACATTGTCATCAAAGCCACACACATTGAGGAGGTCCTGAATCATGATCTGCCGGTATGGCAGACGAGGGTGGATAAAATGTATAAGGAAGTGGAGGGAGGAAACATGCGTAATAGATGCATTTGTTTGTTGGTTGATGTGCCAATATGCTGCTTTGAGGCCTGTTGAGAGGGTACGCTGCACTAATCGGAGAGATTTGATGGGTAAATGACATAATCGCGTCATTCAGCGTGTAGCAGTGCCTTAGCACTGTGATAAATCTTTGCTGAAATCTCTCCTTGCGTGCAGGCGTACCAAACTGAATTTAGCATCATAAGCTGACAATCATCAATACAAGCCTCAGCTGGGATGCAAGCAGCGGCATGTTTTGTTACACTGATTTCTGGGAGCACTGGATGCTGGTTGTGTGGTGTGGGCGTCAGGGAGATCAGTCTTTCAATATTGCTGGCTTCAGGGGTTTCCAATTGATGGATGAGCAGCAGACAGTAGTTAGGCAATTTATCTGCTTGCCAGATAGCTTCTTGGAGTTGTGGGTGAGCTGCCCGTGCGCTTTCAGGACAGATGCTAAGGCACCAATCCTGAAGTAACCCCCCAATAAAAACGACAGGAAAGTTCCCTAACGCAAGGTGACAAACGTTTGCAAAGGGCTCCTTGCATACATTATTCTCTGCTGCCAGCAAAAGGTGGGAGAGTCGCCACAAAGCACATCCTGGCTCAACGAAACTATGCGTCCATGGTTTTTCGGTGATTGTACATATGCGTTCTTGTTGGATTGCAAAGGCGCATATGCATTCCGTTCCAACTCCCTGGGGTTTTGCTTGGAAACCAAACATGGAGCGATACCAGGGGGGCGATTGCAAAGGCTGTTGAATACGCACAGGGTCTCCACCATGCTTGAAGAGCAGGATCTCAAGCGTGTCTTGGAGTCGCAATAAATACAGGTTTGCAGCTCTGCTGGGGCCAAGATATCTCACATGGATCGGCTGATGGGCAAGCCAGCAAACAATGAAACCTGTGTCAGCGATTTTGATTGTACTAAGAAGTTGACGAAGAAAGAGAACAATTCTGTGATAGGTACAATGATGCAGTAGTTCTTGCTGATAAAGCTTCAGGGCATCACTGTCGGCAGAGAGAGTGCATAAGGCTTGTACAATCTCTTCATTGAAGAAAATCCACTGCGGCACAGCTGCTTGCTCTGCATAGTCAAGGAGGTTTAAATCAGTAAGAAACTTGATTAGAGGCTCTTTGCCTAGGATGTCAAAACGCTTCTCTCGTCTTTGCTTGTTACTGTTGTCAATAGCTTCTTTGGTGAGATAGTGTGGCAGCTTTTGCGTGACAATAGGTTGAGCAATTGGGGGTTTCTTGACTGGTGACATAACTAAGTTCCGATAGTTGATGTGTCGGTAAGGTTCTGGCACAATTGTAATTTGGGTGTTTCTGCCCGACATCTTGAGGTTGTTTTCAATGGTTTGTCGAAAGGAGATATAACCTTGTCTAACGTCATCCGGGGAAGCCACCCCAAAGAAACATTCAGTTTTGCCTTGGATCCATGCTCGAACATGATCAGGCGTGCCAATAGCAAGGCTGATAAGCTTAGGATGGAAGGAGTTGCCAACGAATGAGCGAATTGTGTGCGAATGCAGGACATGTTTAAGGCGCGAAATAGTGGCAAAGTTGCGACTAAGCCCTGAGACTTGCAAAACCTCGGTATCGGTTAAGAAACGGAAGGGAACTCTTATACTGCTGTTGTGAAATAAGGGGAGGACATCACGAAGCACAGCATCTTTCTCTGGATTAGATGAGGTTTTGTTGTAGAAACAACTCAAGAAGCGCCTCCATGCCGGATAATAAATCGCAGGGATAAAATCGCTCCATTGGAAGGCAGGAACCGAACTATCAGTGAACATGTTTGCTATTGCAGCAAACCGTTCATGTGTGTGCCAGTACGATGTTCTCCACAGTAACGCTGCAGGATGGTAACTGGTCCAGCTGTAACGAAGTGCAGTGTCACTGAGGACTTCAAGGGGTCGCATGAAAGGTTTGATAAAAACATCACGGAACTTCCCTTTGTCATGTATGGACAGTGGTTTCCAGTCAGCCGGCCATTGTAAGTCTTCTTGGCACAAGACTTGAGAGTCAACCGTGTCGTGTAGAATATTGTTTTGGAAAAAGAGACGGAGTCTTTTAGCTGGTGATATTTTAGAAGTACACCACGTCATCTTGTCCCGTGTAATGTGCGCTAGGCCAAGGCAGGCTCTAATGAAGGTAAAGTGATCATAATGCATAGAACCTGCATTTTCAATGAGAAAACGAATGTGTGTCTTAGGGAGGACTGTGCCAAGTAGGTATAGTGCGAGATGCATCATAAAGAAAAAGACGCTATCGGGGCCACAAATGCCTAAGCGTCCATGTTCCTGACCCGCATAGGTGAGGTCAGTGCAGGGACTGCCTCCAATAACAAAAACATGACAACTGTCACTCAAAGTGACGAACTCTCTTAAGATTCTTGCTCCATCATCAAAGAGAATGTCAACATCATTCGCATAGAGGAAGATACCTCCTTTGAGGCTATGTATCCACTGCACATTGACGGAGATTCCATGCTTTTCTGCAACCAGATATCTGAGCGTTTCATCCCTTTCACACAGCACACAGACTTTGGGGCGATAGCCAAACTTCTCAATCAGGATGTCTAATGACGACCCGCAACCATCAAACATACTCAGAACAGCGTATGGTGGATTGGATTCACAACTCTGCATGGGTTGATCAATTGGAGAGGCAGGCGATGCAGGGTGATCCGCTTGTGAAGACTGCGACAAGGATGTTTCAACTGCTTTAAGTTGCTCCGGAGGAATAGTTGCATCACCGGGTGGCGGTGGGCATAGCTTCTCCGGAATATAGGTAGCTTGGAGTTCGTTCATACTAATAGGAACAGGGCCAATAGTATCTGTTCGATTTCCAGCATCAATGGTCCTTTTGATAGCCTGTTTTCTTTTGGGTGCACTCACTTCTCGCTGCCCAAATTTGTTCTTGGCACGTTTGGAGTCTTTGCCACGCCCTATATTCAACATTCGCTTCGGAGGCCGCGTGTGGGACCATGTGCTTGAAATTGTCGCATGTCGATACAGGATACCGCAAATTCGATCACCTGCTTTGATTTGTGAGACACTTAGTTGACTCAGTCCAGTAGCATTATCATACTTCAGCGTAGTGGAATTGGCATTTTCATGCTCTAGCACGTAAAAGTGCTCACAGGGTTGCTGTTCCCCATTTAGTGGGTCTGGACCCTGATGAATGACTAATGCAATACATTGCCAAATCTGCCCACTTGATTGGAAGGTATCTTTGTCAAGGAACTTCTCGTAGTCAGTTGCAAGTGGCTGCCTCTCTCGTTGAAAGTGCAGCCACACCAGCCGGCAGGGCGAACAAGAGATGGTGGCCCAATTAAAGTTACTGGCACATTCTTGACATTCTTGACCGGCATTTTTTTCATTATCACATCCAATGGGCAAAAGATGTTCTGACCATGGAAAGGCAGCTTCAAAGAAGGCAATGTGTAGCAGAAGTCCCATCGGTAAACCAGTGACAATGAATGTAGCAACATTGTGCTCAGCAATTCTATGACAACTCAGGCAGGTAAACGAGACCCTAGATCCGAGCAAATCATGAAAGGGAGGCGGAATGATCGCAACAATGGACTCATATGTTCTCAGCAGGTCCATATAAGTATCTTTGGGTAAAGTCGACATGGCCAATGCCAAGTGGTAGTGATCAAAATCATCATTCGGTAGATAGGATGCACAGGTCCATCCTTTGGCTACTGCAACCATTGCTCTGTGACCAATATGATTTTCAAAGTTTACTTGTTTGTTCCAATTTGCCTTGGATACAATACGCAGTGCAGCCGTATAGTAACAAGCAGTGGCATTGAGATTCTCATACAAGGAGACTGCTCGTTGAATATCTTCATCCTGAAAATCCATGTTTTGCAAGGAGACATCCTGGCTGATCATCTGCTGTATCTGTTGTGTATAGGATTGTCGACGTTTGTTTTGGAGAACTCCATTCATTGAGTTACGGTTGGCATCACAATCGGAGGCATGTTGTGCATTGATTCCCCGTTTTACAAGACGATGACTAAGGCCATCGCCTCGTTTGGGGGTAGGTTTTGTAGCAGGTTTCTTGACTGGCTGTTGGCGCATGTCACTTGCGCTTTTTTTGTGGATGGCTTTCTGTCTGTAATCATCTCAACAGCGTGTTTTGACTCAGTCAAGAGAGCACTACGGCCTGTTTCTTTCTTTGGATCGTCTTCTAATTGTTGTTGTAAATCTTGGTATACCTGTTCACAGAAAGAGTCTGTCGAAAGCTGTGAGGCTTCATTGTTCGTTGTACTGTCTTTGAAGGAAAAGGGAACAATAATCTTTTCTTCAGGGAGCTCTTTAGGTTGGCGAATCTCGGTAGAGTATGATTGGGATTGTTGCACTCCTTTTGGATATTCGGCACCATCTTGCTTTACCACACTGTGAGGAAAGCGCAATTCAGAGCCTTCATCAACCTGCATTGATTGGTTTGCTGAAGAGGGGTCACATTGGATATTGAGAACGTATGCTTCGGTTGCCAGTTGACATGCAGGTGTTCCAGCCTTTTGACGCAAGGGAGATGCTGGACTAACCTGACTTCCTCGATTTGCGGCTTGATGTTCATCACCATCTTTGAACAAAGAGTCAGAATTCTGTTCTGGAGTCAATCCTTCTTCATTGGATATAGACCCTGTTGCATCAATTTCAGTCTGTAAAGGACTGACTGCATCTTGATTGTGATCAGATGAAGATGGTATCGAACGTGCAGGCGATTGTTTGTTGTCACGACATTCACCAGCGAAAGTGCTATCTATTTGGGCATTTATGCTACATTGGGGGCTGTTGCCAGTAAGATTTGCCGACTGCTTTGTTGCAGCAGGCTTCGTATCATGTTTTTGGTGCGACAAGTGATTGTTGTACCAAATTGACAGGACACGGCCAAAAGGTGCTTTCCCAAAGACATCATGAATGTCCATTTGACCCGGTAAGAAGAGAATAAGGTTCGCGCGGTCATAGACACTGAGCTCAAGTGCATTACTAAGGCACCGTGAGACCTTGCCTCTTTCAAAACGTGGTTGAGGTACTTGTAGCTTCTGACCAGGTTCGATTTGGCAGTGAATAATACTTTCGTGCTCCGGCAAGGTAGTGATGACATCTTCTTTATGCGGCTGGATTGGTGGCTTTGTGGCAGTGCATTCGAGGAAAATAGTATGATGGTCAAGGAGATGCCTTTGTTTCATTAGAATATCAAGAAGGTAAGAGGCCTCTTTGATAGAGAGTTCAGCTTCAACAAAGCAAATGGGAACAATCTCATCAAGGAGATCAACAGCTACATCTCTCTTGCCAATTTCAAAGCTAAAAACTTGTAACTGTCCAAACCTTCTACGTGACATACTGTTACCTGGCAGAGGGAAGAATCCACTAAGTCGAGCACCTTGACACAGTCCTTTATTACGTGCACCAACATGGTGATCAGTTTTGGTTTCTTTAACATAAATGTTGGAGGTCCTTTCAGTGGTATGGACATCAGGTTGCTTGTAGTGGACAATTCTTTTATTAGCCTTGTGGTCAATGAAAGTGCTAGGTATTCGTGGGAACAATGTAGGTGATGCATAAAAGGCAACAACTTTCTGCTGGCCTTTGTCTTGGACATGCACTACAGCAGGTCGGATCTGTATAGCTCCCAGGACTTTTTGTAGCTTCTTACTAAAATCGACATCGACGATCCCATCCTTCATCATAAGAGATCCATCATCCTCAATCTGAAAGGCTTCATGAGTGTCACTTCCTGTCGTACCAAAATCAACTGTCCAAAGGTTTTCATCGGTTCCCGCAGTGAAAGAACATTGCAGGCTACCTTCTTCTTTGCCAAAAGGAATCTTAATTTGTTCTTGGAAGGTTCTGAGCCTAAAGTTTTCAAGTTCAGTTCCTTCAGCATAAATGACCAAAAGCAGTCTTTTTTGGATATAGTATGGAATATTCATGTCAATCAAAATGCTCTGGAGTTGCCATCTTTCTTCTTGCGTGCAAGATCTGATATCTAAAAAGGTGACAGTGTGAAAGCAATAGAAAGCAGGGGCATCACTAGGTCGTACATTCCAAAAGAGTGGAATCACTCTTTGGAGGTCTTGCTGAGCGGAGGAGGCAACTTCTTGACTGAGACAAGCATAGATCGACACCAGGGAATCAGTCACTGTTTGAACTTCTGATTCAGCAATGCCAAAGGTGACACAGCATCGGTCCGTCGCACCAAGCTCTGTATGGAGAGGGGGGTCATGCGTGTAAACACGAAACCGAAAGACCCCAGGCACGGCAGTAATTGCAGCTTGGATCTGAGGCGTGAGGGAGGGACTTGCTGGAACACAGCCATGTTTCTGTATATTCCAGACTTGGCGAGAAGACTTCAAAGCTATTTACATTACGATTGGCATTGAGTGCAACAAAATATGTAGCTTTGGTAAAGGTGCGCGAGCCTCCATTTTGTGCAAATTCAAAGCTTTTGTATTTGCTGATTCGCTGTATGTGAGCACGATGTCTTTTTAGAGAAGTGCAGACTCCAATCGTTAGGTCAACACAAGTAGCACTCAAAGTGCACTCATGAAAAAGAAGCACATGTCGTAGTTGAGAGCCTGAGTGGTAGAGTTGCAAAATGATATCTTGCAATCGACTTTGTATTCCATAAATGACAATGTCTATCGGATGATTTCCTGAAGCGGCAGCACAAACATTATTGTACTCATCTTCTCCAACTATGAAAAGGTTTCGACTAAAACGGACTGTGTTGATCATGCTAGGGAAACGACAGAGAAAAAAGATACGAGGTGAAGCAGCTAACGAAAGTCTGCTGAGCTGTGAGAAAATCCCTTTTGCCTCAAAAGAATCGAGGATATCATCATAAATAAATTGAGAAATCGTGCAAGAGACTTCTTTAGAAACCATCCTTAGAGACAGATAAAGCCTGTAACAAAGATCGAATGGTGTCTAAGGACACCCTTCGAGTGTGCTTGCGAGGAAAGACGGCCAAAATGCAATCAAATGGAGTCTGAGGACCCCACTTGAGATTGCACGGTGTCTAAGGACACCACACAATTGCAAACAAAATGAGTATGCACGAGCAAAAAACCCTCAAGCACAGACTAAGAAGAACCTAACTACGCGCGTCCGGCCCGGAGAAAACTTCTTCTCTTTAAGAAGTCGTCTTGAACCTCCTTGCTCAACGGCTTTTGCCGCGAGTTTGAGCCGAGATGCTTGAGCCAAAAGGCCACGGAATACAGGCAGCAAAGCCTATCCTGTGGAAACTCGTATGTAACGCTAGCTCAACTATGCCCGACTCTTGAAAACAGCAGTCCGGCAAACATGGGTTTGCGTACGTTGTAGCAGACTCTGACATGCCCAAATTGATGTTGCGCAGCGCCGTGCATGCTTGAAAGGCACGAGGCCTTAGCTGGACTTGGGGAGCTAGCTTATTGCTAGGGCAATGTGCCGCACCAATCTGCGTTAAGGAGCAACACTCTTCGAATACCTTGGTGCCGAAGTCCTTGCAGCTTGGAGCGACCACTATACGTAGCACTTGACACTTACTGAAGGCACCATGCAAAAGCCTGACCACCGTGTCTGGCAGGTGGACGATTTGCAGTTGTCGACAGCACCGCCACGCAGCCTCTCCTACAATCTTGACACCATTCTCTACTAGGGCATGGCGAATTTCTGTGCAAAAGGAGAACTTGTGGAGGAATTTTGCCATTTCTGCCACACAGCACCCGAACTGTCTTGACTTCCCCTTTTAGTTGCCCCTTGTGCCCTGCCTCTACCATGCACTGCTTGGCAATTGCATAATACTTCTGGTTGGTGCTGATTGCACTCTGGATTGGGTCAGCAAGGAAGGTGCTTGCGTTTCCTAGCTGGGGGAGCCTTGCTGATACTGCATTCTCGAGGCTCCGAAGACTGGCATGCTCACCAGGGTCCACCTCTACGGGTAGTTCCTCCCCTGCTAGCGCAGTCAGCGTGAGGGTCCGCTCCCCTGGCTTTCCCCTGCCATGCCATGGACTGGCTCCACCTACTTCTGCAGTCATGCTCTGTACGCAGGATTCACTGGTTTGAGCCCACGGAAGTGCGTGCCCGCAGAACAATCTGGACGAGACCCTTCTCTATCCGACAGCACCTAGGCACTCACTCCCTTGTCTATCGGAGGGCAACTATGGTTAGTCACTCGTGGTGAGGAGTACTGTTTTGCAACTGCTGTCCTACTCCGGACCCGAGCTAAGGCTCGCACCCAGACTCTGAAAAAGTGACAGCAGGACCATGGCAGTTGTGGATGGTAGGGTGTTCCTCTATCCTAGACCAGGGGTGTAGCCCATGTCCGGGATCATATGCAGCCAGGGTGGCCATTTCATAGCCAGACAGATGGCGAAAGCATTTTCTTCCGCATAAACCCTCGCCATTTGCGTGTTCCGGGCATTTTGACCAGCCTCCGCAAGGCAGTGCAGTCCAAGAAAGCCCTACTTCCAAATATACTTGAGAGAGGGCGGAATGGCAAGCTCAACTGGGGCTGCACAGTTCATAAAGGCTTTGACTCGGATTGTGTGGAGAGTTGCTGGTAGGAGGACTTCCCTAAGGCTAGTGCAGTGGACAAAGGTGAATTCCGGAATTTCTTCAATCGTGGTGTCAGAGGTCAACACTCTTAAGCAGTCGACAACTGTCACAAGCGTGCGCTCCTATAGCCACAAAGTGCTTTGGGAGTGCAAGTGTGTAGATGCCCGCAGGGCTGAGGCAGCCCGGCGCGAGCTCTCTGGTCCTGTCTTGCAGGGTTGACCCTCGGAGGGATGGAAACTCACTCAAGGTGACCTCAGCAAGGTTGATGCACCCTTGGAAGAGGTATTGCCCGAAAGTGGCTTCACCATTGAACACGTTTACAGCTCCATCCGATGCACAGACACGTTGCAAGGAACAGCATTCCGAAAAAGCTTTACAACCAAAGTCGCGACAACCCGGAGCCAAGACACTATTTTAAGAGCTTGCAGTCTCGAAAGGCATTATCTGCAATGCCTACCACTGTGGCCGGCAGTTTGACAATGCGGAGTTGCCGGCAATCTTGCCACGCCTCTGCACCAATGAGCCTGATCCCTGACTCGACGCTGACGTGTCGCAGGCGTGGAACACCTGCAAAGGCCCATTCTGGGACAATTGCTTCTGGGTTCATAGGGACATGAACGGCCAAGGGGACTTGATCAATAGAATAACCTCCGAGCTGTTCTTGTTCTGGCAGGGTAACACTACAGTTCCTGAAGACAATGGTGTATTCTTTACCTTGCTGCAACTTATCCCAGATTGGGTCCTCAATTCACGAAAGAAGAGCATGGCAGCGAGGGTTTGTGCTCTAGCAAAGTCTCAAAGAACTCATCAAATAGACTTCACATCACAATGGATCAGTGGTTGCTATGCAGATCATGCCGTGGAAAATACCTTTCTTGTTGCACAACCCATGAACTGGTTGCACACACAAGTCAAGAGGCACAGTAGTTGGCAGTGTTCAGACAGTGGCGGCCATAGCAAACGCGAAAGCCTGCTGGTAAGGGTGCGAAGGCACACTCCCAAAGGGAGGTCATCTCGGCACCCTTCAGCACACAGAGGTCCCAAAAACGGGGTGTCCCCCAACTTCGAGAAATGCTGCGTCATTGCAAAAATTGTTTTGTTGCGTGCAAGGCCGGTGTGAAACAGGTGAGACATTGCGAATGGCGAAAAGAGATTGGCAATCCCACTCAGTGTTTGCACATTTCACTTGCCGCAGCTTACTGGCGGTGTGCTCATCCATTCCGGCTGCAAAAGCATTGCTGGTCTTTGGTGCAGGTTCTGGAAAGTCTTCTCTCTTTGGATCACTGGCATCGGCCGGCAAAACTCGGTGCCATGCGGACTGGTCGAGTTACCCACATTTTTGGCAATGTGTCCTTCGCCATGTTTTGCTTTTTCTTTGTTTGCATATTGCTTGAAATTGCGTGCCACCTGCAAAAGCGCATGGCGCCATGTAAAGCAGGAGTGGAAACCTCCTGTAGAGAGGTGCACTTGAGGAAGGCTTCTTATGCCGTGATCCTCAGTATGGGACGGATCAACAGTTTGAGCTGTTGGCGGCTCGCACAGGCGGTGAAGCCTGTCCTGTTGAAGTCTGTCGGCAAGGCAAGTGCGACAATGCCCGCCTCCAGAAAGCAGAGTCCGGCAAGCATCGGTTTGGGTGCGCTGCATCCGGCTCTGGCCGAGCCGATTGCTGGGGCATTGAGCTGTGCCCTTCCTTGTCACGGAGCGACACTATTCGGATGCTTTAGTGCTAAAATGCTTGCAACCGAAGCCAACTCTGCTCGTGGTATTTGGCCTATTGTGGCTTCTAGCCACTCTAGACTCGCGCTAAGGCGCGCAGACTCTTGAGGAGTGACAGTGCGACCGCGATAGCTGTGGCAAAAGCATTCTCTTCAGCATAGACTCCTCGCCATTTGTGCCTTCCTGCCATCTTGGCGAGCCTCTTAAACAATGGGTGTATGCATCGGACGGGGTTGCAAATAGGTTCAGCAGCGAAGCCAAGCTCGGGCATCATCTCTTTCAAGAGTGCATCAACCTTGCTCAGTTTACCTTGAGTGAGCTTCCATCCCCACGAGGGTCAACACTGCAGTGAGCTGGCGCCAGGCTGTCTTAGCTCTACGGGAATCACCACACTTGCTCTCACGAAGCATTTTACAGCGATTGGAGCGCATGCGTGTGACGTTGCGGACTGCTTAAGAGTGTTGACCTCTGCAACACCAACGTTGAAGGAATTCCGGAATTCAGCTTTGTGCAGTGCACAAGCCTCAGAGAAGTTCTCCTTCTGCCTACTCTCCATACAATTCGAGTTGAAGCCTTCATGAACTGTGCAGCCTTTGTTGAGCTTGCCATCCCGCCCCTCACTAAAATACATTGGAAGCAGGGCTTTCTTGGATTGCACTAGCAGCATTCCGCAAAGGCTTTGTATCCAAATTCCCGGCAACCAGGAGCTGAGACACTGTTTAGTGGCTTGCAGTCGCGAAAGGCGTCATCGGAAATGCCTACCAGTGGCCGGCAATTTGACAATGCGGAGCTGCTGACAATTTTGAAGAAATTCCATGTTGGGATGTCCACCTCGCTCGATGCTTGCAGT
>CAXAMN010027817.1:42971-53229 GCA_963970005.1 Durusdinium trenchii
CTAGTTTCGATTTTGAAAAACACAATCTGTTTGGGGTCTACGGTGGTGTAATTAAAAGGCCTTGGTGGTACAGAGACCCTTGTCGGGGAGTAGGGCGGATTCCAGCTGTGTTTGAGGGAATCGTTGGATACGTATGAACGAGGTAGAAGTACAATGGAGATCGGCCTGAGCCGGCGGTGCTCGAAACCAGGCAAGCTGGGTGGCTGGGAGCGATTGGTACGTACGCTGCCACAAGTCCAAGGCGTGTGCAGGGATAGGTTTCACCTTGACACATGTAATGTTCGGACGAAGCCCCCCATATTCGGTAACTATCCTGCGGAGATGGAACAATAAGTACGTCAGCGCAATCCCAATATGTTTGGTCGGTGTCTGTCGCCAGTTGATAGGAGGCAGGTTGCTTTGTGTAAGGCAGCCCATGCGATGTGGACTACAGGGCAATATGAGAGCCAGTGGTCAATCGTACTAGCCCCTCCCTGGCATATGACACAAGGCACGACAGCTGCATCACTGAGGGGACCATCAGTGGTTTGAACCCTGGTCTTGATTGACGTGGGAGGGGCAAGTCCCGCTGTACACGACGGAGCGTGGTGACGCAGAAAGGATAGCGCTTCCGGTGGGAGTTCAACAAATGCGCCTGGATCCTGACCAATGCAACTAACACAAGGGGCTCCTTTCTGAGGGCCAAATGAGTACTTTCTGGCGTTTTGTGCACACCAGGCACACGGCGAGCCACGACTGACCCGTCCACGCAGGGGTAGCCAGAGATCGGGGTCTTCCCCAAGTGCCCATCGCAGCACAGCAAACCGCGGGACAGCACCTATCTGAGAGATGGGAGTCTGAGACAGCCATTTGAGAAAGTCAAAGGAAGGCCCAAAGGGCCAACCACTACGAACGACTCTATTTGAGAGATGGGAGACTACGCTGTCGATTTCCTGGCAATGGCAAATTGTTTAAAACATTCTTGGAAACGCCGCGCCGCTTGAAAGGGGTCCTGCGATTGGTTGAGGATCCGAACAAGTCGGCGGATCTCATCAGGGGCAAGCTGCTGCTGCCAGTATTTCCAACAAAGGTATACTTGCTTGGTATACGATTCTGCTATGCCCTCCAATACAGAAGGGAGCGAGCAGTGGCCTTGTCGGAGATAGCAGCCGAACAAGGAGACGGCATGCATGATGGCAGGATCAAGCAAGGGGCCCAGTCGTAGCCATCGGCGCAGACCAACCAGCTTTAGTTGTGGGAACCAATGCCGCTTGAGCAGGAATTCCGACAGAGCCTTGTATAAAGGCTGCAAGAGTGGTTTGGAGAAGTACCGATGTGTTTGTACGTAATAAAACAGGCTGAGCGAGAAAGCGTTGAAGTAAACGATCTTGGCATGGATACTGAGATTGCCTTTGTTTCCCGCAAGTAGCCGCGTACGGAACTTGAGGAGCTGCTTGACTAACAGTGAGGGCATGGTGAGGCGCAGAGGGGCGTATTCCATTTGTTCAGCGTGTAGCTGACAAGCCCAGCCCGTATGAATGGTAAGTCCTAAATTAACAGTGCTGGGAACAATGCATTGAGCACCCAAGCCAGCACGGTCAACGTGATACAGTTGCGCTGCAGAGAATGCAGCACTAGTTAATAACTGGGTTTTCGATCTGCAATCACAGGGACTAGCTGCAAGTTGTAGTAGTAGCGGGTGTCCATTCAGCACCCATGACAGCGTGGAACATAACACAGTGCTCTCCATGGCGTAACACAAAATAGTGTGCGTAGTGAGGAATGTGCCGGACAGCAGCGGAGATGGTAGCTTCTCCCTGCGGATGCCACGGAATGAACGCATCAGCATAGTCAGACAGACGGAGTAGCTGTTGCTCGGGTAGGAGGACTCTGGACAGCCCAACTTGCCAGCAGGTGTGCGCATCCATTATTACTCCCGCAGCCGACCACGTGTTGATCAAACTGAAGACCTCCTTGATCCACTCTGGATCTTGCTGTGTTCCAACAATGGTGGTGTCGTCAACGTATCCCGCTACAAGGAGGACACGCGGCGCCTGGTTTAGTGCAACGAAAATCGGATCCATTGCTAGGCAGAAAAAGAAGACTGAGGTGGAGCGTCCCATGTCTACGCCAGAGAAAACTTTACGTGGAGGTAACAGTCTTCCTTGCACTTTGTGACGGATTCTTCTCCCAAATAGAAGGTACTTAGCCAGTTGCAGAACCCAGGAGGAACACTGTCGTATATGTAAGATATGCAGGATCCAATAGGCATTGACACGTTCAAAGGCTTTGGAGAGGTCTGCAAATAATGCAGACGCAGGAGTCTCTCCTTCAAGTACTCTTTGCACCTCGAGAACAGCCCTTTGTGGTTCTCTGAAGATGTTGAGCATAGTTTGCGCAGGATGGAAGGAGCTCCTAGTGGTGCGAACAGTACCGTCTTGTAGCCGATCAAGTGTATCTGGCATGCCTAATGGCCGGGGGAGAAAATCACTGGGGTGTCTCCACGAACTAGCTATGCTCATTCGGCATGTCAGTGTGCTCCTGCGTGTTACACTGCTCAGGCGGTTTGCGGAACTGAGTTTTCGAGGTATTGCCTTTACGGAACTGCCTCGAGAGGTAGTGAGGGAAGTACATCATGATGTCGACGGTGTCTGCGGGGCTGTTGCCTATCACCTGGCTTCCCTATTCGCTTTCCACAGTCCAGACCACCCGCAGAGTATGCCCATTGACAATACAGAGCTTATATGCGGAACCAGCCTTCTGGCAATACGGCCTGTTGTCTTTTTGTGCAAAGACATGTGAATCCAAAACAGCTGAAGCAGAAGGAATCCCTGCCCTCGCAGCAGCCCGAGACAATACCCCTGCATTGGAACCTAGTCGCAATGCCCTAGCACTCATGCAGACAGTTATCATGTCCTTTGGCCGAAACCTGCACCTGGGCGAACCAGACCTGCCAGTAGGTGACACGCGTGTCTATTTCCCTGTACAAATCGTACACAGGCTTATGCGGCAGTTCCGCGACTTAGAATACCAAGAGGTTACCCCTCAGGATGGACTAGGCTATCGACACAATAGCGGACAGGAAAGGGCTGACAATCCCTACATCATCGTCCGAGCATATGAGGGGTATTATGCCTATAACAACCGCCCAGCGTTGCCGCACACACCCAGGCTGGCGCGAGCCTATCGCCAGGGCATGCTGGATGCAAACTATGGACAGTCTATCTCCTTCCCGTCCTCCTACAAGTGCTGTTTCCGCCTGGAGGTACCAGTCTGGAGTGATGCAGACAATGTGCACTCCCCCACCGAACGTGGCCCAAGAGGCTACAGTGATCGCTACCCTGGCTAGGCCTGTCTCGCCGGTGGTCGACAAAGAGCCCGAGACGGATGAGGCAGTGCCCATGGGAGCGGAAGTAAAGCTAGCGAGGTCGAAGAAGTTGAGCCCGACGAAGAAACTTACTTGGTGCCGGCTGGGTACGGGTGCTTCTCATTTCGGCGAGGGCTTCTCCACCGTGCCGCGCGTACCTATGAGGTCCGAAGCGCAGGCAACAAGTATGAGGTCATTGCAGCTTGGCTCCTGGAAGGGCTAGCTGTCACGATTTCCCGGAGAAATTGGAACATACTCTCGTTGAACAGGAGGTGCACAATGACTGACTACAACCTGCTCCGAGTGTATTTCCTCAACGGTTTCCCATCGGGAGAACGTGATGATGAGCGGCCTTATGTAGTAGCGCATCTCAAAAAGCTTCCGCAACAAACGTGGGAGAAAGCGGTTGCTAGAATAAGTCACCCTACCTACTGGGGCAACACCGGAAAATTTGGCCAAGCTCGGGAAACCGCTGACTTTTTAACCGCAATCAACAGAGCCAACCCTGTAGTGGCAGACCCAGATAACGTTCAGGCCGAAGGAGACATTATGGAGGCAGTAGAGGGAACAGCTGCCGCGAACGCACCTTACCCTGCCAGCGGGCACTGCTCTGCCTCCTCCTCATCCGGTGTGCGCCATCGGGACGCACCCAATCAGACAGAGAAAACTGGGCGCATGGCCACTTGCTAAAGGTACGGTGGCAAACGCTCCTGTAGGCGGTATCCTTAGATACTGTCCTAGCAGGAGCCGAATTGCTTCGCCTTGCAGCGAAGTCTTCCGCGAAATTGGTAAAGCAACTAGAATAAAGCAACGTGAACCTGCAGCGCCCCTTACGCTCTTGGCGCTCAATGGTCTCGGGGGTTAGTGGCCTGACTGAGAGCAATGGTGCGCGGAGCCGTCCTTTGGTAGATCAGGCTTGATGCAGAGCCGTAATCAACTTAGTCACGACTCGGAAAAGGGGGCGGCGGGCAGCTGCCATTACTCCCTCACTCTTACTACAATTGTAAGCATCAACGCGCTATTTAGGGTTTGTGCGGCTACAATCAAGCTCTGGGTTGGGTCGGACAATCTATTACAGTGCGCGGTACCGTCTCGGTACCACTTCAGTACGGCTCGGGCCCTTTATTACAATGTGCGGCGCCGCTTCGGTACTGCTCGGGCCCTCTATAACAATGCGCGGTACCGCCTCGGTACCGCTTCGGCACCGCTCGGGCCCTCTATTACAATGTGCGGTACCGACACCCCGTTTGCGTTTTACAAAGTTTTAATTGGGTCGGAGTGAAGAATTTCCAAGAAAGCACAAAGACCAACAGAAACCCACGAAACGCAACCTTAGCATTGTAGTCCCGGCGCATCTTCAAACGGGGCGCTTCACCCTTGCGCCAAGGCATTCCAAGTATTCTTCGCGCTCAACCATTCTTAACTTAACAAAGGCTTGGGGTGGGTTTGGCCATTGATGTGTCCCCAAAGAAAAATTGCATTTTCGGGTGAATTTGCGGCCTTCATTTTGGGGTCCAAAAGCACTAGCAAAACCGGTCTCTGAAGGCGCCAGCTGAGTTGTGTTTGGCGAATGAAGTGAGCAAGTAGGGGGTCTGGCGGTCTGGGGGGGTGGCCCGAGAAAGCGCCACGTAAACTCGAAATTAGGTGGTGTTCAGGGTGCACGGAAGCAAGGTTTTGGAGGTTGTGTTGGAGGGATTTCTTTGTGATGTTTGAGCGGCTGGTGATGTAAAAAATGCAGTTTTCTTCATTTGCATCATCTGCATGGTAAGGTGTCGTTTTACCGAGGTCAATGTGTTGTAGCTTCGTGCAGCTGTGAATGCATAACCTCTTACACAGCTATATAAGTTCAAGGCACGAATGAGACTTCAAAGCTGTGGATTGCTGCGGTTGACGGAAAGGGACCTTGAAGTGCTATACCTGGTACCTGAATTGTAGCTACCCTGGGTGCGTGAATTGGTGCGCGTTTGTCACGGTAGCGGTCGACGGAAAGGGAAATTGAAGTGCTATACCTGCCAACTGCCTTGTAGCTGCCCTGGGTCCGTGTGCGCGCACGTGCCTAAATCTATGGCAGACCAGGAGCCAGCAAGGCGCGCGCGCTCGGACCCAGAATAGCGGACCCAGGGTAGCAATTGCTGCACTTTTACTATCTCTCTTCACAACGTGCTCGTGGACAAAAAACGCTGGTTTTGTTTTGCAGCTTCTCAGGTGTATGGAAAGCTGCAGTGGAGCAGGTTGTGAGAAACACGGGCCTCGAGATCGCTCCTCCTCCCTGCCGAGCTCCCCTTTTGAGTTGGACTGCTTTGTGATGTTGCAAATTTATTGCACGACAGATCACCAGTGTTTTGCATGAAACAACCGTATTTTGCTCAAGTGTGCAGCGACATCGACAGCACACATAGTCAGTACATACATACATATATATGTATATATACATACACAGTACATATAGTATGTGTGTATATATTATATATATATACACTGTATATGTGTATGTAGATTGTTCTTTTTGTAATCCTGCAGCATTCGCTCAATTCAGCGTATGTATGTATGTATGTATGTATGTATGTATGAAAATACATCTGGTTAGCACGTCTTTGGGAATCAGTTCATGCCGCCGTCAATTGTCCACAGCTCAGCTGCCAACGTTTTCCAGAGACACATGTGACGCATGTGTAAATACATGTGCGTTCCATGTTGAGGACAAGTGATTGCGACAGAATTCAGATTGGAACGATCTATATACAAATGAGCCTTCATCAACTCCGCTTGCGGTTGGCAGTGAATGTCATGTTGCTGAGCATTCTGCTGCATGTCTTTAGCGACGAGCGCTTCTAGTGCATGCAATGTTACCGGTGTGACAAAGGAGACTCTTTGCAATTGCAATGTATGTGATATCAACCCCGTGCGTAAGGGAGGAGACCGCAAAAACGTGCACTACTCTAACTCACAAAATAGTCCACAAAAATGGATCAACAAGGCGCGAAACATTCGGTTTCACTTGCATAAGTGCAGTTACCAAAGCGATAATCTGTGTCCTTGCCCTGTTTTGGGCAAAGAAAGGGACCCTGCATCATTTGGAGGGTTTCACTCTCGCTCCTCAGGAAGTTGGCAAGTTGAGTTGCTGTGTTTGGGGTGCTGCTTTGTGAGTTTTTGTAGAAAAGGGCTTGCAGTTTTTTTTTTGTTTCGTTATTTTTTGTTAGTTTTTCTTACTTTCATTCCTTGCCCTCTATCTCTCTTTCTCTTCTTCTATCCACCTCCCGTGCCCTCTGGCTTTGCACCTGTGGCTGCTTCATTTCAATTCGAATGGGTTGCAAGGCATGGCCTTTGGGCCTTGGGCTCAGACGACTTTACCACCATCACTGCTCACTCCCCTGACGGGAACAGGTTTGCACGTCCAATTCACAAAGGGATGCCACTATACCTTGTTGCAGTGGCCACTCACTTCAACAGTCTTTAACCTTGTTGTCTCCAAATCCAAAGTTCTTTGTTGTTGGCCCAGCTGTCACTGTGAGAACGTGTAAGTCGCATGTGGGTTGTTTGTTGGGGCGTCGGGCCAGTTTTGGTCACCTTGGCATTCTGTGCGGTTTAGCCGCAATCCCGCTCCTTCATAAATCTAACACTGTAGATCTCACATCTAAGGCAGGTCCTGGTATTCAGAGGGTTTTGCAGCGTTCGCTATTGAGGTTCATAGCGTTTTGTTTCCTACATTCTTGCGCAAGAAGACACACTTTTGAGTCTGATGACATCGTGCCATGCATGAACAGAACAGATTCAGTCTGCCAAGCTTGAAGCTGCTCTCATTTCCAAAGTGAATCTCTCAGGAAAATGCGCCTCGTGTGCACAGACCTGCCAGTGGATGGCCGCAGGTGTGGTTTGTGTTTTGGCATGTGCATGCATGCCTTTGGTTTATAGTTGTTTCAATTGTTTGTCAGACTCCCAGGCGGAAAGCTTGAGGTCTGAAACTGGCTGCCCAGCTGCATGGCCAGTGTATGTCAACCGGAAGCTTGGCCGCTGTTTCTGTTTGACATTCTTTTGAAGTTCTTTTTGGTTGTTTCCAGTGAGGAAGCAGCAAAGCCCAGACCAGAGCAACCCATGGCAGCAACTTAATCAAAAGCTGGAAACTCATTTGGTGCAGGCGCCGTGTTTGTACATGTGCTCTGCAGGGCTTTGAATTGGCCAGCTTTACCCGTTGCGCATGTTCACCATGTCATAGCCGGAACTGTGCATCTTGATGCTACTACTACATGGTGAGTTTTAGGGGGTGTGGGGGCGGTCAGTTGAACAAAAACATTGGAACAGAAACCCAGAGCCCTGCTGGGGGAGAGCGAAAGAAATGAGCCAGCAAAATGTTGGGCTATGACTGCGTTGGTGATGCAAGTGATGCCGCAAAGGTTGATACTCGAATCTTTTGCATAATCAACTGGGCATGATTGCGTTTTTGGTTCCAGTAACTTATGACTTACAGTGTTTTCGTTTTAGTTCGTCGAGTCAAGCCATGTGTGAAGTCAAGCGATGCGTGAAAGGAAAGGTAGTGTGGTGCGGTAGCCAAAAAGGGCTTAATGGATGCCGAAGGGGTCGAGGGAGTAACCACACCAAGTTGCACGCGGAAATCAGGAAGCCGCACTCAAGCCACGTACCGAAGGCCGGTGCAAAGCAAGTCAGAAAAGCTAACATGGAAAAACAATTGTCGCATCAGCCACACGTGCAAACTTGCGGGCACGTCCACGTCACGCCCCTAAAAGTCCTTCCAGATATGTGGGGCACCCTAGGGTTGGGTTTGTACACGAAACAAGGATTCCACAAAACATGCAATGTAGCCACAAGAGAAGACAACGAACGGTATAATACACAGTCGATATCACTTGTGAATTAGTGTCGGAAAACCTACATGTCTAAATTAGTCCACGAAAGTGAGTGCGTGTCTTGCTTAAGGCGAATGCATTTCTTCACTCGCTGGTAAAGATTGTGGCGTGCGGAAAAGGGAAGATCGCTGGTAGTGTCAATTTCAATTTCTGCAGAGTTCAAATTCGGAACAAAAGGAGCACGAACGTTCAACGGGTAGACTTGTGCTTCGTGTGATGAATACGTATGCAACAATTCACGTGCCAGTGCCGTTTGTGGCAGGGTTGGGGGTGCTGCAATACCCCCCACAAGGCTACGATGATATCCGAGGCGTACCATTGAACTGTTTTCTTATATCTTGGAGACAACTTAGTCTGACACGTGTTCTCAAGGTAACGAACAACTGCTCGAAACGCAGATGCTTGGTGACCAAGACAGCGGAGTTCAGGTTTTGGAGCGCTACCTGGGGGGAATCGAAATCATACGGCGCTGCATAGCCCTTATCCGATTCATGAATCCAGACAGGCAAACACCTACCAGAATACAAAGTATAATGGCCAACTCATACCAGATAATACCATAGTCCTGCTTACACAAAGGCATATCTGGATGACGCCGTACCAGCGCGTGAAAGAATTTCCACACAGAGGAGGCAGTCTGAAATCCGGCAGGGCAAGCGTGTGCAACGACTGGCAAAGGGTTCCCACAAAAGTCCAGCAAGGACACCGAACTTTCCAGTTGACAAGAATTTCACTGCAATGCGAAATTTCATCAATTCCTTTAGTCTGGGCATCTCCATCAACCTGATTCTCCTTGTCTAGATTGATTTTTGAGTGAAGCAGTGCCGCGATCTGTGCTTCGGTATGTTGAAAAATGGCTTGTGTGGCTTGAAGCAGACATATGTCTTGTTTATTGGTGACTTTAGCTGTTTCATCAGCCAGAGTGTTACCCAATATTGAATATAAGTCTGGAGTCGAGTGAGCGCTGTCAAGCGATCTTTGTGATTTAACTTTAATTGCGCGAACATGAAAAGGGTCCCATGTGTCACGAACACGTTGAACCAAGTCGTAATGCGCCATATTATGTGTTCGGGGGGTCGAACGCTTGCTGAGTAAGGGCATCGATAATGTCAACAACGAAGGCGGAGTCGGTGTGTAAGTCAACGAAAGGCCGTGGGACCTGCGAGAAAAGAACTCTGATACCCAAGCCGCAGATTCCAATTCTCCTCTATTGATAGACTGTGTTCCGCGGACGTGGGATGTCTGCAGTATCATTGATTGACGGGTCATCGGAGTTACATACAACTTGTCTCACAACTGCCCAGGCTGCCCTACAACAATTTTGGATTTAGGATCACAAATACCATCGGGAAAGATAACCTGTCGATCACTCGTCTAATCAACGGCAGGATCTAAGAAAGGGCCAGTCTGGTCAAGTTGAGGGCGATTGTAGACGATCTCTTGTGGATGCACAGTGGCTAAGGGGAACTACATTAGAATTGTATGAGTCTGAAGAATCGCGACAGCTTGCGGGCGAAATCTGGACAGTGCAACATACGGTGTTTGTGAGAGTCACATTCTGCTGATTGCGTTTGATCCCAAATCCGCCCGCACTGAAGGTGCTGAGGCGTTGTGTAGGCTTCGCGCAAACCGCTAGATGGCTGCTGGATTAATCCGCTTAATAAGCTTTAGCTTGCGGGGGGCCTTTCATTTTTTTGCAGATGGCGTGTTTTTGATTATAATTGTTTTTTTTGTTTTTTTTCAAGATGGAAAAGCACTGTATGGCTTCGGAAGTAGACGTTTGTGATGCCGGTTATGCAGCCCGGGGGAGACTGCGTTTTTGACATCGTGGGTGTGTTCGTCCGTGTCTTCTGTCCGAAAGAGACAGACAGACTGACAGACCGACGCAGGCATGACCAAGACAGACAGACTGAGACAGACAGACCGAGACAGACAGACAGACAGACGGACGGACGGACGGAACGGACGGACGGACGGACGGACGGACGGACGGACGGACAGACAGACAGACAGACAGAGACAGACAGACAGAGACAGACAGACAGAGACA
>CAXAMN010027817.1:53478-112971 GCA_963970005.1 Durusdinium trenchii
AGAGACAGAGACAGAGACAGAGACAGAGACAGAGACAGAGACAGAGACACAGACACAGACACAGACACAGACACAGACAGAGACAGAGACAGAGACAGAGACACAGACAGAGACAGAGACAGAGACAGAGACAGAGACAGAGACAGAGGCACAGACACAGACACAGACACAGACACAGACACAGACAGAGACAGAGACAGAGACAGAGACACAGACAGACAGACAGACAGACCGAGACAGACTATTGACATCTTGCGTCTGTTCGTGCGTGTGTCCTGCCCGACCGAGACAGGCAGACCGACAGACGGAGACGGACGGATCGAGACAGACCGGCTCCGACAGCACAAGTTGCTGCTTCCCACACCAGTAGCCTCGTGGGGTGCTACTGACACACTGTGTCCATTTAATCTCTGCAGGCGGCTTCTACCGCGAAGCGGTGTGAATAGCCTTTACCGTGGTGGGGGAAGCCTCCCGTAAGGCTTAAACACAAGAGTTTCAGTTCTTGATCTGACAGTTTAGGCATCAAAGGGGGAGAACACAAAGGTGGACCAGGCGATCCGGCATATGATTCGAATTTCTCTGGTTGATTGTTGGATAAATCAATACGATGACCACTTGGCATGTCGATGATGCCCTGTGGTCCTGGGACCCACCCGACCTTCGTAAGATAGGCGGCCATCGCTCCACACAGACCCAGGGAGGACCTGGATGAAAGAATTTCAGTCCACATTTGATGACCAACCCTTCGACGATGATAGAACAACCGGCGTTTAGCAGACAAAAGCTTGACAATCACTTAAAGGAGGGGGTCTAGGACCCATCGAAGAGGTATTGAAGAGCCACGAAGGATGATGCAAATTTATGCTTACCTATTTGGGCATCGCAAGCAAGTCGTCGCAGTGTTGAAGTTGTAAAATGTGACTCCCCAATAACTTTAACTTGACTCTCCGCCCCATAGAAGGCAAGGGGCCATATAGCGGATTGTATCTTACTGTCTTTGTCCGGGATCGAAAGGTCCAGCTTTTGCTGTTTAAATAGTTGCCGTTTGGCGGACTGGATTCTAGTTTTAAGGCAGCCCAAGAAAATTTTCTTATCATCAACATGCGAATAAATTTTGCAATTTCCATGTCAGGTGATGACATGTTGTTTTTCAGGAAGCGACTGACGTCGCCACTTGGTCCGAAGGGCCCTTGAGACCGCTCGTGTTACGACCTCACCTGTGCAGCCGTAAAGGTGCAATTTCACTTGGACTTGGACGCTTTGTTGACTTCGGTTGCCGCCGTTGCGATAGAGATTGGTAGCGGAGCGCTACACGACCCTCGGAAAGATCATGGAGGTGGACCTTTTTGATTGAAGATTGCTTTGGCATCCTCCCACCGTTCGAAGGTGACAAGATCTCTACCATCGTGCACAGCGCCGCTATGCCAGGAGATGGTTCTGGCCCTGGTCAACAACGGCGACGCCAACGAGATGTCCCACCTGCTGAAGGAGATGGATGGACGCCTGAGCCTGAAGGGGCAAGATCTCCGTCCCGTGCCAATGGAGCTGCTTCCTCAGGAGCGAATGGGGACTTGACAGTGGCTTAGCGAAAGCCGCTCCCATCGCCGACGACCTGACCCAGCCCAACTATACAGGAGCTTCAGGAAAAGGTTGGAACTCTTTGCCGTCCAGTGGTGGAGGAGATCCAAAGATGCAGAGATTGAAGGTGCTTTGCTGGTTGTCAGCCTTCTCAAGAATTTGGCTTGGGATGCAGCCTCAGAGCAACTCGACTTGCAGGAAATCGAACCCTTCAAGCCCGTGTTGAAGCTTGTTGACGGCCTGTACCAGTATGAAGAAAAGATTGAGGTCTCCGTTCGATGTGAAAACTTCTTTCAGCTGTTCACGCGAAATCGGGGAGAAGATATGCAGGCCTACTTGATTCGCCACAAGACCCAAATGAAGAAACTAAAGGAGATCGGAATTGAGATCCCATCGCTTCTCGCTGGTTGGCACCTTCTCACCAGGTCTGGTGCGCCGAAGCGGGCTCACATCTAGATCAAGAAGGTCCATAAAGCCCTTCTCAAAGTCTTCGGCGGAGACCGCAAGCCGAATCCTCGTGACTTGTCCGCCAACACCAAGACCGTCAAGGACGATGGCTTCGTGGAGGATGACATCGCCGCCGACGAGGAGTTCTTCATGAATGAGGAGGAGGACTGGTAGGAGACCTACTAATTCTACGAAGATGAGATCCCTGAGGATCGGATTTGGAGGAGGGAACTGACGTGATGGATGAATCCTACATCTCGTATGTGGACTCTCGGAGACGAAAGAACTTGATCTATATCCAGATGATTCTATCCCATCGTTGCCCTCGGACCTGAATATGATGGCTACGGATCGAAAGGAAATTCCAAATGCAAGGGCAAGAGCAAGTCAAGACCTTCAAAAGCAAAAGGCAAAGGAAAAGGAGCTTCACGACGCTTAGCAGGGGAGACCGATGACTGGCTTGAGAAAACCCTAGGCCCTATACTCCATCTTCCGCTTCGACGACTACATCTTGTTCTGACGTCAAGTCAACTTTGTCAGGAAGCCATGGCCCTCGCTTCAAACGATATCGAGTACAAACCCAAGGGGCAAAAGAAGTGCCTGAAGAGCAGATCACCAGTGGAAGATGATGTCCCACTATGCCACTTCAATCTACTTCGTGTCGCTTGGCCCTGGTATGGCAATTGTTGACTCTGGAACCACTGGGTGAAGATGTTTGGAAGAAATGGCTTGAGGAACACAATTATGATAATGTCCTCAAGATCGAGACTCATCCTCAGGTGCGTGACTTCAAGCTCGAAATGGAGTGCTTCGATCCAACTACTAGGTCATGTTCCATGGTGAAGGGGCAATGCCTTCCCATGTGTGCTTCTGTCGTGCCTGGACCCACTCCTTTCTTGCTGGCTCGTCCAACCGTGGAGGAATGGAAGGTGAAGCAAAACTATGGAACCAATGAACTCAAGGTGATTCTCCATGGTTCAAGCCTGCGTGAGGAGCGAAAGGCCACTATCTCCTCAACCTCCTGGACTATGAGAACAACAATGACGACATGGCGCTCATCACTGAGGAGGTCTTCCACAACAATGACGTCTTTGCCATTGAGCCTGTCTTGGAACCTGAAGCCGAAGCCACGAAGTGTGGCGATCATGTGCTCAACAAGACGAAGCTTTCAAGATCCTCGAACAAATCGGAGCACGAATCGTTGAGAACAAGAAATTGATCTTCTTTGAAGTGTATGTAGACAAGGTCAACATCGCCACCTACCTGGCGAAGAACTATCCTCATGTTGAGGTGTCAACCTTCGGACTTCCAGAATGGGACTTGAGTGTTCCAAGGATCAGAGATGCCTTCAAGAGGCCTGTGAAAAGGTGAAACCTCTCTATGTTTGGATGGCGCCTCCATGTCGTGTCTGGAGCACTATCCAACGCCTGAACTGCGGCGCTCCAGAGAAGATGAAGAAAGTGATGGATCAACGCGATGTTGAAGAGAACTCTCACCTTCTGATGGTCAAAGACACCAATGACATCGGCAACGACGTGAACACTGGCTTTGCAGTTGAACAACCTCATCATGCCTCTTCTTGGGACACCACCGCCTTGGACAGCGTCAATGATTGCTTTGATGCTGTATGCATTCGTTGCCAGACTGGTCTATACTACTTTGACAACTAAGGCAACTACGTGGGAAAGGTGAAAATGCCTACGCGACTTCGAAACAATGATGAGGAGTCCCATATGAGGCACTCAACCTTCCCTGCACTTGCGAGCCCTTTGAGCGTGTCAACATGGATGGCAAGAGCCGCAGCTTGAAGCAAATGCGGAACTATGAAACTGGCTTTTGTGAACTGTGCAATTTTAGCTTCCATGGAACGTCGCTGGAGACAGCGTGAGGTCCTTCAGATCTTCGTCTCTGAGGATGTCAACATGGACGACAAAACCTGCCATAGCAAACAAGCTCTTTCTGTGGCATTTCTGGGTTGGTGTCCCTTGGCGTCGTGTTTGAGGGCTGTCTCAGGGCACAGGAGGGCGCCTCTCTGCGTCAGTGGATGCTAGCGCCAAATTATATATTTTCACGCTGAGTAGATGCCGGATCAGCTGTTGATGATGGCTGCGTCATGTAGAAGATCTACCATCGCAATGGCTTCGCATACCACGCAGCGTGCAGTTGCACAGTCAAGTGAGCAAAGATGTACCGCGCAAAGTTTGCAAAGTTGCGGGCAAAGGTTTGCAGCGTAAAGCTTGCAAAGTCACGTGCCAAAGATTGGCAGCGCAATTCTTGCAAAGTCACGCGCGCAAGAATTGGCAGCGCAAAGTTTGCCAAGTCACGCGAAGGCAAGGTTGGCAGGCGGCGCAATGTGTGCAATTCCATGTTTGTCTATAATTGCAACGAAAAAGTTGCAAAGACCGTCAACATTTCATGTGCAAAAGTGTGGTAGGAGGTGGGGGGCCAAATCACCATCTGCCAATGCGATGCCGAAAAACATGTTGGTAGCGCAATGCGTGTGTGTATTCTACAGAAATGCGGCAAGTGGAAATTCCAAAGCACAGACTGGTAACCTACCTGGATTGCGCGTAATCATACACTAACATGGATGGTGGGGATTTTAACGCGCCCAAACAACAGCTGCAGAACACCAGTGCCAGCGCCGTTTTTGCACCCCTGTTTGCGTTGTAGGAGTACCAACTCCATAAGTGCAAACTGTTGTAAGTTGGTGCCCAGTGCAAACCAATATGATCAGCCAACAGAGTTTAGTTGGTGCCAAACGCTTCATCTCTCTTGAACCATTCAGTTCCAAATTTTTCATCAATCTCTCGGATGGAGACGGCGTCGCAATTGCAATCTTTGCAAATTCGGCGATGTTCACGTGGTTTTTGATCACGAAAACATGTTTTCGTTTGTTTGATGCTTTGATTTCGAAGTGGAAAGCCAAATCAAAACTTCAAAAATCAGCGCATAAGACTCGGGTGTAGAAACTTCTGCGTGTAAGGCACGTAACAAGAGGCGCGCCTTCTCACAACCCACTATATATATATATATCAAGAGTCGAGTGGTCGTTTTTGACTCCGGCAGATCGAGACAATGAAATTGGCAACGCGAGTAGGACAGGAACCACACAGCGGATGCATGTTTAATATATATATATATATAGAGAGAGTTGCCTTTTCCCTTTGCCCCGGGACCTCCCGGCACCTTCTCACGCGCTGCAGGTGAACATGTTACTTAAAAACGTAACAAAATAGGATCAACTATTTTTCCAATACTTTAGGACTTTCCTGAGACCAAGAACCAAGATTGCACAGAACGCCTTTGTGAACATCTTGGTTCTTGGCTCTTGTTTCCATGGCCATGTTCAAATCTTAAGAGAATCTTGGTGGTGGTCTCAAACGTTCTCATCAGAACCAAAATTTCCCCCAAGACTTTTGGTGCATTCTTGGTTTTGGGTTTTTGGTTCCAGGAAAAACAAAAGATGATGAACACATCATGTTCCTTAAGACTTTCTATGAAATCTTTGCCCTTGGTTCCTGGAAAACTTCAAGATTTTTAAGAACATCCTTTTCCTTAAGACTTTCTATGCAATCTTTGCCCTTGGTTCCTGGAAACCTCGAGATTCTTAAGAAAATCATTTTCCCTAACAAAATTGGTTCTTGGTTCCATGAAAACCCTAGGACTTCCTAGTGCTTTACTCTTTCACTCACCTCCAATCATGTCTACAGAGGTTATTGTTATTAGCAAGGGAAGGCGGTGAGAGGAGGCATTGCAGACACTAAAGGGGGCTAATGACCACAGAAGGGTTTGGGATTCTGGATCAAGGGACTCAAATTTTAACCATACTGTCCTACGGTGCAGCTGGTGCAAAAAAGAGTTCGGCAAGGGTGTTCCAGCAGACAATTGAACAGACATTGGAATGACAGGATGAACAACTTTGCCAGAAACCAAAATGGGCAACACAAGTGCCGTGAGTAGGCCTCCACACAAAGCTCAGAAGAGCAGCTGCAAGACGGCCTTCAAACAAAGCGCAGAAGGGCACCAACCCAGAAATGCAGCCCAAGGGTTTTTCTTCAGTTCTTTGATTTGGATCTTTGAAAAACACAATGCTTTTCTGTAGCTGCATCGACAATTCATTTCAAGCAGCAGCCAAAACTCTGCGTTTTGCAAGTTTGTCCCCACAAATCTGCCAAAAAAAATATATATAATTCCAGCAGCGACTCGCAACTCGCAAGATTTAATTTCAATAGGGTCTTGTCGCCAGAGCCCGGCTTTCAATCGAAAAAGTCAGCGACGGCTGGCTTGCCTCCCCTCATCGCTCAGGTTCTGCTTGTGTTCATTTGGGTTTCACCAAAACTGAAGCATGTCAACTTGATCAATGCCCCCAAAAAGGACGTAGCTTTGCGTTGCCGAACGTAGCCTTGCATTGCCGAAGTACTATGTGAAGTCACTTTTCAAGATGTTTTGTGTGAGGCAGCAGCAGATTCTCGGAGCCGGGCATTCTGAAGCGAAGGGCTCTGCTGTATTTGGCAGGGTGCGCAAGAGAAGCTGTGCCCTCGCTCACGCCATTCTTGCAAAAATAGGGCTTCAAAGAGCTTCGTGTTGCAGTTTCGGAACGTCCACAATCAACAGTTTTTGCGTCTAAAGAGAATTTGTGTCTTGCCAACTTGCGTCCAATGTGGTTTCAATGCAGAGGCTGATGTCTCCTGCTGATTCGGCTCTATGTGACAAAGATGAGTAAGTCGGCGCTTGCCGATGTTGCCTGTGTTTTTGCACGCTCTGCTGTGTGTGTGTTGTCATTGATTGGATGTTGTTTATGCAAGCTTGAAGAACTCTTTCGGGCGTTGGGTTGTGCTGTCGCTGGGTGGTCCAGAAACAAAGCAGAGATGGAATGCTAGTGATTCTCGAACGTGTCCACTGTATCCGGTGTTGACAGCGACAGCGACGCGTGCGCAGTTTTGCCAGATTCTCAGTGGACTTTGTTTGAATCGGAACCGGATAGTATCATAAGTTTTTTTTAAAGGTCTTGTTGTTTTTAAGGCACGCGTTTGAGAACGAGGAGTTTGGCAACAATGCTGGACAGAGCAAAACATAGGAAACAATTTGAGTGGTTGGCGCTATAATTTAAGCAAGTTTCATTGCGCACAGGATATCAACAAAACAAACTCAGGTGAATCCAGGGTCTTCGTAGCAGGTTGTAGCTATAAAACTTGAAGTTTCCTGTGTAAAGTGCACCTCATATGTATAGGCATAGTTCATGAACATTGTACTTTTGGCTCAAGTGGTAAAAGGTGCGCCCGCAGCCGCTGCCTCGTCGCGGTCACGGCGTACTTAACTTGTGTTGGCTGTTTGGTTGTTGTTGGGTTGGTTTCCACTTCTAGTGGTTATCAGCCGTATCGGCTTGTTTGATTGTTGTTCTTTGCTTTTGGGGAACAGCATTCATTTCATTTGAACACTCGGTCCTCGTGCATGGACGCGGATCCACCTCGACCTCATCGAGGTGTCAGATCCGGGGCTGCCGCGAAGCGCCGGCGAACGGCGTACGCAAGGAACGTATCAGAGCAGACTGGTATTCCTTTTGAAGAGGTGCCTATCGTTCATACAGGTGGACAATCAAGGCCGCTCTACACTCCTCGTATCTGGGACAACGAGAGTTCTGGTTCAGACGAGGACGATGCATTGGAGGGTGCTGGACCTGCGGTGGTTTTGCCAAAGGCCAGGCCCTTGAGTGTGGTGACGGCTGAAGTGGTCAGGCTTGGTCAGCTTGGTTCCAAGGTCCTGCAAGTGTTGAGTGGCGTGGATTGACCGGTCTTGAAGGACGACGTGCCCTTGCGCAGTCCACTGGTATCATCTACCCTTGGTCTCAGCAATCAGAACCTGTTGGGTCTTCAGATACGCCCACAGCACCAGTCAGGATCCCGCCACCACCTCCACCTCCGATCAGGAGGGTCATCTCAGCGTCGCCTACGGAAGCTTTGAGTTTGGCGCAAACGCCTCCGAAGGTGGTGATCAGGCCGGCAGCGGCTAAGTTTTGGGCAGAAGGAAAAGCACCAGCAGCAGCATCCAGTGGGACTTCATCCATTGCCGCACCACCAAAGCCGGCATCCGTTGTTGGTCCGCCTCCTGGTGCTTCCAAAGAAGTCATTGCCGAAAGCAAAGGGTACAGTGATTATCAAGCCTGCTGCAGTCAGGAGTTCATCATCGACGGAACCCAAAGCAGAAGTGATCGTTCCGACCAGGCGTGTTGTTCCGACCAAGGCTTCATCAGTTTTGGAAGAGGGTATTCCGGATTTGCTTTTTGAGGTTCCAAAGTTGGGTGCAGTTGCAGACAGTTCATCTTTGTTGGAGGAGTCTTCAGAGGTGGCTGAGCTGCCATCAAGTGCGCCAGAAAGTGCATCCGTGTCGATTGAACCTCCCAAGGCACCAGCAGTGACTTCAGGTGATTCAGATCCGCCACCAAAGGCACCACCGTTTTTACCGTACGATTTGACTCCAAAAGGTGCATCATCCAGTTCAGGAGAAGCAGCAGTGAATCCGTCTTCGATCATTGTCATTGAGGACGAGGCCATCGAGCTTGAGGAGACTGGTATAGGGTCCAGATTTCCCCATTCCACGACAGCCTGTTGTACAGAGTCCCAGGGTCATTCAGTGGACAAAAGCTCATTCGTTCGCATCAAGCAACATCTCCTTGTGTGGGATTGGCGTCAAGTGCTTGACACGGACAGCGAGGGTATCCCTCCGAGGCACATCGAATCGTTGCACCATCTTCGATCCTTGGCTGGCAGGGCAGGAAATACAACCAAGCTGATCATTGGCTCGCATATCGAGCGTTCTCAGAGCAATTTGGAGAATCTTTTGTATCTCACAGAGTTGTCCAATTTGCCCGTTTGTTACATCCTCATCACCGAGCAGCGTTGTGGTCCAGCAGGCAAGCTCGCAGCTTGTCAGGCCCTTTCGTCAGGCCTTGCATTTATCTTCGACGACAACCCGGAGATCGTGAACAATTTTTGGGGTTCTGGCCAGGTAGCTTTTCAGGTGAGAAAGCCAAGGGCCGAGATTGTTGCTCCACATCAGTTCTACGATTGGTCCTGTTCGTCAGCCCACGCCATTGAGAAAGCCGAGACGTTCATTCGCACCTTCTCATTGGCCGAAGATCTATCGTGTGCCTATATAAGGCTGCTCCGGGTAGTGCTTCCCGTTGAGCGTTCGGCGAACCCTGACTGGCTGCTTTAGCGCCGCAGGGGTATAAAAGTGCATTTTGCCTTGAGTTCGCGAGTCGTTCGATCGGTTGCGTTGTTGAGTCTTTAGTTTGTTAAGAGTGGTTATTGATCCAGAATCATGTCAGAAGAACAGTCATCATCATTGAACGTCAGTTCAGACACTACTGTTGGTGGTTTGGCAGTTGCGGTTGGGAGCAGATCTCAATCTCATTCGTCTCATGGTTCAGGAACTCCGCATGGCAGTCGAAGAGGATCAAAGCCTCCAAAGAGATCTTTGAGTAGAGTCAAAGGTCTTCAGTCTCAAGCGGAAGGGTCCTCTATGGTTGAACAATCGATTCCGGCGCTCGCTGATCGTCAGTCGTTGCCTTCTTCAAGTGGGTTGCTCCAGAGATCGGTTGGCCCGTCAGAGCCCTGAAGAAGATGAGGTCATGCCTAATCCATCAAGTTTGACCCAAGAGTTGCACCTCCATGATGCCCGGTCTTTTAACACGGTCCAGGTGGCATATGTTGGTATTGATCATGCAGAGTTCGGTCGTGTTGTAGCTGAGTCTCAACGACCTGACATCCCTGGTTGAAGAACTCCGAAGCCAAAATGAGGTGCTCCAATCCGGTCATACTGAGAAAGATGTCATGATCGCCAGCTTGCATGAAGCGGTCCAAGGGGTGAAGCAAACCCTTGAGAACCAGGTCAAATTTAATCAATCTGAGGGTCAACTTCGCAAAGCGAAAGATGAGATCGACCGTTTGTCCGACCTCAATCAAAAGTCCCTCAATCTGTTAGGCCATAAAGATTCAGAAATCCAGCGTCTTTGCCAAGAGTCTTCGTCTCGACAAGATCGCATCTCGTCTCTGGAGGCCCGACTGGGTCGCGCCCTCCGTGCTATCTTGGGGTCCGTGGCCTCCGACATCGAGTACATCCCCCCCCCCTGCATCCTCTGTCGCCTCCCCACGTTCGAGTCTTGTCGAGTCTGCCGATCGATCGTGTGTGAAAGCTGCAACTTCTGGGCAAGGCAGTGCCCGCTTTGCATCGACAGTTCTGGCTCAGACTAGTGCGATAGTCCTTGCAGGGCTCATGGCCGACAGCGGGCGCTATGCAGCGGAAGCGGCTGGGAGCTCCAGGTGGGACCCGGAGACCTCAGCTGAGGTGGCCCAAGCGGCGCGGGTCCGTGAGTTCCGGGAGCAGTACCACCTCCTGGATGATGCGGACTTCGCCTATGCTTTTCGCTCAGCTGAGGAAGCGACGCTTGCCGGGGGACGAGGCTTGGCAGAGGCCTGGGCTAAGGCCCGCGCTGAGCAAGCAGAAGAGCTGATGCCGCTCGCGGCGTCCACTGTTGAGGCCGGTTCAAGTCGTTCAAGTCGTGATCGTCCGACGCCCTCCATCCGGTTGCCTGCACCTCCGGTGCCTGTCAGGAAGGGAGTGACCCTTTCACAGCAGGCATTCAGCGCCGAGAGTGTGAACCGGCGGGTGGAAGCGCTTGCCAAAGCCTCTCGGATGCGATCCTTGCTGAGTGGAAACTCCAACTTCAGCGATTGGCGCAGGTCAAAGTGACCAAATCGGAACCACAGACCATAGTGAACGCTGTTCGCACTTGGGGGGAACTCGTCAGCTTTATGCGCGCCAGAGACAGGACTACGATTGAGCGCCTGGATTTGGCTTCGTTCCTCACTTCCGGATCGCGAGGACCCAAACGAGCGTTGAACTCACTTCGCTGGTTGAGCAAGCTGGGGCATTTGGGATGGCAGTTGGACTCGATCGTGTTGGACCCACCTGCATCCCGGCGAGCGGCAGCGCGCTCTCAGGCGTTAGTCGTGGAGCCGCCTATGCTGACCCACTTGGAACGAGGCATCAAAGAAGCTTTTCGCCCGTCAGGACCCTCGCTGGACCGCCTTGCTGGGCAGCTGGTTGGTGGGCGTAGGGGTACTACGCTATCGCCACATTCAGAGGGCCCAGATGGTGAGGCTGTCCCGCTCTACGCTGTACTGTCATTGCCCCAGAGGGAAGCAGGCGAGCAAACGCGATGGCTTCGACTTCTCCATCCCCTCGCAGTTCACTGATGGTTGGCCCTGGGCCGAATATGTGGTATAGCCTACAGGAACCAATTGCCAGAGTCGCAGCGAGACAACACGGATGGTCGCGCCTGGGATATCTCTGAAGTCCAAGCGACCTGTCGTGAGTGGTTCCAAGATGTGGTGACCGACGTTGCCGACCTTTCTACGTACTCGTGGCGAAGGTTGATGCCCACGGTCGCTTTGCTGGCCAAATACACCCCGGTCGAGATGGTGGCGCCCATGGGCGACTGGCAGTCGAAGAGCGAGCTTTTCCAGGAGGCTACTATGCCTACGCGCTATGCTGGCAGTCGTGACTTGGTCAGTATGAGGCTTAAGCATTTGTCGCTGGGGTTGGCTTATCATCTTGGTGAGTTCGATGCCTGGGAATTGGCTACGCCGGATGCCATCACAGCAGCGGTGGACGCCACCAAGCCAGAAGTTCAAAGGGCAGTGAGCCCTGACAAACACAGCCTGTGGGACAGGCCTATGTCAGCCGCAGCCGCGCAGCGAGCCTTTGCCTTCTCTCGAGAACGGGCAGCGATCACCAACGAGGCCCAGGTCAGCTCCAAGCGCTCTTCCTCCGTGATGCCGCCATCCATCAACGGCAAGGTGGTCACTCGGTTCCTGAGGAACGGCAAGGCTTTGCGCCCAGACTTCCAGGTGGATGCCTGCCATGTCGGTGAGGGTGCATGTGGTGAGGCACATCTCTGTGCGATCCTCCTACGGACTGGTCGTGCATGCGGAGGTAAGCACGCGGCCCAAGCTTGCTTGGCGAAGCGGCATTTGGTGGCCGAGGATGTCGAGGGCACCCCCTTGGCGCAAGTGGCGGTCCCGAGTACAGCGGCGCAGGCCGACCTCCCTGTGGCAGCTGAATCTGAGGCAGCCCCACGCACCTCCTCCCCGGAGAGCACTTCCAGTGACGATGAATCCTCCGCCGGCCCGTGGTCTCCGAGCGCATCACCGAGCCCGATTCCAGTCCCCAAGACCTCAGCCTGTGGGCCCCAAGGCCATGCCACCAGCTGTGGCAGCTACAGTTCCCGTGCCCAAGGCCTCGGAGATTGTCCCACCATGCCATGGTGGCAGCAGCAGTGGATGACAATGCCGCTCCGGACGATATCTTCGAGATGCCTGAGCCACCGGCCGCGTTCACACCCAATGTGACTGTGCACGACCACCGGTGGGACCGCTTTGCCACCGTGCGCGGGAAGAGCGCTCAAGCGCCGACCAGAGTTCTGTCCGTCCAAAGTGGCGGGACATTGTGGCTCGGTGGATTGCCTACGAACCGGTCAGCGTCAGCCTTTCCAGCCGTCACTCTTCAAGTGGCATGTATGCTTGAGGAGCCTTCGCAGCGGGGTGGCATCTGCTTGCAGGGAGCGACCCTGCGCAAGTTTGCGATCGCCCACCCTGATAGGCGAGACGAGCAATGGCGTGACCTGTTTCCGCTTCTGTGCAATACATTGTGGGGAGGCGAGGATGTGCTCCTCCACTCTATCAGTGGCCGTCGTCGCGCGGCGGGAACCGCGTGTATGTTCCGAGCCATCCTGCTTCGTGAGCGCCTTGAGGCAGCTTGGGACTACTTGGCCAGCGTGAGGGACGTTGACATCCATGGCCTCCTGCGTGACAGGGCGTTGGCCAGTTGGATCCATGAGACCCTTCGCACTTCCAGTTTGGGCAATGCCTGGCCGCGGCCGACCGGCTACATCGCTACTGCCCGCAGCCAGCTGCGCATCCAGGGCTACGAGGCAACTCCCCTTTGCGCCCACCGCCAAGGTGGCCAGAAGAGTAAGGGACGCTTGGTACAGCCAACCGAGTGCACCTCGAAGATGGAAGCGATCGCCTGGGGCAGGCCTACATGCCAAGTTTGTGCCAATCGGGCACTGGCCTCCTGGATCCCTTGAGGAGGTCGTGGCACCTGTTTTCATCCAGTCGCGCAGCGGCGCATAAGAGCAGTTAGCCCCCTTTTGGCAGTGGAGTGATCCGTTGCCCGTGGCGAGCTTGATCCAGCGAACCGAGGAAACTCTGGCTTAGGCGCGTGGGAAGGGATCCCTGGGACGGCGTGGCGAGTTCTTTGAGTTTGGTGCCGAGGGAGTCCTCGAGGATTGAGGACTCTCTGAAGGCGCTGGGCACGAACTTCAGCCTTGACCCAGTCGTAGTGGACGCGTTGATTAAAACAGGTATCTCTAATTTTGAAGAGTTTCGCTTTTTCTTTGACAGCGAGGGCGCGGTTGAGCCATGGCTCTCTAAGCTGTCGTTGGGGGATGATGGCAAGATGCTTCAAGTCTCCCGCTTGAGGCGGGCATGGCGTGCTATCACCCTCTACTTCCGACAGATGGAGCAAGACCGGTCCAAGGTGGCCTCTGACGACCTCGATTCCATGCTCGGAGAGACCGAGTTGCGGGACACCAAGGTCAGCTTCTGGCGGCGGTACCGTCAGAGATTTCCTCCGGAAGTGCATCCGGCGGACTCTACCCTCTCCAGAGTGAGTCGGGAGACGAGCAAGCGGATGCTTTGTGTCTTCTCCATATGGAAGGTTAAGTCCTTGCAGTTCCAATTAATGACTACTCAGAAGAAGCGCAGGGGGTGGGACCCCTGCCGATGCCAGGCCCTGGCTTCGACCCGAAGGACGAGCTCACCCTGGGGGCGGACAGTACACTCTACGCTCAGGTACCCCTCGACGTGGCGATGCAGTACTACTTTAGGGCCAAGCGGGCCACATATGCCCTACCACCAGGCAAGAGGCTGGCCTGGCTGCAGACCCGCGACTCCGAGGAGAGGGCCGAATGGACCGCCGCTTCCGAGAGAGTTCCCACTCGCTGGGCGCTATCATCAAGGAGGTCTACACAGCTCGGGATGCCCACTGGCTTCCTCCGACGCCGCAGCGGAACCGGCCCTTTCGACTCCAGTGAAGAGTACGCCCCCTCCAGCAACCCCAGGCGCCTCCAAGTTTGCTCTCGGGAAGTCAATCCAGGGCAAGCAGGTGGCGCGCGTGCTTCGAGATGGGACCCTACTGTGCCCAGCATTCCAAGAGGGCTCATGCAAGAGCAAGGGAGGCAAGTGCAAGCTGGGCCAACACCGCTGCGGTCATGTCACCAAGAAGGAGCGTGGTGCTCCGAATCACCGGGCAGCAGCTTGCCGCAATACCCCCAAGGCCTGACGGGGCCTTGAAGAGGCCGCGGCAGTCTCTTCAGGGTCTGATGAGGAATCGCCGCAACCAGGAAAGGGACCCCTGATGGCAGACTTGATGTCAGGTCCGAACGCACCACTCACCAGAGCGTTTATCTTTTGTGGCTGGCGATGCATCACGATCGATTGGTTGATCAACCCTCAGCGTGACCTGGCCAACCCCGACTTTCAGCGGGAGCTCCATGAGATGTTGCAGCAGGCCGATTGCATTTGTGCCGCGTTGGATTGTAGCACCAAGTCCAGAGCCCGAGATCCCTCGTCGTTTTGAGGACGGTCGACCGGCTCCGAAGCCCCTTCACTCAGATGAGCATCCCACAGGTCTACCACACCTCCGAGGGCGGGGGGGTGACCCGGGACAACCAGGCCTGTGACTTCGTCCTCCAGGAGATCCAGGAGTTGTCCGATCGAGGAGGCGCGTCACTTCGGGAAAACCCGGCAAGGAGCCTACACTGGGAACTTCCCCGGGAGAAGCAGATGTTGAGCTCCGGCGACTGGCAGGATACCTGCTATGCCGCCTGTTGCTTCACGGGCGCACGGTGCAAGCAGCAGCGACTTCGGCGCAACATTCAGGAGATCTCTCAGTGGCCGCCGCTCCAATGTCACCACCAGCACGATCCCGATGAATGGAAGCCTTACACGTCAGACGGACAGAGGGTGTTCCCCAGCCATGAGGAGGCAGAGTACACGGCCCCACTCGCCTTCGCCGTTGCAGTGTCTACCACTTGGTTGGCGGGTGGTGCGCACAGGTCGTGCTAAGTTACGAGTACCCCGCATGCCACCGACTGAGTCTGTGGGTCGACGAGAACATTGGCTTTACTACGACCCTCGTTCGATGCGGAGTTGGGCCATGACTCCCCTGGCGATTCAGCTGGGGCTGCGACCAGTTGATCCCCGTGAGCGTGCTCGAGTCCCCCGAGTGAAGCGAGTGGCCGACCTGCTAGTGGACGGGAAGCTTCCTCCCAAGTGTATCTACGTGTGGCGAGGCCACCACAGCCACAGGTTGCCCCTTTCCGAGTGGTGCTCTCCGTACACACCAGGGCACGACTGCACCGCTGATGAATGGCTCCCTTGCTACGTGGAGTTTATCATGTCGTACAAGGCATCGGAGCTCCCAGCGCTGGCGGGTTGCACCTTGGCGTGTGACTGCTTGCAGGACAGTGACATTTGCGAGGCGGACGCACTGGCCGGCCTGGTCTTTGATGCAACAGCGCCTGAAGCACCTCGCTATCTAGCAGCCAATGGAGGGCAGAGCCAGCGTAAGAACTCCACTGCCTCTCGGGCTCTACGTTTGGGGGTTGTTCTGAGCAGAGGAGTTGCAGCGAGCATCCCAAACCCTGTGGGTCTCTTCACCCAAGAAGGTGTAGTCACTTGCTTTCGTCGCCTCTTCCCGGGGGCCTGGTTCCAGGACTTCAAGTTCCCGATGATCGAGGACCTAGTGAACCAAGCGCCTTTTTGCGAGTTCCTGGCTGGAGAGACCAGCATGATCTCGAGGCCGACGGGCCCTTGGGCCCCCACTTGGCCAGCAGCCTTGCGACAGAGACAGCGCCATGCCGAAGGCCAGCAGGCAGGAGCTTTGAGTGGGTTGGACCCCGACACCCACTACCAGCGGGCATGTCTCCGAAGTCAGGTACCGTTGCCAACCGAGCAGCCGCCCCTCTTGGACGATGTTGCTGAGCTCTATGCGTCACACCCCAAGGAGCCGCCGCGACTTCGCGAGCAGAACTTGGGCATCCTGAGCTGAAACAGCGATGGCAGAGCGTGGGTGAGCATCTGCGGTCTTTCCAGACACCAGCGATTCGAACAGTCACGTGCTCTCGGGACATCGGGCTGACCGCTCTCCTAGTGATCCTCACTTCATGGGCGGATGTCACCTACCCTTACGGTTTGGTAGCGGGACTGCCAGCCGTGGGTACAGCGCCGCCTTACGGAGTCTTTCCGGAGCAGCAGGGCCGCATCCTTACCATGGAAGACGTGCTTGAAGGCTGGGAGACCCACAACTACAAGACGATCGCGGCGCTCAAGCCAGGCAAACATGATGAAGTCTTGCTCGAACAGTCTTTGCAAATGATGCTGCTCAGGGCTTCTGCTCCACGCCGCTGACCCACGCGCAGCTCCTCCGTGAACTACGAGGGGAGCCATTCCGCCTCATTCCTCGATGCGTGATTGTGCAATCCTCCGGCAAGAAGCGGATCATCGACAATGGGGACACTGGAGGTCAATCCAAACGGTCATCCGACTGGAACAAGCTCGTCTTGTGCTCTCCATTGCGGCCGGCGCAACACATCGGGGCCGTCGCCTCGCTCCTTACGGACGACCAGTGGCAGGCCATGACGAGCCACGATGCATGGCTCTCCGGAGGCGAGGATTGGCCCAATGCATACCGTCATTCTCCGATCAGTCGTGAGGAGAGCCGAGGTTGCATCGTTTGTTTCTGGCATGCTGAGCGTGGCGAACCTGCGTTCCAAGTGTACTCCTTACTGTTTGGTTTTCCGCTCGCGGTGACGTCGTTCAACAGATACTCCCGATTCATCGAAGCCTTGGGGAGGCGACTGACCTACAGTTTGGTGTCACTTTACTTTGACGACGCCCACATCACTGATCTGCAGTCGAGTTTGGGATCTAGCCAAAAGGCTTTTTGCCAGTTGAACTCCCTTCTAGGAACCCCGTTTGCCGAGGAGAAGAAGCAGTTGATGCGACCGACCGGGACCTTTCTAGCAACGGCTTCGTCACGTTTTGGGCTCGCGACCGGTTGATTCAGAAGACCGCTGCTATGCTCACTGAAGCTCAGGCGAACAGCAGCCTTTCCGCAGGCCAAGCGTCCAAGCTTTACGGCATGCTCAATTTTCTCGAACAGGGCATGTACGGGAGGTTGGGATGCGCAGGCCTCGCGGCCATCAAGGCCCGACAAGCAGAGCGAGTTCGTGACATCACCCCGGAGCTCCAGCGTAACTTTGACGTGATCCACTCCATTCTTCGCCATCGGCCCTGTCGCGAATTTCCAGTGAGGCCGTCGGAGTGTCTTCGATTCGTTGTCGCCTCTGATGCAGCTTTGGAGGAACCAAAGGAGGGCACCGGAGGCTTTTTAATTGTGTGGCATGACCAGGAGGGACCGGTCAGAGAAGCCTTCATCGCCGACGTCCCGAGGGAAGTCTATCAGCTGTGGGAGCCTGGAGATAGGCAGATTGCCCAGCTGGAAATGGTGACGATCATTTATGCCCTCACCATCGAGCACACACCTTTAGGGGTAGGCGAGGTATTTGGCTGATCGATAACGTAGCCAGCCTCATGTGTTTGATCCGGGGCCGTTCCCACTCGCCCGATCTCGAACGCATGTGCGGTTTGATTCATGTGATGCTATACGCCTTGCGGACATGGATGTATTGGGAGTACATTCCATCCAAAAGTAATTGGGATCCGTGGTGGCGAACCAACGGATTCACCCCTTTTTTCCGTTACTTGCCCATTCTGTCTATGGCACCTCCCACTTCCGGCAGTGATCCGTGTCATGGAATTTCTCTAAGTGCGTTGGGAATCTTTAAAGTGCATTGGGAGTGATTTCCGGAGTGACCGGAAGGATATCACAAAGGTCTGATTGTGACAGGCCTGCTGATGCAGGTAACCCAACGCAATTATCCTGCTGGAGATGGGCAGGTTGAAGACAACACTGGCAAGATGACCTGAGAAAAAGGGAGTGCTGCCTACCGTAGCGACGATAGTCAACCTTGGACAGAAATGTAAACATGTTTCAGGTCTGGCAGGCTTGGGTGAACATGCATTCATTACTGCCATAGGTTTGAACCAACGAATGTTTTGGCTCAAGTGCCTTGGCCAAAATAGCGTTTGTTCTCTCTTTCCCACCTAGCCCACCCTGGTGTAAGGGCCCCCGGTGGGGTTACTCTTACCTTGAAGGGCTAGCTGGCTAGCCTGGGGCTTGCGCAGGGATCTGCGATCTGTCACAGTCTTCGCGGAGTGACCGCTTTCAGACCACTTTTTAAGTTCCCCAGGGGGGGAGTGATTTCCGGAGTGACCGGAAGGATATCACAAAGGTCTGATTGTGACAGGCCTGCTGATGCAGGTAACCCAACGCAATTATCCTGCTGGAGATGGCAGGTTGAAGACAACACTGGCAAGATGACCTGAGAAAAAGGGAGTGCCGCCTACCGTAGCGACGATAGTCAACCTTGGACAGAAATGTAAAACAAAAGCAAGTCTGCCGCAAACCTCGCGCCCAGCTGTAGAGTCGGTGTGTGGACCTGGGGGCCCACTATATAATCTAATTGAAAAAACATCATAAGTTACTTTCCATCTCTTGTAACAGTCGTTCACGCGTGCCAGCCAATGCGGTAAAGCGACAAAGCCGCATGTCCTGCGCGCTCCACTCTGCCAGATCTTCTGCCTGCAGGGAGCTGGCGCTAGATTTTCTCCAGACTTATTTCTCCAGACTTACTGAACAACGCCAACCCCGCCTCAGTGCATAGCCACATCGTTCGCATCTTCCGTATTTCGTGGGCCGCAGGCCCCACTCATCCTCCGGAACATCAGAGGGTACATTGCGCCGTGGTAACAGATGGAGAAGGCATCGGCCTAGAGGTCGTGGCGCTGGAAGATGACGGCAAGCAAGGAACAGGCGACGCAGAAAGCGCGCAGGGGGCAGCGGCAACTCTTGGCTGTGGTTCCGCCCGGAAGAAAAATCGAGCAAACCAAGCTTCGGAAAAGTTTCGGAGAGATCAGCACCACTGCTAAATCTTCTTGAAGCCTGGCATCCACTACACACATAGCAGCCTCGCACCCTCCGGGGTCTGCCAAGTTGGGAATCTGTTCCAGCAATGCTTCAAAATCTGCCAAGGTCCAAGTGAACTTGCTTTGCAACTGCGACGGGGTCTGCCAACAGGGTGAGAATTAATTGACACATGCTGTTAGCCAGGCACGAATCAACGTCACTTGTCCCCCCGGTCCCTCCTCTTATGTATGCGCATAACTAAACTGACACATTTGGCTCAAGACTGGAAAAGCCGCGTATTCTTTCCTAGGGTTGCACTTCGTGTCAGTCCCCACATATTCATGAACATCAACATGTGGGTCAACAAACATGACAAACACTCAATAATGTTGGTCAACAAAGCAAAAAAAATCAACTGCACACCTCCGGGAAGCGGTGTGGCCGTAAAAAACACCAATACTACACATAGAAGCCTGACTACATGTCAACTAAACACTTCCACAACATCAGTAAATCGAAAATCTCCATAATGAGACCATGGCCCAAAGATATTCTTCTTCAGGAATAGGCTCTTCAAAGATACAAGTTATACCCAACGCTACCCAAAAGAACGGCGCCTTCTCACCATGCGCCCTCCGCAGATTTTTGCAGAAGTTAAACAGAACTGTCTCGTCTGGCAGCTTTTCTTCGCCGAGGACTCTCTGGATCTCCATCTGCAAATTCTGGATCTTCAGATCACGCGGGTGTGCCTCAAGATAATCCAGGACCACCGCCTGAGCGACACATAACATAGTTTTGCGATAGAACACAAGTAGAGCAACAACGCATGTGAATGAAGGCTCAACGGAGGGTGTGTGGAGAAAGGTGGTCGGCCGAAATCGCTTACACGAAAGCCAATGTATCAACAATAGCCCCAGTCTCCATTGAATAACCCCAGCCACGGAGAATGTTGCGACGAACAGCTTGCTGAGGTGAAATGCCGCCGCCCACAAGACACACCTCAGATTCTTGGCCGTAAACATGGCGTTCCCTTTTGCCTTCATGCTCCTAGGTGGTCACTTTCATATAATTCTCGTTTGTGGCCGTGCAAGGTGGTGTCATCTGCAAAAATAGTGGTCTCCACCACAGTCCGGTGGCAGGGTCTTTGGTCGTTTTTGCGAGTCCAGTTTGAATCGAGTTGCATTTCTGATTTCCAGCGCCACGGGATGCCGCATTGTAAGCCCCGGCGTTCAGCATTGGCGCGGCGCTGTCGAGTGGCAAATTTGACAATGACGCTATAGAGGACATTCCATGCCCAAGGTGACGCGCCGTCACATCCTCTGGATGGCGTGTAGGGGGTGCTCAAGGACGCAGCTGAAAGGTCAGGGCTCAGTCTTGATCTGGTACTGGCGGGAACAGTGAAAACTTCGAAGGGCATTGGTGAAAGGACCGTTCGGAGCGACACCGTGATGTTGCAGGATTTTCCAGAAAGGCGCTTTGTTGGCCGTGGGATAGGCCTTCTTGAGATCCATGAGTCCAGCTTCAAAGTCAGCCGTGTCCCAGCCAAAACTCCGCCACGCAGCAATTTCTTCGTCTAGGCGACGGACCATGAAGAGAGCATCGTCTGTGCCCAGTCCTTTCCTAAAGCCAAAGCTGGACGGGGGAGGGAGCTCTGTCTGCTCAAACCACCGTTGTCCGTGTTGATTCACAATCTTGGCCAGGACGCGTGGTAGCGTCCACAAAAGGACCACACCACGCCACTTGTCCATGGAGTTGAAAGGCTCTTTTTGTTCCAAAGTGGAACCTGGAGGCCGGCCCCATCCAGTCCCTGAGTGGTCCATTGATCTGCTGGTGTCCGCCGCAACTCACGTACCAAATTCGAAACAAGGGAGGCAAGTTGGGAATCGGTAAATAGTGTTTTCAAAACAATGGGTGGCAGACCATCTCCTCAAGGTTTTCACCGCAGTCTGGACTTCTTCATCAGTAATATCTTGATCAAGAGACAAAGACAACCGACGGACTTCAGCACTGACAGGCAAGGTGCCGATAAAGTCGCATATGTCAGGGGTGAGGAATTCAGGCTCACTGCTGATGGTGGAGAAGTGGTCTCGCCGTTCTTCTGGACTGAAGGGGTTTTGCCTGCCCATGCCAGAGGATTTGCCTCGATATGGAAGGGATCGCAATGTCTGAAAAAACTGGAACGAGTTGGCCACTTGAGTTGGGTGGTCGGCCAACATACCGTCCCAGTAATCTTTTTCGCTTTTTCGAGCTGTCGTTGCAACTGCCGCTGTTGGCGTTTGGCGTCACGATGCTGTGTTCTCACAGAATCAAGGTCATCAAGGAGCTGCTCGTTGTTGGGGTTGGTCGTCAAACGAGCCTGCAAGTCATGCTTCTGTCTGCGCAACTCCCGACATCGATTGTTGAGAGGCAAGATGAGGTCACTGGCCGCTTGTGTGCGAAGCCGAGGTTGCCGCCCTGACCTTCTAGTTTCCCCGCACACTTCTAAAGCTTTCTGAGAAGCAATGGCACGCAAACGCGGGTAGGTGACCGCATCCGGTTGAGCACCAACGGCTTCGCGGACCTGATTCGTCAAAGTGGTTCTCGCCTCGCAAGCAGCCTGAGAGTTGCCTCGCAGGACCCGAAGGTCGGGCTTGGGGACATGATGTCGAAACCCTTGACGTTGGGTCTGTTCCAATCGAAACACATACTCTTTCGCCGAGTGTTGAGTATGCAATGGACCCAGCGAATGTCGAACAGTCATGCTGACCACGCGAGACAAGTGCCGGCGGGCAATCAACATCCAATCCAGTTCGTAATGCTGCCGGTGGATACTGGAGTGCCATGTACAGCGATGTCTGTTGCCACTAGGCGCCCTAAAGCTGTCCGCCAAGATCCAATCATCGGGAGAAGCAACTTTATCATATATGCATACTCATCCAGCATGTGTCGAAAAGGGGGGTCGAAACCGACCGACGATGTTCGATGTCAGCTCAGCGTCGGGTTCATACAATTGTGCATTGAAGTCGCCAGCCAAGACATGGGGTGTCACGTCATTCAATGCAGTCACGAGTCGGCCGACAGGTCGGAAATGACCCTCACGTCGTGTGGCAGCAGTGACATCGTCCCAAAACTCATCAAGTTGTTCAGTGGTGGAGGTGGACACCGGGGCCCACACAGCTGTGACAATCCAAGGGACCGGTTGCGCGTGAGTTTCAGGGTTAGGGTCCCGAGGCAAAACAATGGATAGAACACGCCCTGAGGAAAACCTGTGCTTAGGGGCTTGATTAGCATGCCATGCATGGCTCCATTTCGGGGTTAAGCAAAATGCCCACGAATCCAGTGTGGATCAATTCCCAGCCTTCCCACTTCCAATGACGACATTGAACTGGAGCTGCTTGACGAGCATTCCTTGCCGCAGGGTCGCGCTCGGACACTAGGGTTATCTCCCAGAGTGCTTCAAGTTTCTCAGGGTTACTCTTTGACATTGCCTATCCGAACATAGCCCGATTGAGCGGGCGCCATGATGTGGGGCAGTTGTTGCTGATCCATGTGTGCTGCTTCCGCTATGCGCTGTTCTCTTTGCACTTTATTCCATAGCATTCTTCTCTTCAGCTGTCTTGCTTCTGCTTGCTTTTGTTGCATTCTTAATTGATGGCGTTCATGCCTACGTCGATTACGGCGGCTCTGCATATCTGGAACATGCCTGGATTCCAATGGGGGACGAAAGCCACTGGAACATGAGCGACTGTTGCTGCTAGGGTCGAGTAGGGCCGCAGCAAACCCCCTATACTCCCATGGGAAAATCATTCGAACTGGGTTCAAAGGGCACAGCGCTAGAATCCGCTAGAAGACATTGCAAACGAGGCACTGCTGGCAGGAGAGACAAAAGAAACGTTGCGACCTCCTGCGCCTTTGTCGAGCTCAAAGGTCACCATTGTCAGTAACTATAAGCTCGTCCGCTGGATCGCCTGCGAGGAGGACCATGAACCCGTGTAGATCCAGCGGAGTACATTGAGTACATGTCCTACAGCGCGCCAAGCCGGTCCACCATATCGAGTGGTGGGCATCTTGCGCGAAATCTATTGTTTAACGTCCATGTGCGTTCACCTGGCTGCGGAGGTGGTAGGTCAAGACTTCCGTCGCCTGACCGGTGCCTGGCTGGCGAAGCCAAGTCTTCGGTCTCGAGGACAATGGAGTTGTCTGCCATGAGTATAGTGCCGCTCCTCGGTGAGTGAACGGAATCTTGAAGGCTGGTAAATTCTCACGCTGAAGAAGTGTAACAGACCAGTTGGGTGAAAGGAACGTTAGTGAGCGTCCTCGGTCTGAAGTTTCGAGGCGGCACTCCTCCTGCACCGCCCACCTGCCACTACCCGAAGCCTCGCCATTATCGTCTCCATCGCCGTCAGGCGGAGGAGGATCGTCGGCCTTCTTACTCCGAGACCTGTTTCAGAGGGCCAAGATGAAGCATCTGTTTGGCAATTCCTGCGGTGCTAGTGGGTTCTACGAGTCCATAGCCCCTGCACACTCGAGATGTATGCGTTGCAGCCATGACCATTGGAGATGTATGCGCTGCAGCCATGACCATGAGCCGTATCCATCATCTTCTTCAAGTACCAGAAACAGGTTCCTTGGGATTTTGAACGAATGGCGTGAGAAAAGCAAGCAAACCAGCCGCCGCTGCAGACTGTACCTGAGCAGCAGTTAGCGCCTTCTCCGATCAGTTTTGCTCCTGTTGCCGTGTGGACACGTATGGCCGGGGCTCCGCTACCAACACGACAGAATGTGCGCGGTAGCAACTGTCAACGCTAATCACTAATCAAGCAACACGCGGTGTTCCAAGAAAGTGCAAAACAACTGACTGCTCGAAGCTCAAAACGAAAGCGACTCGGGTCAAAACACGGCGTGTCAGTGAAACAGGTGAAGGCTCAGCGGCCGTCTTGACGTGATACGGCCACATCCGAAAGGATCTCAGCTCTGTTCATGATCATGCTTTTCAGTGGGACAGGAAAAGGACAGGAAGAGGACAGGAAAAGGCATGGCAAATGAGGGAACGCTTTGCCAAGGCTATCGCTTCGAGCGCGACATTTTCTAACCCAGGAAGCTGCCATGTCTTCCTGCGCTTGATATGACAAACCCTGCAACGGATGAGGTGAAGACTGAGGGTCCTGGACCCACGAATTCCTCCCAGGGCTTGCTTTGGCTCTCTGCCTCGCGTCCTTGTGAAGCTGCTTGAGTTTCTTGCGCATGGAGGTCTTTGCAAAAGCCCAAAACAAAACACGCGAAACCATGAAAATCCGCCAGCACAGAAGGTGTTGAGGCATTAAGCTGTCAGTCGCTTGTTCACCCCCTATATAGCTTGAGCTGGAGGGCGGGCCTTCTTGTTTGAAAACGGAAATGCATACTCTGCATCTTGAGGTGTGTCTGGGAGAGGAGCATGGAAAAACACAGTGCTTTCACATACAATGTGTGTCCGACTAAAAATCTTTCCTTAGCGTATCATTTGCATCACCGAAGGGAAAGAGCAAGAGGAAGAGAAAGTGAAGGGGAAAGGAAAAGAAAGGAAAAAAAAGAGGGACAAAGAAAGGGAAAGGGAAGAGACAGAGAAACCGAAAGAGAAAGAGAAAGAAAGAAGGAAAGCGAAAGAGAGCGAGAAAGAGAAAGAGAAAACGAAAGGGAAAGGCCAAGCGAAAGCGAAAAGGAAAGGGAACGAGAAAGAGATAGCGAAAAGGTAAGAGAAAGGGAAAGGGAAAGAGGAAGAGAAAGCGAAAGGGAAAGGTGAAGGGACAGGGGAAAGGGAAAGGGGAAAGGGAAAGGGAAAGAAAGGGAGAGCGAGAGAAAGCGAGAAAGAAACGGAGACAACCGGCTGGCGCACCATCCTGCTACTTCCTGTTCTTCTTCCCCTTCCTCTTACCTTCGGGTCGGCCAGTGCCCGGCTGTCAGGCGTAAGCCTTTTGATACATCCAACAATGCTTGCGCAATACAAGTAAAATATAACTAAACGATTATGGAGACTTCTTTTACCCTCTCTCTGAGAAACTCTGGCGCGGGTGGACGCCGTCGCGAAGCGATCCGAGTACAACAACAAAACGGTTGGCAAAACAAAGAGGTTCCTGTTAGAGCAAAGGAAAAGTCAGCTCCTGCACGCTTTGCACAAACGGCACCGTTCCACTCTTGTTGCAAACCTGCATGCAGAAAACTTCTAACATGGTCACCTTGTGCCTAAACATGCGGCGTGTCCATGATGGGATGGTTCTCAATGTTCCTCCATCCAGGTCAAAGGCAATCACGATGGTAAGTGAAAATGCTCTTTGGAGGCACCTCGCCCACATAGTCGTGATTTGCCTTCAACCACATTGCCGTGTATTTTCACAATTGCCCGCTTCGTTGACATGTGACGTATTCAAGCTCAAGTGCCACTTGACAAACGTTGTTTTGGCAGGTGCAATTCCACACTGCAAGTGGAAGGACGCCAAATCTTTACCACCATCGGGTAAGCGTGAGCCGGCGCTGTGGCCAAGCCAAGCACGCCGCAGCAGAGTGTGGTTTACTTTTGCACGTGGCCTCAGAAGAGATAGAAAGATGAGGTTTTCAACCCATACCTTCCTCCAATTTTCATATTTGTTGTTGCCATCATTTACTGTCTTTTTCATCATCTCACCTACCATGGTCACCGACAGAGCAGCGCAAACGGCTCAGCCAAGTTCTGGGCCAAATCGCGACATGCCATGGGCGTGAGCAGCTTTGGCCGTTTCAGTGGCCATGATCCAACACGAGCTTGAGGCACGTACCGCAATCAGCAAGCATAAAGTGTGCTTGCGTGTGTGTTTCTTGGACTTCTCATAGGACTGCAGCGAGCTAGATGAGTTTGGGTGGGATCCTATGGTGGACGACTACTTGGAGTCTTGCCAGCACTGCGTCTCAATTTTGCATTGGTTGATCTTGGTCCCCGTGCGTAGAGGAATCTTTGGTAGAAGAGGCACGCAGTGAGACAGGGGCTGGCTCAGACAGCTTGCGGGCCAAGCAATGGGTTTTGTCAGGCCGACCATACGGAGGAAGGCAAAGTTGACTGGGGGTTGATTTCCTTGCAATTTCTCGAGGCTTGGCCGAATTCAATCTTACAAGGAGACGGGAGACAGTCTAAGTCTATGCCCCCGCGCCGTTATTTTTTCGCAGCCAAGGACACACTGGATCCAACGCAAGATCAGGCATTTCTGAACGCAATCCACGATGTGTTTAAAGAAACATGTATGTATATATATATATACGTACAGCTCTTGTTTGGCAGGTTTGGCTCAGCGCCTGCAATGTTTCTTCATTTACCAAGCAGCTTTGCTGTGAGGGGTTCCCAATTCTCGCATTGAAGCGATCTTGGGCCAAGATGATTTCCGGCCTCTTGTATCCTTTTGTCTCCTTAATTGCGTAATCCTTCTGCGCTGAGATGATTCTGCTTTTGTCCCTTCGTTTCCTTTTGTCTTCCTGTGTCTCCCAGGCTCTTTTGGGCGCGGCTGGGCTGAGAGCAGGTGTAATCTGTCTTTGTTCTCCTTTGTTGTTGATGCCGTTCTGGCTGAAACGATTTTACTTTGCCTCCTCGCAGTGATGGGTGCGATGATTCTGATTGTTTCCCTTTGTTTCCCGTCGCTCTTCAAAACTGGCAGCATAAACTTTCAAGGTTCGCTGGCCATCAAGCTCCTGCTGCTTTCTGGGGTCGATGCTAGTGTAACTCGTCCATAACGATGGAGGCCCGGGCAGATGAACATCCGATTTGAAACTTGTCGACCGACTTTCTGTCCTCTGGTATCAGATTGTTTCTTCCACTCACTAAAGCAAGGCTTGTTCCATCCTACGTTTATCATGCCCCCCAAGCTGATGATTGTGAACTTGTCAGCCAGACACTAGACAAGAGTTTTAGACGCAGTTCAATGTGTGTGCGTGCCCCTTGTAGTCACAGGGATTCTTTTGAATTGTTTTTGTTTTCTTCAGCAGGGGGACTGGAGCCGATTTGCCTATCCAGTCCAACGAAGCTATGGCATTTCGGTGGATGAGCGGTCTGATCAACCACTTGTACCTGCACAATTTTTAACCTTTGGTAAAGGGCTAATGAGTTCGGCAGATGTGCACGGACCGCCGTCATCTTGTTCGACCCGTGATCGTCGATTGGTTTCTTCCGCTTTGGGCCACCTCTCCTTTTGAAGACCTCCAGGATCCGTGGTTCTTACTTAATGGTACCCTAGGCCGGCGTGTGGCACCGCTGTCAGTCAGTACGCATATGAGTCCGGGATGAGCCCGTAGAGTGCCTCCCGTGGACCCGTCGAACGGGTGTCTGTCTTTATCTCCCCCTGCTCGGAGATGTACGTGCCCACAGCGGGCGTAGGTGGCCTAGCCGAGAGAACTCAGATTTTTGCCTCATCTTTGCGACTTAACTTAGTATCTCAGTGCGATAGTGCGATGAATACCTCCCCTCCTTTTCTCGCCATGTCCCCCTCACCCGCTGGCTTGGCGCCGATGGAGGGCATCCCTATGACGGCTCAGGCAGTACTACACCGTGAGATTCTCCACGTGCACGCCTTTTTGGACCACGCCCCCACCCTTCTTCGCACTCGCTTGGCAATCTTCTCCCTTCCCTTTATGGAACGTATTACTTCCCCTCATCTTCAAGTACAACTTCGCGGACTTGACTCTGCAATTCGGCAGGCGACACAAGCCACCCACACCGCTCTCCACTATACCCACGAGTTGATGACTACCTTTGGGCTGATTCACACTTTGTATTTCGACGCCGCTCAATTGGAGGCTGAACTACGTGGCACTACCTCATTTCGAGATCATCGAATTTCCCCACCCCGTCCTCCACCCCGTCCTCCATCCTCTTCGACTACAACTACGTCCACCCCGACTTTACGACGTCTTCATGGACTCACTGCCGCGGACGACGACTTCTACTACCCGACCCTCTCGTGGCATCGCCGTTGCTACTTCGACAGGACATCGTTCCCGCGCCGAGCCTCAGTGGCACCTTGGACCGCTCCCGTTCTCGTTCTCGCCTGAATCCGCGGGATCCCTAGTTTCACCCACTTCGATGCTACGCCTGCATTTCAAAAGAACCTACCTTTTTTTCTCTCATCTTTGAATTTGATACCACTTCGATGTACTGAACTTGTCTTTCTCACATTGGATTCCATTTTGATTCCCCTTGATTCCCTTGGCTCCAGCCCATTTCCCGTACTTGTGTTATCAGGCTGGTGACATCGTCCCATCCTCAGCTGTTTCTTAGCCACCGCCGCCATGCACTACCCGGATTCGACGCCTGCGACTCCGCCTGACCCCTCCCCACTTCTTCCTCCTGCTGGCTTGGCACCGATGGAGGTATTCCTATGACGGCCCAGGCTGTGCTACATCGCGAACTATTTCATATACATTCTTCCTTGCAGCTGATCCTCACCATTCTTCGTGGCCCTTGGGAGTTGGCTCCCCTTTGGCTCCAGTCCATCCACGTCCCCACATCGCTGCCCCAATCGTGTGATGCCATCCCTCCCACGACCAGTCCAGGCCAGACTACGCCCCCTCTCTTTCAAGCGCTTCAGCGTACAGGTGTCCCAGCTCCGCCACAGCCATCGCCGCCGATGATGCCACCGCTGACCAGTCTCAATACAAATCACTTATCAGACAGCCAACATGGCCATTCAGCACCTGCAGCAAAATCAACGAACACATCGCGCATGGGCTCGCTAGGGCGTCTACTACCTCCCCAACTATGACCCCGATGGCGCACACCGGATGAGCCTTCCACCACCCAAGGGACTCCCTTGGACATCGGCCAGTGCTAACACTTAACGCCGCCGCCACATAGTCACTACCTGACGCGGCGGAAAAAAGATGTCCATTTTCTCATTGGCATTCGATCCATGAACACGCTTGTGTGGACTCTCAACGGTTTCACCGTCGGTTTCTTTTGAGGATTTCCCCAGACCTCTTAGACCTTTTTCACATGGAGATCCAGGTCCCACACTCTCATTCAACCGTTTCCCTCACCTCTCGCCCATGACTCAAGCCGCGTACCCATCACTAACTGTTGTGTTTCCAGGCATTTCTATCCGACGCTCGTGATACATTCACGATGGAGCAGTACTACTAACTATGATTGTTATCAACAACAGGCTGGCGCAACACCAATTGGCCAGCAACAGCACGCGGCGGCCACGGGATACGTCCCCTCGGCAACACAAGCAGCGACCACGGGCTACGTCCCTTCAGCAACCACCTACGGGCCCATCAGCCATGCTATCCGCGCTTCAGGGCCGAAGCCCTGCGATGTTCTGCTTTCTACTCCACGCGGTGGGTTGGACGCCTTTGAAATTGATGAGTGGCAATAATATTGGCATCCCAATGGTCCTCGGTTTGGCGCCAGGCGGGTGGGATAGGTGGGCTGGCGAAGGGGATGTCGGGAGGTGGCGGAGTAGCTGTATGGCGAGGTGGTGGACAAAATCGGCTGCCGGAGAGGTCGGTGTGGCAGCCATAGGGGACGTTGCCTGAGGAAGTGGAGGAGGTAGGGGTGGAGGAGGAGATAGAAATTCCTGCGATGTGGGGTGGGAGTTGGTGTGGCGGCAGCCCGTTTTCCAACTCTTCGCCTGGCTCTTGGCATTTCATGGCACCTCCGGCCACGACCCTCTCCAACGAACAGCAAGTATACACCAGCCTAGTACCCACGCGATCCATTGCCGAGTCCGTGTTTCTGACCCACCTCACCCACTAGCTTCGTGAACAACACATCGACCTGGACGGAACAGTTAACAGCTGGCCAAACCCCACGAAGCCAAGGCTTTCATGCAGCCACTCATGGACGGCATTCTCGAAGCCATTCGGAGGCACGCCCCAGCCCCAGCCGAGGGCAGCGCCATTTGCCAGGTACGCACTAAAGACGAAGAACTGCAGCGAGCGCGGGCCAAACTTCAACCCATGGACTAGATCTCTCGCCCAACAAGTCATCCGCTCGCTGTTCCAGCACTCTCCCGCTCTTCAGCTGCATCCGCTGCCCAGACGCGATGAGTGCGGCCCAAGTCTTGCAGCCGCTCCCAAAGACGACGTCCCCACCAAATGGTCCATCCAGCACATTGGCAACTGGGCCAAGCAATTCGACGAGGCCATTCAGGACTTCTGAGATTTTGAAGCTCCTACAATCGTCCGGCGCCACTGAAAGCAACTACAGGAAGCAGCCATTCGCTACGGGATCCCACTCAGCAAGGTGACTCGCCTCCCAGTCAAGAGCCTGCTTTGTGGCCTGCTGACTTGCATCCACAGCTCGCGGCGAGGGCCTACAGCAACCACACTTCAGAACATTCGCAAATTCCACAAAGCTATAGCTACACTCATACACCAAGCCAAGTTGACAGAGCCGAGGCCATCTACAGTTTGGGTTTACTTCACCTCACAGCACTCTTTTCGTTTGCCTCCAAATCTTCCGATCGCCCCAGTAGCGCCAGCGCTTCCAGCGACTTTCCACCCACCCTGATACTTACACTTTCTCTCGCTTCATTTCATCCAACTTAGTGTACCTCAAACTGCACTTCAACTCCTACGACGCTTACCGCCAATACCATCAACATGGCCACTTCTATGTGGGCTCTACAGCCATCGGCGTCCCGCATCGGGAACGCAACCGACGAGCCAAGCTCAAACAACTCGCCAACAATACACCCATATCCGCTGAGCTACCCTTGGCACTCCACAGGCACCATCACCCAACTCCACCATTCACATTGCCACCGATTATGATCAGGCATGGTCCACGAGCACCTGCACATCTCACAATTGGCAACCTACGCCCAATTGGCCATTCATTTCCCAGCACCTCAAGCTGAAAGCCGACGGATTGCAATTCAGCCGCCGCCGAGCACGCTCTACCCCCGACTAGCCAATCACCCCCGCCTTTTTCGACGTCTCCACACAGTACGACAACCCATCCTGTACACATCTCACAAACTACTTCGGGACCTCGCCAAGCTCACCAAGGCATCCTACGATGCCACGCGCAGACTACGTTCAGGTCAATCATGGCCACCAGCCTAGAAGAACCATCCCATTCCCAACCAAATACGCAACGATGGCTTGCCACTATCCTGCATCAACGCAAACACTACGCCATACTTTTCCACCTTCCTACATGCAAGCTACGGGAAGCAGCCCGCGTGACCCTCCGCGGCAAGCTCCACAACCATCGAAGATGGGAAAAAAGTTTCACGCGACCGCGACATGAAGATCAACTTCCGTGCAGCTGCTCCCACCCTTCTCAAGCCTGATCACCCCGCGCCCAGCGACACTCACCTCATTGTTACGTTGGAAGACCTTCAACTGCCGCCCCATTTGCAGCGCTTTCTGGGGGCCAACATGAACAGCACTTTCTTTCCCACCAAACATCAATACTTCGAAACCTTCCACAAGGCCATCGCCCGATGGCTCAAGCGCCACGGCCTGTATTGGCCACACATACGGAGGCCTTCCCCGCCGACCAGTGGAAGCGACGCATCCACCACTTACATCAAGAATCCAGATTCACGGCGTGATCCATCAAGCAACTCCAGCAATTTTTGGGCGACCAAGTGGTTCTCCATCATTCAGATCACGAACTTCAACGCCTCCGCATTTTCTGTCCGCAGATCTATTTCCGCGGCTGTCTCGCCGCGTGGCAGTCGCCTGAGCTCTTTCGACCTCTACAGAGCACCACCAACATTTGAGCTCTTGTCCAACAAGCCTTCCCAGGCCAGCTCCGCAAGAAATACAAATGGGGCTTCCGCACCAACTTCACCATGCCCTACGGTGTGGTTCACCTCAAAGCCAAAAAACATTGGAAGAAAGGCAGCGCCATCATTTCCTACTTCCAGTCCCATTACAGCACCTTGCTCTGGGGAACATCCACTGTTCTCAACACTATGATTTTCAGACTTTTGCCCCACGCACCAGGCCAACTTTCCATCCCCCAGCTTTGGCGTCACTTCCACGACTACCTCCAACACACTCCTGATCGCATCGACTTCTATGCCATTAACGATGACCGCAAGATCGGCTGCTAGACGCCGTCCAAAGCCTCACCGCCAAATGGCAGCTCACTTTCGACACTCCCACCCTCACCATTGACCTCGGATCAAAGCCACAGGAGATGATCCTCTCCAACTATCACATGTCGGCCAACGCCACAGACGTCACCCCTCACAACGCACCATCGACGCCAACGACGTCGTAACCATTGTCAAAGTTGCGCTAGACGCCTGTATTTTCCAAGCATGTACTACATACTTTCAACAGGTACGAGGAGGGTATTGGATCCCAACTCTCTCCAGCTCTGTGCAGGCATCAGCTCCACTATTCCCTCACCGACCACACAGAGATCTACTTCACCTATTACCGCTACGTCGACAATCGCTTCATCACCTTCAACCGCACCTTCTTCGATCACATGGGCATCCAAACCCTCATCCACCCGGACTTCTTTGGCAACCTAGTCGAACTGCGAACCAGTTGATGATATTCACCTCCTCGGCTTTGACGTCGACCTCAACCAACGCACCATCACCTACATCCCACCGAACGCCACCATGCTTCAGCCGGCTCCCACCAGAGCGCACCACATTCGCAACTACACCTACCCGGCCTCGGCAGCTGAACGAGGGCTTGTTCATCTTGCCCAACTCTACGCCCAACAAGGGCATGACCTAGCAGCTTGCTCGCGAGCCATTCAAAAGGGCCGACCTACCTCCCAACCGCCGCTGAGACCTACCCTTTCCGACCTCCACCCATCCCCTCCACCCACAGTGCGCCGAAATGACGGCTTTGGGTGTGTGTCCACACCTGTTTCCAAGGAAGATGCATAGACGAATTAACCAGTCAGGAATTCATGCACGATAGACGCGGGGGGACGCCGGGGACTTACATGGTCGGCGTCCAACGAAGACACCATGGGTTTCCTGTGATATGAGTCAGGGACGCGTGACTCGCGTACCTGCATTTATAAAGGGCGACTGAGCGATGTTAAACAAGTCTGTTTTCCGGACTTCTTCACCTTTCCGTTCCATCAGCCAAGGTCTAATTGAGTGTAAAGTGGAACTTCGTCAACTGATGTAGCTCTTGCGCCGAGCATCAATCTAAGTGTGTGTGTGTGTTTGAACCCTTTGGAATCACAGGAAACCGTTGATTTGTGACTTCGTTTCGTGCTTTTCTTGATAAATAGCAGGGGGCTCTTGGAGCCTGCGTGAGACGAGAGCCAACGAAGGCAATCATGCAGCGCTTGTGCAAACGTACCTGCTGTTGACCGCGCCTGGGCATTCAAGCGCGGCTGGTGGGTCCTATGTTGTTCAAGAACTTCAGCCCTCGCACCGGTTTCGTGCTCAGATGTGCGCGATCGCCGTCATCCTGTCGCTCTCGCCCGCTTTTCGAGCTCTTCGAGTCTGGTGGACTCTCATGGAGGTTTTGTTTGAGGCTCATGGTCAGACTTGGTGTCTTAGGTTTTTACTTATTAGGCCGGCGTGTGGGAAACCGCGATCGAGTGAGTACGCAGTGTGGCAGCGGGTCGTGAAACAAAGCAGCAGTTTTCCTAAGAGCGAAGCTTAGGGTCTTCTGCCATATAGTAAAGATCGACTCAGGCACTGCAACAGGAGCAGCTTCCGGAGCAAGTTCTGGGGCAGGTTCCGAAGCAAGTTCCGGAGCAGGGTCAGAAGCTAGCTTCGGAAGATTCCAGAGCCAGTTCCGGAGTGGGCGCCGGAGCAATTTCCGGAGCAAGCTCCAGAAGAGCGGTTTGGCGCCAGTTCGGAGTGCAAGTTGGGCTCCGAACGGATTCTGGAAGAAGTTACTGCAACCTTTTGCATTTGCCTGGCTGCGCCCACCTTTCAATCCCTCAGCAGCCAGCTCACAGCACCGGCGCCCGCGGCCAGCGCCAGCACCCTGTCTCGAAAGCCAGCTCATTTTTCTTTGAAGTAAGAACCCCGCAGCTGTCGCTATCGGGTGAAAATTTTGTTTTTGATCCAGTGCGCTCACAGACCCTAACACCACCGCAAGGCCGACGCACATATTTAGGATAAAAGGTTCTTGAACTGAATGGATTGGCTGCGTATATAATAGGTGGCTCCTGTCAGTATGATTGCGTATTGGGTTTCGAACCGTGCAGATGGAAGCAGCTTTGGAGCGCTTCTCTCCCGAAAGCTTGCGAGAGCGATGGTAGCTTGGTTTTTTTTGCAGGCTGCAGCTCGCAGTCACGCGTCAGCTGGTACCGCACTAAGGTGGTATTTGCGAAGCAGGCTGGCCATGCCTCACCAGAAGGCACTGGGGTTGCAGGGCGACACAGGCATCGGCGCCCATGACCGGAGATGGTTCTTGCAGTATTTTGTTCCAGAGGCATGTGTTCTGCGCAGAGTATACAGCCTTGCTGTTTGTTGCGCAGGCGACGAGTTCGGTTGCGCAGGAACCAGCGCGAGGTGCTTTCAAATGCCATTGAAATTATCAGAGCTGTTTGCGAATATAGTTGCGGCCTTGGGCAATGAGCGACGCCAGATCGGGTGTTGGAAGCAATGCAAAATTTTCTGTTTGGATTGCCCAAACCTCGCATGCTGCAACCTCAGAACTGCCTTGTTAGAGGTGTGCAATTTTTTAACCCATTAAGGAACCCAGAATCACGGGAAACTGCTCTTGAGCCAGGCGCCGAGGCTCAAGACTAATGAAGTTGGATCGTGTCACAGGATTGCGCGGTGAAACAACCTGCAACCCTTCACTTTGGGGAGGGTAGTTGGCGCAGGCTGAACAGGCGTTTGCAGTTCCTACTGGCCCGGGTGAAGCGGTCGGGGCGCTCACGTTGCTGTCGGACTTTTGGTAGTAGCGCGCAACTCGCAGCCGTTTCTTCGAGGCACCACCACATGCTTCAGATGCAGAAGACATATACGCGAAGCAATCCATCAAGGAACCTGCTGGCGCAGGCAAGCGATGCCAAGCGCTTTTGCCATTCCAATCAACATTATGTTCAGAACAAGTTTTTGTTCCGCGTGGCTTAGTAAGTTCACGGTGTACTTCAGCAAACTTTACCTCCCTCTGTGTAACAGTTTGCGCCTGTGCGCGCAAGACATGAAAATTGCTGGCGCATCTGGGACAAAAGACAGGCAGAACGTGAACGCCACAAGCTTTCATGTGGCATACTCTGACCGAAGGATCCTTTGTTAGTTTTGGAGGTCGGAGGTGAGTGAACAAGGAATAACTTAGTGCGCAAGTCTTGTGTTCTAGGAGCCCAGGAGGGAATGCGCATTTTTTTGTATGAGTTAATTTGCCTTTATGTCAGGCTCGTGTTCTTTGATTCTTCGCTGCGCCACTGGAAACTACAATTTTCCGTCGCGGGGAAGATGCTTCTAATCGAACTTTTGCCTGACAACTTCGTGGTTGTTAGTGTGAAAGATTAGCAGTATGCATCCACACCACTTCGCTGCCTTGCGTTCTTTTACTTCAACAAAATTGAGCTTAATAGCTTTTGAATTGAGACCATGGCCACAGGAAAGGACCTTTTCATGAGACAAGCATAGTAAACGCACATGCTTTTGTCAGCTGTGGCGCAGAGCTGTACCCGTGCACGTGCTTCCATGGCTTCGGGCGTTGACCACCCCTGGGGCTTCCCTTTGCCGAGGACAAGGCGACTCATGACATCAATGGCGGCGACGCCGCGGGCTTGGAGGAAGTCCTGCGTGTGGGAGGATGATCATCCTTCTCCCCATGCCTCCACCTCTTCAAGCTCTTCGACGCCAAGACTGTGAGCAATGATGAAGTGTGCAGAGTGCGTTTTTGGAGCGGCCGATGATGACCAGTTTCGGCCCTCCCCCAAACGTATGGACGCAGCTGGTTTCGATATAGTATTCCGGGGTATTCCAACTGGCGTGTGGACAACAAGGGCAAGAACCCCAGCTGAACGGCGCGGCTGAATCTACGCCCACGCCAAGAATGAGCTTCAGGTGTTCCAGCAATGGAAAAGAAGCTCGCTATCTGGAAGCCCATGATGGTGAAGGGCATCTACCTAACGCGCAAATTCCTGCACGAGTTCGATGAGCGCTGAAGTTGAGGCTGACGGATGATATTTGTCGCAACCGGCCAATCGCTTTGATACCAGGCATCCAAGACGCGGCCAAATTTAATTTCTTGACAGGTGACTCCGCCCCTTGCCGTCGTCTTCATTTGGGACTTGCCAGGGCTATGGCAGAGACCCCTGAAGGACAGGGGCCCGAAGATGGTGATTCTTTGCCGCCTGAGGGCGAGTCAGGTGGCGTAGGTGACCTCCCCGATAAAGGGGAAAGCGATGAGGATGAGCGCCTTGGCCGCCCACTGTCTCTCGGTCACCGCGCGGAGGCTGCCCGGCCGCCGACTTGGTCGAAAGTTCAGTGAATAGAAGGAACGCAAAAAGGAAGCAATGAACCGATTGTTCATGGTGTTTCTTATTTAGGAGGCAGTGTTACACCCACAAGCAATAGCATTGCTGTATACTAAGCCAAAGCAGGTTTACTGTTGGCGATAGACATTATGTAAGAGAAGAAGACGATGGAGCAAACAAGAGACTGAAATTTCATGCTGATGATGGTGGTGATAATTTTACATTTTTGAGCAGTGAGTTGTTAGAAAGCAGTAGAGTAGTAGATATTATAGCAGGCAATCTTGTTAGAGGCATTCAAGCGCATAAATCTTGGGCAATGAAAAAGCAATGGCGTTGACGCTTATGACAGATAATAGCAACCATTGCATATTCAAGAGCAACAGCGAACACTTTTTTAGGGGTAACGTTGATGGAACTATTAAATGGATGTTTTTCACTGGAGGTGACGGGAATTCGGAAGGACTGCGCTGTCAAACCACCTATTACAAGCATAGGGGCAGGGGCATATGTAAATAAGTCTATATACTAATATATCTGGCTCTTGTCCATCAGATGCAACGTATACAACACCAATGGTGATTTAATGTGCTATTGCAGCTTTGCATTTTACGACAAAGATGATGTAAATTGTCCTTTTGGTATATATATATATATGTATATTCGATATTGATGTTGCATACTGTAAAATATTGCTAATTTCATTCAGTGATAGGAAAGCAGGGCACACAAAATTGACAGTCGCAATAGTTTAGAACAAATGGACTGTTTGGAAGTACTACGGAACACAGTACATGTTTTGTGAGAATTCATATGTTTTATGACAACTCTGCTACTCGCTTTCAAACTGATGTTGAGACAAGTGTAATAGGACACGCAAACGTGTCAGCGACATTTAAAACCAACGCCTTGGATAGTTATAGCGCCAATCATGCCCTTCAAATACAATGGAACTACCTTCTGTGGTATGACTTTTCAGTAACGCAACTCCAATTTGAGGCTGACCTATTTACTGCTAATGGCATCTCTTGCTCCAACCCGACTGAAATGCCAGACAAAAGATTGAAAGAAAACGTTGAAGATGTTGAGACAGTGAGCTAGTGAAAAAGATCAAGGTCGCAAATTGTTGTATGAAAAGTGATGAAAAGAAACACCAGGTTGTTTTTTGTTACAGGTGAAAACCGAGAAGTCACACCGCCTGATGTGGAGATACAATAAATTCAGAAAATGAGTTCAAGAGTGTAAATGATAATGCAAGAGTGTAAATGATGGTAGATTCACAGCAGTGCTCTGGAAAACGTTTCAAAAGCTGGAAAGGGAAATGGCGGAGTTGAAGAAACAAAAGAATAAACCTAAATCAGAACCTGAATTTCATTATTTAATGGGTAACCTGTTCAATAAAGAAGTGAGAAAGAAGCAAAAAAAGATAAATCTATCAAAGTCATCGAGTATGATTTTGACAGTGAATACATCAGGAAGAGTGAATTAAATCACTTACAAATTGCCAGCGGTGAAAAATGGTTCATAATTCATTGATTTAATGGAGCGTGTTAGCTGAACGGAACGTATTTTATATAGTTAAAACCAACCATAGTCGTCCTACCAAATCGTATTATTTAAAAATAGGTGATACTATTTTCCATCAGATTTACAAACAAAACTGTACTTCTCTCCCGTGGCTTTTTCATATATCTCCAATATAACTTTTTGCTTCCATATATAAGAAGATTTTTGACTAGCAATGCGGAGAGTTCTTCAATCATGGAAGAAGAGTTGTTTGTTAACTCTGATGGTTGGTAAGCCGTTGAACTTCTGTGTTGATGAAACGATGTCGAAACCGAAACGCCTGCCTCTGATGAGCAAACTGTTGTGCCTTGAAAAGCGGGTATCGCCGGCAAAATCCTTTTTGTGCGATTAAGACACTGAATAGTTGCTGAAATCATTGTTTTTCTGGTATTTGGTTATCTTGTGTTGTAAGCCTGGGATGTTTTCTCTTTTGGTGTCTAAATTGAAAAATGTTCCCCAGCGAAATCTTTAACAGGTAGCCAGTCTTTCCATTTTCAGACAGGACGGCAACGATCTGTGAGAATGGGATTCTTGGAGCTACCTCATATTTGGATTCTTGGGATTCATATTCTTTCAGTCTTGCAGGTTTTACAGCAGTATGTTGTTGTTCATTTTGTTCAAGATATTTAGAAATAGAAGTGTACCAACTAGTTTTGATGGTGAACAGAAGAGGGCATCAATCAAACAATCCACCAAATCCGGCCAGTCGCGCGAAATCATTTGTTTCAAAGGTGCTCTGCCACGTTGAATCTCATAGTTCAATGACATACAGAAATATATATATATATATATTGATGCTTAAAAGTGTTTTCTTAACTTATATGAGTACCCGACAGAATTACCGTGAGCCAGCAGTAGTCTTCGGCTGGGCATCGTTTTTTGAAAAATGATGTGACAGCAAAACCATAGGGGCCCACCCTCTAACATGGGCGATGGCCCGCCCAAAACCGATACCCCAAAGAGTTGTAGATGCGTAGCAAAACCTGAGACTGATAGGGTGCCACCAAAATACCCTTTAAAGAGATACCGAAACCTGAAAACCGATAGGGGCCCACCCAAATTATAAACGTCCTTTGCGGGTAACAAGTAATATTGTTCGACATTCATATAGTTATTATTTATACGGTTCAGGTTTCTGACGCACCAATTGAAAGCGCGACAAAGAAAAGAAAGACATGACTATCAAATCTGGTCAAAAGTGCAAATGATAGTAAGAGTGATGAAAAATGATAAAGGAAGATGTGGATGAGATTAAACAAAAGATGGTGAGACAGAAAAACCAACAAAGCCATTGAGCAAAAGGGCGTCGGCAGACCTGCAGGCTCTTTTGAAACCAAGCTAAAACAGTTTGTTGAAAGTTAAAGGCGCGATTAAACAACTTGAGAAGAGTTTGGGCTCTACCGGATGGCAAGGGATAAGGACAACAAATATTACCTCTGGCCTGATGAACAATGATTGGTTATCTGCGTAATTTTCATATGACTAGTTTCATTTAGCGGGATGGGTTCGGTTGGCGAAGTTGCCAAAAGTTTAGGTCATTCTGTGATCCCCTTGGGTCTGAAGGATGCGAGTTTGAATTGCGACATGCTCCAATGGAACTACAACAGTTTTGACATAGATTCGATTTGATTTGGGCATCTCCACCATAGCAAAGCAGACAGGACAGAGAACAATTGAGGAAGCTAATGAAATAGTGTCGGTCCGGAGGTCGCAGCCGTTTTGCGGTTGAAGCCGGTCTCAATGAATGCTCACGGCGCTGGAACTGTGGCTTTGCCACTGCCCCTCATCGATGGTTTCCGACAATCAGATGCTGGCAGAAGAGCTTCGCTCACTGGCTCTCAGGGTGGTCAATGAGATGCGCGCTTCACAGATCCGACGAGCGCTACTTCGGAAGACCAAGCCCAATCGAGAAGAAGTCCAACAAATCCTTCCCGGAGCCCCTTCCACTTTCTGGAGATGGTCTAAGAGGACCGGTGGCAAGAAGCGTGGTATCTATGTCCTCGGCCGCATGCTGATGCGCATGATCCTGATGGCAAAAGCGCATGGCTCTAAACTGGTTGCTACTGACCAGGTATGAAAAATTGAGAGCACATGGCCTGCAGAGCCGGACACCAAGTGGAGGAACGCCGAAAAGGCCCAGCTGGCAGAAGGTCTCTGACAGGATCAACGAGGCCCGGACCACCAGATGATGAACCCATTGGGTCCAGATGTCACTATGCCAGACGAGACACAATGTCACAAGCTGAGGAGTCCATGGAACTTCCTGCCCTACCTGAGCCAACGCCGCTGCTTGGAGTTCCAACATCCTCGGCATTGGCGCCACTTCCACTTCCAACGCGAGCTCACACAGAACAAGCAGCGCCGGCAGTGTACTCGCCCACCTTTCAGCGAAACATCAAACAGAACATCCACCAGCACTTCGACCGCAACGTGAGACCCCGAACAGAGCCACAGCCTCGGGATAGGGATCTGGCGCCGGAGAACCTGCTGAAGAGGCTTGAATCTTGGCAGGGACGGAAGATCAGCAGCGGCAAAAGGCTCACGGGTGCAGCTCTACACGATTTGAAGAGAAATCCGGGTATGTCAAGGGAGAGTTATGGCCTAGTTGGCCAGCGGAGGCTGAGCTTGGTCTTGATCTACAAGTGCGCGATAATGCACCTCGCGGCGGTGAGCTACAAGCCGAAGCAGATGCGATTCAGGAGCCGAGAAGGGAGGAGTAGAAGCCGAAGTCGGAGCCACAGCCTGGGTCGAGCAATGAGGGAACACGATGAGGAGAGAGCTCGAAGGACATCGACCATGCAGTCAGCGTGAGAGCGAGACTGAAGAAGTGAATGGGCATCATCGACTCCTACCTGACAGCCAAAAGCATGAGGAGGCTATTATTGACTCGGCCAAGATGATCTATGAGATTGACACTGAGGCCATGATCACCTTCCTGCGTGGCTACATTCGCAAGAATTGTGGCAAGCAATCGGAGCAGATGGGGAAGCCAGCGTTCGAGTCCTGAAGACCCTATCTGGACCACACAGTGAACCCCGCGGCGGTAGGGAAGTCAGAAGTGATCCAGGTGGTTGGCAATTGGGCAGCTCTTCGGACTGGGTGGCCGTGGTGACGATGGCGCCGCCAGAGCGGGAGCTGCAGGTGATGCTGAGGAAGAAGGTATGATGGGTGCGCGAATAGTTCACGCATTATAAGGTTTGCGCAAGGCAACTGAGGGGGGCAAGAAGGGCAACCCAGCGACGAGGAGTTCCATATATGGGCTCACAAAAAACCTGGACGTCTACTTGGCTCGTGGTTGCAACACGCTCACGGTCGAGGTCTGCCCTGCCCGGCAAGGAGCTCTTCGATGCCTTGAAGCGTGGCTTGTTCGCGCGCAAAGGCCAAGCTGCAGCAGATTGAATGGTCTTGCCGGTGATTGGCGGCAATGCAACATGGAGGTAAAGTTAAAGGCCATACAACTCTGTGTCGCACACGCGGTCACAGCCAAACCGAGGGACTTCGATCAGTACGAAGCACCCAAGGATGACAAGATTGAACCCAAGCCCAGATGCCCGACACGCTTCGCTACATGGCTCGAGCAAGCAGGCGAAGAACGAGGTGAAGATGATCGGCTCGGTACTGGGACTTGAGAGCGCAAGAAGGAGCGGTTGAATGCGCTCGGCCAGATTGAGCGAGCGCATGAACAGGACTCCGATGTCTGGCCTGGCCCGAGGGCTACTGCTACAGTCTCTGGGAGGGGTTGAAGGCAGCGTGGGTTGAGGGGCTAGGCAGCTTTATGTCGCATCCTGAACACGGACAAGCCGAGGAAGGAGGACTTGAAGTTTGTGGCACTGGCGCCCGACAGTGGCTTTCACTTCCCGAGGAGCTTCGACCTTGCACACACTGATGGCTACTACAAGGGGATCGTCTATGGACAGCTCTACCATAAGCGCCAGGCTCCTAAGGTCGGGGGATCCTGAAGGCGGAGGCGCAGGATGATGGGGCGCTACCCCAAGATTTGGGACCAGCCTGCAGTGCAAGCGTTGCAGGAGCGTTGATGGCCCCACCTGGCCTTTACCTCCACGCACTCCTTCTCTCGCGTCGATGCCAAGGACATCGCAAACACATGGACGGGATCCGCAAGGAGGTCGTATTCGACGGCGCCCATCCGAGGGCTCTGAAGGAAGCATGAGACTTCGTCCAGGAGGCCTGATCTCGATCTAGAGGACGCCCTGAGGACGACGACCCAGATTCTTGCAGGGTCGGCTACGTTGAGGCATGGCTTGAGGCGCCCTGGGAGCTTCATGATGGAGGTGTGCTTGCTGGGATTCAAACGCGTGAGGAGTACGTTGGAGCCATGACGACCAACTGAGGCTGGAGGCCGCAGCCTATGCATAGACTGAGAACGTCTATTTAAACAAAAACGTAAAACACTAGCTATTAATGTGATTTCGTTAATCTTTTTAACGAAAAAAGTAACAATTTTTTGGAAATTACGTTTAAAAACTATCTTAATTTCGTTTATTGTCATCGAAAAAATAACGAAATTTCGTTAAACAGAAGCGAAAAATAAGAGTATACTCTTATTTTGCCGCGAATGGAAACTAGAAGTTTCATTGAAGTTTCTATCAAACTTCAAGTTTGCAAGTAGAACTTTGATATACTTTTTGTAGAAGTTTTGTACGCCGATTCTAGTTGAAGTTTTGCAGAAGTTTTGCGCTTGGAATTTCTGGGGTCAACAGTCAACATGTGTATTCGCAGCCACTTCTCTGTGTATTCGCAGCCATTTCTCAAAGATTGTCCTGTATAGTTTGTTGTTATTGTGTTTGTGAAGTTGGAACCATGTACAGTTATTACAGGGGAATGTTCATGTTGAGTGGTTTTGTTGAGAGGAGTGACTTGACAGAGACAGAGAGGACAGCTGAATTTGGCAGACTTGTGTTTGGAGAGATGTTGAGAGATGTGGAGAGGACAGTTGAATTTGGCAGGCTTGTACTGATCCGGGCAGGTTTGGAGAGAGGTTGAGGGAGTGAACATCTTGACAGAGAGCGTTTTGCTGTGGAGAGTTGTGGAGAGTTGTTGAGGATTTTTTGAATTAGAATCACTGATCATGTCGGATGATTGTTGTGTTTATCTTTGTCAGATGCATTTCCTCTGAAGACGGATTAAGGCCCCAAGAGTTTTTATCTGAAAACATCACCATTCATTCTTCACATTCCTGGTTGGTGTATAATAGCCAGTGCATGGTGGTGAGTCCGTTGGTGCTTCAATCACTTTTGTTTTTGAGGAAATGACTAGTTGAGCGTGTCTTTTCATCAGAACTTGCTCCCGCGCCTTGCTTCAACATGTCAGCTGCTTCATCATCATTGGTTACAAAGACTTTTCCAGCGTCATCGCGCTGTCGCTTGAGAGCTGACCCTGCAATGGCTACCAGTGATTTGATGGGAGCGTTCAAAGAGCTGTTTGTGAGGGAGGACTCAAGGGATATTCGCAAGATCTTGAATCCTCCGACAGACATGGACTGGAAGTCAACACCACAGTACAAATGGCTAACGCGTCTCAGCCTTTTTTCATGAAGCTTCTGGAAGTGGCGCAGAACACTGTTCTGACCAGGAAAAATTTGAAGGACGCTATGAGCCGGCTTCACGAAGAAGAGCCTGTCAACATGACAAGGAAGCATGATTCAGATCTGTGGGATTGGGTAGATACGAAGATCAGAATTGGCATGTCCCAACTTCGTGACCTCAAGAACAATGTGCATGGATGCCTCGATTGCGCGCACAAAAAGGCTACTTCAGAAGAGAGGAACAAGTTGTGTGAGTTGATGAAAAGGGTCAACCTGTTGAAGGTGGTGTCGGAGACAGGTGGTTCTTCAGTTGGTCATCATACCAAGTCGACTGCTCTTGTCGTCCACCGTCCTACTACGTCCACTCCTTCATCATCGTCGCCTTTTTTGAAATCCAAGAAAGGGAACGAGGACATGCTTTCTTCATCGCCTAGATCAGTGTTTGAGAACATCTTGAAGAAGAATGTTCAATCATTGGATTCAACCACATCTTCTGATCCATGGACCCCAAACAAGATGAAGAAGAAGAAGAAGAACAAGAAGGCAAAGAAGACAAGAAGAGAGCTCAGCTATGATGAGGAGGAAGAGAGTGGCAAGGAGGAGGGTGGTGATGCCGTCATCAAGATTCTCCCCACTGGCCGCAGGATCATCAAGGAGAGAAAAAAGGAGAAAGCGCTTGATTCTCAGCCATCCTTTTTTGATAACTTGTTGAGCGTGACGGATGGTGATTCTTCTTCTCCAGAGAAAAGGCAGCGCAATAGGAAGAAGAAGAAGAAGAAGGAGAGAGGAGGTCCAAGAAGGCAATGACAAGAAGTCAAAGAAGCAGAAAAAGACACAACATCGACATAGTCAAGGCGATGCAGGAGACGACGACTTCGACTTCCATGATGATTGTTTTTATGATGACCTTTCTCCTGTTCCTATGCTTCAACATTCTGTGGAAGATTATTAATGCCATCCTGATACGTTCAGAGTTGTGAGAGGCGAGTTGAGAGTTGTTGAGAGTTGTTGAGAGGCGAGTTGGTTTTGTTCTGTTGGCTTCTTTGTCTTGTTTCTCGCTCTTTATTGATGACCGCAGCTAAGGATGGCTGACCCTGTGAATGCCAACGCCGACCTCACTTTGCGCAAGAAGTTGAACATGGCAAAGAAAAAACAACAAGCAAAGAAAAACAATGGTAAAAAAAGGAAAGGCCGCAGAAGAGGAAGAGCAGAAGAAGGTGAACCAAAGTGGAGCAGCAGGGTCGAAAGATGGCAGCAAGAAGAAGAAGAAGAAACCCACAAAGAAGAATGCGCAGAAGAATGATGGCGGTGACGATTCTACGAATCCAAGAGGAAGTGATGATGCGAACAACAAAGCAAACAGGTTCGAGTTGTCGACAGCCAAAAAGAACAGTAGCGCGAAGGTTCTGAAGGGGCCATCATCTGCCACCATCCACTCCGGTCGAGAAGAACGAGGGTGATGTGAAGAAGAAGAAGAAGAAGGAGGGTGAGGATGCTGACGATGATGGTGAAGACAGTGATGACGGCCAAGGATGGGCTTCAGAGATTCGTTCGAAGAAGCGAAACACCATTACCAGCCGTGCGCACCGCCAGATGTTTGACAAGTTCAGACCGAGGAAAAGCGCAGGGGTTTTCCCTGGGAGTGCAGCATGGGCCAGGATGACAAAGGATGCCAAGGCCAGGGCGCGGTGTGCGCGCAAAGAAGCTTGCCAAAAGTTCGATCAAAAGCATCCACGAACATCGGTTGTTAGGAACAAGAACAAGACATGCGCCCAAAAGAAGAAGAGTGAGACGACTGGCGAGGAAGGAGAGGATGATGTGCGCGAGGAACCCGAAGAAGAAGATCAACAGGAAGAGGAACCAGAAGAGGAAGCTGTTCAGTACAGCAAGGACGGCAAAAAGATTGAAGATGTAAATTAGGTTGAGGGCGTAAGGTTTTTTGATGGCGTGTTTCAGGCTGCTGAGAGAGTTTGACTGTCAGTGCGTCGAGAGATGTTGAGGATGAAGCTGTTGAGAGTGAGTTTTGAGCGGATGAGAGAGTTTGAAGCTGAGTTGTGAGACTCTTTTTGTGTCACGGTTCATATTGTTGATTTTTGTTTCTTTGGAGCTTGATGGCTTTGATTCAGAGTTGAGCGCGTTGAGGGTTCAAGCACTAGTTATGATTGATGGATTTGAGAGATTCGACATCATTGTTGGGAGATTCAATCATTCAACCTTGTAGAGTCAGATCTTGTTCTTGAGCTTACAGTTTCTCTATTATGATTCCGTGTTCACCGCAAATCAGCACCATTCGGGTAGGAGTTGACACACTTGAAAGCATCACGCTACTACTGTAGTAGTGTCACTACTGCTCCAACAACATCTCAACAACCTCTCAACAACATCTCAACGAATCCCTCAACGAACTTTCGACAGTGTGTGGGTCTTCTACAACATCTTCTTCGATTTGTACACCTCCAACGCGCCCGCAATGGTTCACCAGGTGATGATTCGAGACTTGGCATGGAGCGCCCAAGCTTCGACCCTGGTGGAGCGAGTGTCGAATCTCACGCATCAAGCAGCGGAGTTCATCGAGGAGGTGAGGGTGGCAAGGTCAGGACAATGTGCTCGGCTTTTGTACATCTTAAAGATGAAGCTGGAGCAGAAGTTGCCGCCGAAATTGCACGGATCCTGGGAGGAAGAGTTGTTGAGCCTAAGCAGCCTACTACTGCAAAGCTAGTGCCAGCAGCGTCACACCCAGGACTGATGAATTTCAAGAACGCTCCTCCTGCGAGGCCAACCTCTTCGGCTTCTTTTGCCAACGGGGCACACCACCGAAGAGTGGCCAGCCAGCAACACCGAAGAGTAGTTGCCCTCCGCCAAGGACGCCCAGGCCACCACCACGCCCTCCTCCTAGATTCCGACCACCATTCCCACCAGCCCCACCATTTCCTATGTCACCACCACCTTCTTCTGCGCCATCCTGCTGCTTGGCGCCCAAAGGTTCGACCCAGCGCCGCAAAGCTGTTGCAGCAGCAGCAGCCAAAGGAAGCTGCTGCGCCCACCCACCAGCTCAAGAACAAGGTCGAGCAGCCCCAGCCCCTCCTTCTGCCCTGCGAAAAGTGAAGGTTGAGCAGCCAGAGAACCAGCTTGGGCCGGTTCAGACTGTCAAGAAGCCAGACGATTTTTGAAGATGTCGTGGAGGAAGAAGAAGGAGAGGAAGAGCAAGAAGCTGAAGCAGCTGAGAAGAAGGAGGAGAAGGAGGAAGACAAAGCAGCCTTGCCTGAGGCATTTGCTGTGCATCACCTCCTGATTCAAGTCTTCCCTTCTTCGAGCCCACCAGTCCCTGCTGGCGAAGCAGGCCTTGTTATGATGATGCTGAAAAGCTGGAGCAGCAGGAGCCTGAGCAGAAAGGGAGCGCGAAACAGGCTGTGGAGAAGGAGGATGTGGCGCAGGAAAAGGAGGAACAGAATGAACGTGTGGAAAAGGATGAAAAGTGGAGGAAAAGGATGAACGCGAGCCTGTGGAGAAGGAGGACGACCTTCCAATGGAAGAGACGGACTTAGAAACGAGCCCGTCACAGAAGTCGTGCAGCAGCAGCAGCAGCAGCAGCAGCATTCGCAGCCTACCTCAGGAGACCCTGGTGGAGGTGGATTGGCTTCTTCTCAGGGTGGCGAGGCTCGTGGAAAGTTGAGGAGAAGGCGAACTGGCGACGAGCTGCTACAAGACGTGTCTCTAAGTTGAGAGTTGAGAGTTGTTTGAGAATCTTTTGAAGTTCTGTTGAGAGTCTTTTGAGAGCTTGTTGAGAGGTTTGCGTTTTTGATCGTTTTTGGAAGCTGTCGTTTTTTGTTCTCAAGTATGTACACACTGAAGCCATAGCTTTTTGCGCGCTGTTTTTGCAGGATGCTGATGTTGACAGACCTCCAACACCTTCAGAACCAAGGGGGTCAGGGACCAAGAAGAGGAAGCGATCCAGATCTCCGGCTTTGTCGTCCTCGAAGTCAGCCAAGCACAAGAGCAAGCCTCCTCGTCGCAAGAAGAAGGAGAAGAAGCAGAAGAAAGACAAGAAGAAGAAGAAGGAACGTCGCAAGAAGCGTGAGAAGAAGACGCGCGCTCATCGCGATAAGAGGAAGAAGCGGAGTCGTGGACGACGCTGTCAAGGTGGAAGACGTGGCCATCACGGTCAGAAGAAGCGGCGTCACCGCCGCCGGCTTCCATCGCCCACTTCTTTGTCCTCGAGTTCCTCGGACTATGGCAGCTGTTCAAACTACAGCAGCTATGGATCCTGATAGGAACATCGAACGTCTCGCGCAAAAACGCAGCCTTTGTTGAGTGCGGTGCTTTGGAATGATGACGCATTGCTTGCTTGTGCGTTCTTCCTTCAGCTTCCTTGTTGAGAGTCTTTTGAGAGTTTGTTGAGAGTCTTCTGAGTCTTTCGAATTTTCTTATACTCTTTGAGACGTACTGTAACAACATCTCAACAGTCTCAACCCACTTAAGATACTCTCAACAACATCTCAACAACCTCCCAACCTCAAGTCTCCCAACGGATCCAACAACGCCAAGAAGAACCTCTGACCTCAACACTCCCAAACAACGCCACAGGCTTCCTAGTAACACTGGACAATAGAATAGTATTGAAGGTGTACCTAAATAAATGAATATCATCAGCGTGAAGTTTTTCAGAAAGGTTGAGAGAAGTTGAGAGTGTTTGAGAGAGTGACCAGCATTTGTGAAAAAAACATGTTTCTTGAAATCTTTTGCTGTTGAGGTGTGAAATTGAATTGTGAACTTGTGCTCTGCAGTCTGCTGCAAACCAAGATCGTAGATCAGAATCGTAGAACAAGTGTGTTGTAGAACCACTATCATCGTAGAAGAGCAGCTACTATGTCGTCGAACCAACAGAAGAGCGGCTGCGCAGATGCTGAGATGACCAATGAGGAGACTTGGTCACAGGAAGCAATTGCTTCGCCGCAGGCTCCCCCTGCAGCTTTTGAGGTTGCTTTGCTTTAGAGAATGTGACTGACCTCAACGCCGCTGAGACCTCTTCTGCGCCAGTGGAAGCCCAGAATGACTTTCACATTCCTGATGTGGATGAAGAGTCTGAAGAAGAGGGTGAGTCCTATGCCATGACATTGAGGAGTGATGGCACTTTGGTACGTCATGACAACGGAAACGCTTTCCCCAGCCCCGAGAGAATGATGCTCGCGGAGCGCGCCCAGGCCGTTGCTTGCTGGCCCCCCAGTCCTCAACAACGGAGCTACTACTTCTTCCCAGCATGCTGCGCCTGCACATCCTGGACCCAAGCGGATGCCCAAGTCGACAGCATCAAAGCCCAAGAAGGACAAGAAGAAGAAGCACTAGGGCTGATGACGCTCGCAGCTGGCTTGGTTTTTGATAGTTGGGCGTCCAACCATGAGTTTTATTTATGGCCAGAACCGACCGTTCGGAACCATTCGCGCGTTGATGTAAAACACGTTGAGTGCCTTTGAGTTGTTTGAGAGATTGTTTCGCGCTTGACTGTTTTCTTTGCGCAGGTCTGCTTGGAGAGTCGTTGAGGGATTTGTAAACTGTTGAAGCTGTTGAGAGAGTTGAGAGTTACTGTGGTGAAACTAGTTGATTACAGTGGTGGAAGTATTTGATTGACATGTTGAATTTCATTAACGTGGTCAAGATTGAAGCCAACCCTGTTCACGCAGGAACAACATGTTCCTAACAGGAAGCATGAGTGAACCAGACACACTAAAGCATTAACGTAAGCCAGCTTGAAACACACGCTGCCAACATCAAAAGTATGTTTGGCCAAGAAACTTTTGGATTGCTTCATGGTTTCCAACGCGAAGCTGAGCCATGTTGAGATTGAGTGTTCCAAGTTCCTTGAGCTGCGTTGGGGAAAGTGTGGTATCGCCCGTTCCCACACCTTGTCATGGCAGGCCTTGGCCACCCTGGTTGGAAAACAACCCTCAAAGATTGATGGCGACGTCACAGTCGACAGCATTGCGCCAAATCATGGGAAAGGGCGCTTTGATATTCTGGACCTGAGGGGCACACCACGTGAAGAGATCTTGGCAAAGGAGTTCCGCGTTACCCACAGCATGCTCACTGCCAACCACCCCATGTGTGAAAACTTCAACTGGCTTCAAGACATTGTCGAAGACATTGAGATGCTTCAGTTAGATTTGACGGTTTTGTCACCCAATAAAAGTGCGATAAAAGCACCGATATGATGCGACGCAGCGAGCAAAAACGGAGATAATCATATGTGGAATTCAGCGTTCATCGCGCGCCACTTGTGTTTGTTAGCTGTGACAAATCAAAGCTTCAAACAACAACGTCCTCTTTGGAGTGGTGTTGAGGGAAAACTGTTGAGAGATGATGCGTCGTTTCTCCTTCTTGTTCTCCTTCTTCCCCTATGATTAGGTGAATAGTAACTCACAAAAGGGTGCCAAGAAAACACCAAAAAACATGACATGGAAACTAACTAGAAGTTTTGCATTTTTGCAAGTAGAAGCTGGAAGTTTGCTAGTAGTTTTCGACGTTGAAAATAGACGAAGACGTTAAACATAGTCGAAAAATCACGAAATTTTGATAAAAATAGGCGAATTTTTTAACGTAAAAATGAACGAAAATATTATCGTATTTATGAAAAAGCCTTAAAAATATTGTAATTTCGATAATTTTAATCGTAAAATACGTTAAAAGTTAAAACTTAAAGTCTATTTTTGAAAATAGACGTTCTCAGTCTATTGGGTATGTGACCCAGGTCAGCAGTGCCGGAAGTATAGCTGCGAGGTGATCCGGAAGGCTGTCGAGGGTGGCGATGAGGTCTTAAGAGCCGCTGGAAGCCTTGAGAAGGGGACGAGGGCACTCAGGGGCGCAAGACAGCAGGTGCTACTGCCGTGGAGGTCCTGGCCTGCCTTAGTACCCCAAGAACACGAACGCCTACGGGGTGCCTACGAGACGTTACTACCCCCCATCAAGGCTGCGCGCAAAGCCCTATCCGTCAGCGCTTGAACACGTTGAGGAGATGTACCAGAAGGCGTGGAAGGATGGTCGCTGGGATCGTGCGGTTCGCCTTGGACGATCGAATGCCCGCAGGGGAGGGTCCCTAAGCAGCTACCAGACCGCAGCATCAGCGCCGAAGGACGACCCATTCATGCCATGATGACAGCGAATGCGGGCGCCCACAAGTATCAGCGCCCACCGGCAGTCCAACCCAGGCATCGACAGACAGCCAGGAAGGCGGTGCGGTGGAAGCCTCGCAGCCCAGGGATTCGCTGCACGAGTGCGAAGCTGGACGTGAGTCAAGCATTCAAGTGGCGTGATGTTGACCCCGACTGCGCAGCGGACTTTGGGAGTGCGCTTCCAGGTCAGCCCGTTGGGATTGAAGGAAGGGTCAAGATGGGAGTACATGGCCTACGCTTTAGCTGTGCGCTCTCTGCGCGAGAGTTTCAGCCCTGAGAACGAGCAGGTCAATGGGCCATCTCACTTTTCATCCGAGTGGCTTATGGATGATGGGGTTATTGTTGATCCGCTCCTAGGTGTCCGCCCTTGGCAGGCAGTGGACTCCCTCGGCTATGCCATCAAGAAGGTTTGGGGCGATGACGCGCTGAACCTCGAGAAGCAGATCGAGGAGGGCACGCCCTCAGCTGAGCAGATTGTTTGGGGCCCGGGGCCTGTATATGAAAATGGAGACCATGACCATTTGCTTCCCAGAGCCCAAAGCCCTCAAGATGAGGTACCTCTTGGCTCTGCCAGAGCTGCAGCTTGGATCGAAGGAGATCCGCCTCAAGACAGCCCAGGAGCTGAGGGAGTGGGTCGCCCAATAGACCGGCTTAGTTAAAAAATTACTTTTAGATAATTCCTAAAATTTTAACTAAAACGTAGAATTCCTAGAGAATAGTTAAGTTATGTTTTAGTTAAATTGTTTAGAAAATAGTTAAACATGACTTTTAACTATTTTTCAAAAATTTAGCTAAAATATGATTTAACTATTTTCTGTAATTTTAACTATTTTCTGTAAATTTAGCCAAAACAAACTTAACCATTTTCTGTAAAGCTTTGTGAGCTCCATGTTTGCACAACTTTTGTGAGCCTATGTGCAGGGTTGCAGGGTGCTGTCTTGGCTTTGGACACACAGAGTTGCAAGAATATACAAAAGTTGACTTAAAGATCAACCGTTTATAGTGAAGAAAGGCAACACACAATACATTCTTCTGACACTAGTCAGGCCCTCCTCTCTCTCGCATGAGAGAAGAGTCTTTGTACAGAGCACTCTGTCATGGTGGCACTCTCTCAAGGTGGTTTTCACTCATTGTCTCTCACAGCGGTCAAGTATGAAACTCTTGCACCGACACTTTTCCATTGTCATGTGTATGACACATTTTCAGCGCACGCGTGCAAACAGTTTTTCACTGGAAGTCCTGATGGTCACAGAGAAAAGCTGAAGGTCTTCATCCAAGAAGTGTTTCATAATCTGCGTTTGCAAGGCATACATGCCAAAAGCGTTTTGCTTGAATTCACTGGCCGGTGGTTCGTGTGGTTCGGGGAAGGCGTAGTGGTCTTTTAAAGTCTGTAAGGAGAGTTTCAATCTTGTAGTTGAGTTTGAGCATCAACGCGATACCTGAGCTGCGCAATGTTTCCTGTGAGATGCATATGGACATGTTTTGCAATGCAAAGGCCTGTGTATAGTATCACATGAAATATCACACAAACGCCCATAGAAAATCACACCAAACAAGAAGAGTCGCGACGATGTAGTTGCACTCCTTCGTTCATGTGGCGGCTCCATACTTCTAGCGTGGGTCCTGCTAGGTAACGTATCTCTGTGGCTTTGCCGCGTAACTTGGGGAAGCCGCTCTGGCGCACGAACATGCTGAGTTTGTTCAAGTATCGAAAACGCACAGGAACTGGATTGCGGTTGCACCAAGCTCGAATCTCTTGCCATATTCGGGCCAGGTTTGCCTCCGGAGTGTAAGGGAAACTTGTGGAACACCAACAAGGTCAGTACAGACCCATACATGAGTTGGTCTGAGCCAAGGTTTTTCGAGCGCATAAAACCTAACGCAACCAACGCCGAGAAAGGTGCGGGTAAGTTGAACAGCTGGCATTTGCTTCGTTGCGGCCAAGCAAGCCACTCTGCTCGTGTCCAATGGCTATTGGTCCAGGCAGCGTGTGGGTTAAAGTCAGTCCAGTTGACTTCGCCTTCTTCATCGCAACGGCAAACGCTGCATTATCCATGTTTCTTTGCAAAGTGTGGAAGGTTAAGCGCGTTGGCGAAGTAATCTAGGTCGCCAGTCAAGGCGAACAACAGGCCAAAAAATCCTTGGGCTAAAGGTTTCCCAGCGCGAAGGGCTTCTGCTGAACCCTGCGGATACCTGAATGAAGGGTTGAAATCAAAAGTCCCACACAAAACGTTGAAACAACCGCTACATATATATATATATATTTTTTTTTAAAAAAAAGAAACTAATAGTGAGAAAAGCAGCCACCTAAACCAACAAACATATAGTACGTCTTTACATGATCTCACACAAAAATTGCAATGAATTCAGGCAACACTTTGCCCTTGTCGTCTCGGTCAGGCCATTGGCCAAGCCAAAGCCAATAGAAAGACCACTGGAGGACTCGGAAGGCTGAACCCAAGCTACCATCTGGAAATGATCCTTCACAGATCTTGTCCCAACAGGAGTAAGTGTAAAACAACTTGGACCGTGTGGTCCCTGTGCCCACCAAGCTGAACCATGAGAACACATTCAGGAGTTTGGCCCAGGCCTTTCCGATTCCGACCACAGGAACCCCATCGCCGTGGAGAGCGATGGGGACGGCGTACCGCCAGTGCTCTCGATGCAATACAGGACGGTCGCGAAGAAGCGGATGGTTGACAGCGGTTTCCCAAAATGTTTCAAGGTTGGATTGGTCTGGGCAAATGCTTTTGAACCATGTGGTCTGGTACTCTGCAGCAATGGTTGCGAAAAGCTCATGAGGTAAAAGCAGGGAGTGGTTCTGCACACCCACCGGGCTTTTGAACTTTGCATTGAAAAGGTAGGGCTGCGGTACCTTGCGGATGTTCTTCGTCCTTTGCATTAAATCTTGATGCATTTTGTTTGGATATGCGCCATTGCTCCCAATGCTTGCCAAGGCCTGCAGGTCACTGACTATGCGCTTGTTGGTGTGGTGCTTCTCCAAGTCTTCTAGCGCCAAAGCAGCAATGTGCTGGCAGCGTTGAGGTGAAAACTCTCCCCAAGTGAACAATGTCAAAAGAAAGGTGACCAAAGCGCTTTGCTGAGTGATGCCAGCAGCGGATGATTCTTCCTGTGCTCGGGCAGCTTTGATCCTTTGCTGTTGGCCGCCTTTCCGCTTCATGTGGGTGAAACCGAGAAATTGGTAGGGTGTTCAGGTACTACACTTTAACTGCGCATTCCACAGTGCCAGGTGCTTGTGTTTTTGGTAGCACGCACGAACAAGTTGACATGGTTGATCAGTGTATAATGGACGGACTCTATATCAACTGCAGGTGCTTGACAAAGCTAATGGAGGAAACATTCAAGAATGAAAGGTTACAACTTGAGAAGCGCTGCAGTTGACATGTGGTTTACAAATTGACGCAAGTCTTTGACTGAAACCACCATGAGAGGGACCCTTGAGGGACTTATGAGAGAACCATGAGAGGGAACCTTGAGGGACTTATGAGAGAACCATGAGAGGGAACCTTGAGGGACTTATGATAGAACCATGAGAGGGAACCTTGAGGGACTTATGAGAGAACCATGCCTGGAGGGACTTATATGAGAGAATGAGAGAGAGGAGATAGGTGAGACACCGCTAAGGGAGAAATTTGAGCTGAGGGAGAACCTTGAATGAAACTTGTGGGAGACAAGGGCCAAAGGTCTCTCAACAACCATGGAAAGGTCTCTCAAAGGTCTCTCTAAGGTTTCTTCAAACCTTTCCAAAAGCTTTCTCATGGTCACAAAGAAGTTGGCGCTGCAAAGGTCTTTTGCCGATCCTTCGACGCCAGGGTGCAAGGTTGTGGCAGCAGCAATCTCTATGCGCGCACCGTTCACAATACAAGTGTTCACTATGCACAACAAATATATCTACGTATACCCTATTTTTGTTGAAATCTGCTGAAACCTTGCCTTCACTACAAAAGTGCAAAAACAGCTGAACAAACTATAGATACTTCTATGGACACCTCGGCTTGTCCCTGGGTCTGTGTGCCACACACGGTCTTTCAAAAGGTGAGCGCTCAGGATGTCAAGTCAACAGTTGGACTTGGCCCTCAACTTGGCCTTGCAACTCTCCACCTCCAAGTTCAACGCCTCCACGTGCTTGGCGACTTCAAACACGCACGCGTCAAAATTCTGCTTGGTCAGCGGCTTGTCATTGGGCAGTTCCTTGAAGAGCTTCACGTGGTTGATGGATGCCAAATCTTGCTGACAGGCATTGTAGTGGCCACGCAAAGCCTTGCCGCCATCAGTCAGCTTGGTTCCATCCTTCAGGATCTTCAGAGCATCACGCGACAAGCGCTCAAGGGCTTTGCTGGCACCATCAAGCAACTCATTGATGTTGCTTGGAAGCTTCTTCTTGGGATCCTTGGCCATGTCCTGTATAGCTCAAAGTTGGAAAGTGGTATTTGCATCTCTCATATAGGGGTGAACAAAGGTCGAATATACACTAGAAAAGGTCCAGGGTTGTGCACGGCAGAATCAAACATATACATTGTCCCCATCTAATATATGCCAATGAGTCCTTGATGTCCTTCTCGGTGTGATCAAAGGTCCAATCCAAAGAAGCCATCAGATCCTTCAAGGCACCAAACTCCTTGGCGCCCGTTTTGACCTGGTCTTTGCCGCCATGCTCGAAAGTAGATCCACGCTCCTGTCCCACAAGCATCTTCCTGTGCTTGTAGTACTTGCGGCCATCATCGCCTTCGAATTCAACCACGTCCCCTTCTGCGAGCGCATTGTTGAAGGCCTAAGGTTGCCCAAGCAAACACAAGAGCAATAGGCGCACACACGCACATACTTGAGTTTGTTCAATATCTATTGAGTTCAAACTCTTTGTTCAATGTCTTCTCTATTTGAGTTCATTCATAAATCAGTTCATTCATTAGTTCATTCATTCACTCATTCTCTCGAACAACCATTCATTCATGCATTCATACATCCGTGCATTGATAGAAACCTTTGAGTGAAACCGCCTTGTGAGAGGAAACCTTGAGAGTTCACTCCATTCATTCATTCATTCATTCATACAAACCTTTGAGTGAAACAACCTTGTGAGAGGAAACCTTGAGAGTTTCATTTCATTCATCCCCTCTCTCTCTCTGTTAGGCTTTCTTTCTTCGTTTCTTTCTGTTTTTCTTTCTCTCCCCCTCTCTCTCTCTCTCTCTCTTTTTCTCTCATTCTGTCTTTCTTACTGTTTGTCTTTAGTCTAGTCTTTCTTTTCTCTGCCTCTTTCCTTTCTCTCTCACTCTCACTCGGCTTCACAGAAGGTGCATGGAAAACGCGTCTGGCCAGGATGTTGTTTTGAAAAAAAAGCGGCCAAAGCATGACCGAGCGGGACATCGCCTCTTGTTCGTCCCTGGCGTACTTCTGTTGATAGACTTTGTACGCCTCTGTGAAGAGCTTGGCCCCAGTGTTCATCGTGAAGACTCCACTGTCAGACTTATTGAACAACTGGTTGATGATGTTGGTGCGAAAATCTCTGGGCGAAGGACTCGACTTCGCGGTCTCGTCGTATAGGTGGAGTATATGCTGGGGGATCTGCCCAGCTGCACGCATCCGAGCGAATTTTTCACCTTTCCCTTTATCGCGCTTGACCAAAACCATTGCGCCATCTTCGTTGTCATTCTCCTGATCCTCAGGAGAAGCCGTGGCGCTCTTGAGCTTGCGCAGGGTTTCATTCACACTCGGCATCGCTGCCGGCTTCTTCTTCACCTGTGTGGTGTCGTCCAGATTGGCCGCAGGGCGCTTGGAAGCGACTGGCATGGTCCAAGTCGAGACACGCACAAAGCTATCGACCACGAGCGTTCGTTCACTCTCTCAAACCAAGAAAGCGGTGAAGCAACAAAGGTTCGACTTCAAGGTACAAGGACACCAACAAAAGGTTTCAAGATTGTCATCAGGTTCCAACAAAACATTTCAAGGTTGTTGTCAGATCACAACATAAAGTTTTAATGTCGCCAAAGTACTGATTCGAAGTTTGATCGAAAGTTCTTCGAAACTTCGAATCGAGCATTCGAAGTTTCATTCGAAGTTTCATTCGAAGTTTGTTCGAAGTTTATAAGTATGTATAAGTTGAAAACATTGGTATTTACAGTGTTTTTGATATACATCAAATGAACTTCGAACAAAACTTCGAACAGATATTGAACAAACTTCGAATGAACTTCGAACAAACTTCGAGGGAGTCCACTTCGAAGTTTCGAAGAACTTTCGAACAAACTTCGAATGAGTTGTTTCCAGATTTGAAAAAACTCATGAACAATTCATCTAGGAGTAAGATCACGCCAACAAAGTCCCTCAATGTCCCTCAAGGTTCTCTCAAGGTTTTCTCAAGATCTCACAAGAGTTCTCTCAAGGTTGTGGTACAGGACTGCTGTGCGCAACTCTTCGTGCAACTCTCACCGTTTTCCACACTGCACCGGATCCATGTTGGCTGGAGGCAAAAAAACCATAGAGCTACAGCGCTACAATCCTAATGCAAAGCGCTCATCTAAAGTCTTCCTCCATGGCCTGGTTCTTCGATCGAATTTGTAGCTCTCACTGTCCATCACGTGTGACTTGGCGCCTTTTGCGTCCAGCCTTGGCCTTACTCTTTGGCTTGGGCTTTGCCGTAGGAGCAGCGTCAATGTCCATGGAGGAGCGGCCGCGGTTCAGGCTGGACGAAGTGGCGGACGCTCCCATGCCTTGGTGTCCTGATGCCTGCAACTGCTGCGCAAGTATATTGCCTAGCAGCAGAGCCATCGGGCTCACCTCGCCCTCAACAACGATGCGGTGTCCGTAGGCACCCAGCACTCGGTATGTGGGCTCATCAGGATCCTCCTCTGATCCACTGGGAGCAAAGTCAGCAGGATCAACCGGTGCATCAAGCTGTGCAGCTGGATCTTGTGGAGCCCGACGCTGTGCTTGTTCAGCAGGACGCTGCTCAGCTGGATCTTGTGAAGCCAATGTGGTATCTCCCCCTTCTTGGCCAAGGATCACGGTCTTCTCACTGTCGGAGCGCTCCAATTGAGATGACATGTCAACAAAGTGGCAAGGCAAACTGGTGGTCGCAGGATTGCTAGCCAGAAAAGCTGCAAGGTCCAAGGTTCTCAAAGTGTACACATGAGTTACTCAAGGCACAACGGTAATTACTCAAGTGTTTAAAGGTTACCGCTCAAACATCTCAAGGACGCAAATGTCAAGCCACTGCAGTAAATTTCTCAAGACATTGATTGAAAAGGATCTAATAGAGGTTCAGTGTCTCCCGAGAAGGTTCATCGAAAGTGCGTGTCACAGGTCTCTCTCAAAGGTTCTCAAAGGTCTCCCTCAAAAGTTCTCAACACTCTCTCAAGGTGTTCTCTCAAGCCCTTTCAAAAGCTCAAAGGAAACTCTCAAAGGTATCTCTCAACAAGGAAAAGGTTTGCAGCATTTGTTGACACAACTGTACATGACACACTGCAATTCAAATGACTGCAAAGATGACATACTGCAATTCAAATGACTGCAAATAAAATGAGTGCAAGTGACAGCAGCTGAAGAATGGACGACTGCGCAAGTTTTTCCTCCTGACTCTCAGAGTCAGCCCTTCTGTAAGTCCTTTCTTTTGCGTGGGGATCTTTGGCCAAATCTCGATACTGTTTCATATAGCCGTTCTCACAATGTTGTCAACCAGGTCGACATAGTCTGAAGTGCTTTGTTTCGAGAAGTTGCACTTCATTTGTTGGTCCAACCTTTCAATAGCAGTCTTGTTCTTCTTGGGTGGCAACATACTGTTCGGCGCAATCTTTGCATAGCGTTGAAATAGTGGTGCATGTCCTGACAAGAAGGTGATATCCGGCGCACTTTTCCATGAGAAAGTTGGAGCAGCTTGATCAAATTCCTGTCACCCTTCTCCTCCATGTACTTTGACAAGGGTTCCATCAAGTCTGTCACTCCTATGCTAGGATCAGCGGATCGGCGAAAGCGAGGTTGCTTCAATATGGCCATTTTGGCCACTGAAGGGTCAACAGCAAACACAACTCAGTAACCACGGTTCTTCACTGAATACTATTAACTGCAGAGTAAGATCTCCTTCAAAATGCATGCAACTGCATGTGCTTGAGTAAAGAGGCGCAGGACGTAGAGGAAAATCACATATGTGATTCGATGCTGTATATGCATTGAAGACTTGAAGAATGACATGGGTGAGTGTGAACTTCAGCCAGACTTGAACCACATAAGTTGTATACCCAATCTTAGCAGTGCAAACTATATAACAAAGAACAACACTGACTCTCAAGGTTCTCTCACAATGTCCTCTCTCAGGGTGTCTGCTCTCAGTAGGTCCTCTCTCAAGGTTCTCTCAATGTCCCTCACTCTCACAAGGTTCTCTCACAAGGTTGCTTTCGTTTCTCCCTCTCTCAAAACAATGACTGCAAGTTCTCTCCTGCGCAGGCTGCGTTTTGCACAAGTTCAAAAACGTCTCGAAACAATCGCCTAGTGAAAGAAAAGTATACGCTGTCAATCTCCAAGCACGAACTGTCACAACTTATGTGTGTGTCAAGGGTTGTTTAACATATGTGTCTCGCAATGCTCGTTTGGAACAAAAAACATGGCTGAGAGCATTCGAAATGTTGATCAAACTTCGAAGTACACCTTCGAAGTTTCAAGTAAAC
>CAXAMN010027817.1:113371-190675 GCA_963970005.1 Durusdinium trenchii
GTAAACTTCGAAGTACACCCTTCGAAGTTTCAAGTAAACTTCGAAGTGCACCCTTCGAAGTTTCGAAGAAGTTGGTTCGAAACTTCTTCGAAGTTTGGTCGAAACTTCGAAAGTTAAATTTTTACGATTTAGTTAAAATTTTGGAAAATAGCTAAATGTTTAAAACTCACTTTAGTTAATTTTTGAATAGTTAAAACATAGTTTTAACTATTTCTCACAAATTTAACTTTGTCGAAATACGATTTAGCCAAATTTACTAAATTTAGATACATCCTAATTTTTTAACTAAGCCGGTCTTTTGGGCAGTATGCAGCCATCACCATACCCCCGCTGCGCGCAGAGCTGTCCACCTTGGATTTGTTCCTACGCCCGAGTCGCTGTGAAGGAGGCCATCGAGGAGTTGGGGTGAAACCTTTGGCATCATGCGCATGTGGTTCGAGACACCGTATGAGGGGACCTTCGAGACTGCAATGGAGAACATGCTGACTACCCGCGAGCTGCTCGGACTGCCAGGTCAATCCGAGAAGCTACGATGGGTTGGGGGTGACGCAACGCTGGAGGTGGGTGGAGCGCTGGACTGGAAAGACTCAGTCTACACGCGGGAGGATGCGAAGGCTAGATCCCCGAGATTGAAAAGGGCCCAGAGATGAAGATCGCCCTGGCGGAGCTCTGATGCTACGTGGGCCTGGCAGCGGCTTTGAGTGCAAGTTGGCGTGGGGATTTGGTGGCCTATGTCACAGACAACCAGCACGCGCGTGCCTGGCTTACCAAACGCCAAGCAAAGTGCAAGTTGGCGCGTCACATTCTTAGGATCCTTGGCTTACTTGAGTTGCGACACCACTTCAAGACGATGGCGTTCTACATCCGGACCTACCGCAACGTCGCCGCCGATTGGTTGAGCAGGGAAACCAAGAAGGTGGTCGCCGAACAGATGGGGATGGACGGTGGAGGCGTAGGAGAATTGGGAGCAGTACGTCAAGGAGTCCGTCGAAGGCATCTACCACTGGCCAGGAGGTGAGATTCTTTGCAACTCTGACGCCCCAACACGGTGATCGCTGATGGCTGTGCCATGGAGGACGGTCCACGGACCTGTTGATGGAGAACATGACGCTAGTATGGTTTTTTGGCTCCGTCTCGCAAGCGCGCGTCAAGAGGTACATCAGGGAGTACCAACCCCTTGGGGCGCTGTTGGACGTGGCGGGGGCCCACTACGGACGGAGTTGACGGCCATGGTGAAGGAATTGGGCTACGGGTGTACCTGTGATGAATGTCTTACCACCCACTACGGTGATGCGGTCGCCAAGAAGAAGGTGATGATCGTGGGATGGAGGCTTAAAGGAGGCCGGGTCACGAGACAACTGGCGGCAACGCCCATTCGGAAGCGATTCCGCCCACCTGGTTGGACTTGAACACGAGCGTCAAGCTGAACAGCAAGATCTCCACCGCAAGGGGGCCGCATGCATGCTTCCCTGGCCAGCTGGCCATTTTTTGGAACGAAGCAGGCAAGGATGCGAAGGAGCTGATATAGGACATCAGGGGGCCCGCGCTCGACTCCGACAAGGTGGGAGTCTGCCGAGACGCACAAGTCCAAGCTTGGATGCGCGCGTGGCAAGGAAACCACGACAACCCTCGCACCGAGTATGAGCGGTGGCTGGCAGGACGTGGAGAGATCCAGGAAGAGAAACTCGGAGGGCGCCCCAAAGGACCTCGAGCGCCACCAGATCGCCTTGTCCCCCCAAGCACCATTGGGCGGAGCAGGGAGCGGCTCTGCCTCAATGCCAATAAGGAGCTGAGGAAGATCAAGCATGATGGCTCGACGCTCCAGCAGCAGAAGCGGTGATGTCTATTACTAAGCTGTCAGAGGGGACGCGTGCGGGCTACGAAGTGGGCTGGAAGCAGTGTGCTTGTAGAGACGGCTTGGAGGCAAGAATAATGTCTACCTGGTCGGCGAGAGCAAGGACGAGCGCAAGACCGACGTGCGCTACATGACCTACCTGGTCCACGTCATGAAGAGGACTGAGGGGACGATCAAACAGCGGCTCTTCGCAATCAAGATGGGACACTTGGTGGCGGGGCGCGATGACCCAACTCTCCATATAGGACAAGAATTTGGGCTGAGCTCAATGGATACAAACGTTGGCAACTGGACCAAACGAAAGTATCGCAAGTGACTCCATCAGCAAGGAAGACAGGACCATCCTATGGGTGGCCATTGTGGTTGGTTTCTTTTTCTTCCTCACGGCGTCGGAGTTCCTTGTGACTGTTGGACGCTCATGGGGTAGCGCGAAGACATTGAAAGGCTGCGACGTGGAGGCGCGAAAGGACAACCAGCCGGTCACCAACTACCATGTGGCGGAGGAGATTGTTATCTACCTCAAGGGTTCCAAGACCGACCAGTACAATCAAGGGACGGCCCGCAACCAGTTCCGCAGCGGGGACGAACTTTGTGTGGTGGATGCGCTGGCCTGCTACCAGTCTCAGTGCATACACCCGGAACGTTTCACTGGGGCCGAGGAGAACCTCCCGTTGTTCCGCTATGATTGAAGATGGAAAGCCGATTCAACGTGGGGACATCCAAGGACTCATTCAACTAGCAGCTGTGGCGGATGGGCAAGCCAGAACGCGCTATGGCTCACACAGCCTCAGGGTTGGAGGTGCAACTGCTGAAGAGATTTGGGAGGTGGAACTCGGATGCGTTCCATGGCTACCTGTGGTAATCCCACGAACGCCAACGTGATCTGGCAAAGGGAATGGCCCAAGCAAATGGGCAACTGTTGGCGCCTAGGCAGGTGAAGAAAGGCATTGCGCCATGTTCGCCAAATGAGCGAGACTTGAAGAAGATGGACCCATCGAAAGCCGGAGCAGAGAGGCGAGTGACTTCAGGAGACTACGACACGCAGAATGAGGCGACGGAGCGTCTCACGCTCGAGGAGCTCGATGGCGCCGGCAATAGGAAGAGAAGCGAGATGGGCAGAAGGGCTGGAGGCAAAGAGACTTCTGCTTGAAGGCGCAAAACGCTTGTTTCAGTGTTTGCAAGAAGTCCGGGAAACAGGAGAGCCTGTTGAAGACGTAAGGTTTTCATGACTCCGCTGCTTTGGGGGGCTGGAGTCCGGAGGCGCAGAGCTTCTGCTTGATGGCGCAAAATGCTCGCTCCAATGTTTGCAAGAAGTCCGGGAATCAAATACCAAATGTATTGGAAGCAGGCTCTTCTGCACCGGCGAAAAATTGCGCAATCAAGGCTATATTTTCGTACGCTCGAGTCAGCGAAGCACTTGTTTTCATTGGTTGGCAGTTGTCATTTCGCCCACAACATCCAACATGTTTTGTACGCGGGCTTCTTTGGTCCAACCACATCCATTTTGCAACATGCGTTTCGTGCAGTAATAAGTCTAATCTGAATTGGTTTTCTGTGTATGGGGGAGCTGCAGGCGAGCATTCGGCCTATGGCACAGATGCCGCCCTCCGCAGATGCCTGGAGGTTTCTTCTACGCGTTCGGCGAGCTAGGGCCAGTTTGCTGACTCTTTGACTGTTTAAATTAATTGACTCAGGAGCTACGGTGGCATGGCGAAGCTTTGTGCCAGTGTGCAGCAGGCGCGTGTGCCAGCGCTCGATTTCGAAACTCAACTGATGCTACCCGACCTGAGGCGCTAATGCGCAAGAGCTTTGTGCAGAGGCCAGCGCCAGACGGAAGGCCGCAGGGAAGAGAGAGAGAGAGAGAGAGGTGACTTGCTTCAACCCTCCCGCTCCCTGGCTAGCCACGGTTTCCATACCGCTCAACAGCAAAAACAGTTCGAACCACGCAGCACTTTGCTTTTAATCAGCAGTCGGGTATTCGGGGCCAGAACGATTGCGAGAGGAATGGAATTGCAGGTCAGGTGCAGCCAGCTTCGTTCTCGCAGCTCTGCGCACGCTTCATCCTCCACAGCTTTGCTGTCTGACCAGTTGCAACGACGCCCAAAAAAGGAAACTTAGTCAAGTTTTTGCTCTAATTCGCAAGATAGCGATAGCTGTATAGGCTACAGGGCTTCTTGCTTCTCCATGACTGGGTGCCTGTATTCCGTTTTGGATCATTTTGGTTTGCCGCCGCTGCGCCGCTGCTGCGCCGCTGCTGCCTTGTCTTCCCACTTGTCTCGCTGCCTTGTCTCCCCACTTGTCTCCTTACACATCTCCCTCCCCACTTGTCTACCTGTCTGATCGCCGTTTGGGACTGCGTGAGGGAATCACTCCACACCCAAACTTTCCCAAATGTTATGTCTCAGTCTGTGTGAACAGGTGGTGCCTTTGACAGCTCAGGCAGCGCAAGAAGCCGTTTGCATTGTTTTCGTTTGTTTTTGTGCTACGCACCCGGCGCCGTACTTTACGGGGTGCCGGCGCTGGTGTCAAGGCGGCGTCGGTGGGTACTGGTGTCGGTGTCGACAAACCCAGGCCTGGCTGCCTACAGCGCTTGGGCACCGGGGTCAATTTTAAAGCAATGTGCGTAGTACAGTGAATTCTGGGGCGACAGCTTGGTTGGCCGCTCGACCGCTGCTGCCTCCTTCACACGAAGATGCCGACCGCGAGCGCTTGGCTTTGGCTCTGTTGGATGCAGTGAAGCGTGTCCAGGTTTTTGGCACAGTATTGCTAGAACTGCAGGATCGACCTCTCGCCCAGCTCACCTTTTTTTCCAGGATAGGGCGCCGTCTACACTCCGCAAGCATTATGTGGATGGCAGAAGTGGACCCGGGTTTGTCGAGACTCAGCCATGTGCCCGACGCTCATCAGTTCTTGGATTTCTTACAGGCTTTGGCAGCAGGCGCATGTGAAAATCGCGGTGGCAACCGTGTTTTTTGGCGCCGAGTGCGCGCGCTCAAGTTCATCTGGGCACGCCGAGAAGTGGAATCGGGCGCACCATTCTCTCTTTTCATTTGACCAGTGTAGATTGGGCGTGCAATAATCTGCGGCAGAATCTCCCGTGTGACCACAGTCCCGAGGACCCTGCGGACCGGGACGACGGGCGCGGGCGCGAGTGTGAGGTGCGATGGGTGGTGCTGGCGCGGGCGCGGGTGCTGGCGTGAGGTGCAAGTGCCAGTGTAGGCGCAGGCGTGGATGAGGTTCAATGGTGGTGGAGGGCCGCGGTGTGCGAGCATGTATTTAGAACTTGCACGTTTTAGTCTTGGTATGGCTTAGTCGTCAAGATAATGTTTAGTTCTTTGACCTTGTGTCATATCTCAGTCACATATTCACTCAGCCACCAAGCTTTAGAACAGATAACCCTAAGCTGAGACAGCATCATGTCCTTTGGGTTGTTGGCACTCTGCATGAAGCGCAAACAGCCAAAAGTCACTTCGCTTTCCATTTACATTCAGATTTTGCCAGAAATTGGGAGGTGTAGGGTAGGGACTGAGAGGGAGAGAGGGAGGTGGAATTGACTGACCTCGAAGCAGGCCCGCTATCCCGCTGAATATCTCGCTACGAAGCAATGGGGAAGGCCGGAAAGTCCGGATGCATCGTTCTTAAGCAGGATCCACAACCCGCTACAAAACGGTGCATATGTTGTCGATGACTCTCCTTTCACTTTGGCCGAACTCGACTATGTTCTTTCCCGCTCCAAGCCCAATAAATCACCCGGATTTGACGGAGTACCCTCCGAATTGTTCAAGTGGCTGGATCAGACCAACCGTCAACTTGTCCTTGCTGCCGCAAACAAATGTATAGCAGCTGGGGACAGACATGCTGCCCCATCATCCCAATGCGGTTGTAGTTTCCATTTGTAAAAAGGTAACTCCTCGTTGCTGTCTAATTATCGCCCCATCTCCCTTCTAACCTCTTGCTATAAACTTGTAGCTGCCTTAGTGAAAGGGCGGCTAGACAAAGGTCTGGATGGGTGGCTCATGCAAATTGCTTTCGGAAAGCCAGAAGCACTGCTCAGGCTATTTTCTTAGCAAGACGTATTCAAGACCTTTCTGAAAAATCGCACACCCCTCTCTTCCTCTCTTCTCTCCTCCGCTCCTCCTCCCCCCCTCCCCCGGAAGCGGCCCCTCCTCCTCCTCCCACCCTTTTGATTGGGAAAAGGCGTTTGATAAAGTGTTCCAAAATAAAATGATTGAAACCGTGTTTCGATTAAAGGTCACCACATGCATAATCGGTCTTATCCAATTCTTTTATAGGGAACCCACATTGGGCAAGATTCCTCTTGGAAATGCAAAGGTGCGGGGATCCGTCAAGGATGCCCATTATCCCCATATCTTTTCTGTTTGGTCATGGAACCATTGTTTGCTGATTTATGTGGAGCAAGAACTGAACACCCCCAGACAACAGCAACCAATAAACGACATTCATTTTGCTGAGATGTTGTACGCTGATGACACTTTAATCTTCGGCGCCAATACTCATTGCATTAATGTTCTACTACATGCTATCGAACGACGTTCTGCATATTTGGGTTGAAACTGAACTATGACAAACGCGAAAAATCTCACCTCTAACCAACTGCAATCCTCCGTTCATTTCGCACCGAATGGTCCAACACAAGGTGCCAAGGTTTCACGGAAAAGCTCTGCTACATATCTCGGCGCCCTGTTGTCGGACTCCTTTGACAACCGGGCAGAGATCTCCAATAGACTGAGCGACTGCATAGCAACGTGTAACAGGCTTGAGATTTTCTGGCCAAAAGCTAACGCCAGTGTCAAATGGAAAATACAAGTCTTCAACGCTATTGTTAGGTCTAAACTCCTCTACAGTCTTGAACGCATACAGCTAACTACTGCTGATATATCTCGCCTCAATGCCTTCCAAAACAAACCTCTCAGAAGGATCTTGGGAATCCCTCCAACGTTCATTGATCGGGAACAAACAAACGCTCGAATTTACGCTAGCATCCAGCAGGAACATGGATGTACTTTTGAACCTTTCGGGCGGACATGGAAGAAAGTAAATGCCGCCTATTTGGCCACATTTTGAGGGCGCCTAGGTCGGATCCGTGGTCCAAGTCGTTCTTGAATTTGACGGTGCCACACCTAAAACTTCGCTTTTTCGGAGACCAGTTAGGCCCCGAGCAGATTGGGTTGTTGAACCTTACAAGGATTCCTGCTCTTTGCTGTTTGGACCCCACACTGTTTTTGATATATCGGACTACCAACTTCTTGGTAACATCAAACAGGCGGCTACAATTAAATAGAACTGGTCCTTTTGCCACACGCTTACGATGCATGGGACTGCGCCAAGTCCCAAAGGCTTTCGAGCCTCTCATGGTACTGCTCTTGGTACTCTCAACTATTGTGCTGTCTGATGCGTAGTGTATTTGCGTGTTCGGCTGGTTTCTATTCTCTTGTACTTTTGGTGGAGTGTTCTGTTGCACCTATTTCTTTCACAGCTCTGCAAGCTTTGTAATTCCCTGTCTCTATTGTTCTTTTTTCCCTCCTTCTGCGTGGCTGTTGGGAGCCCATTTGTGCTCGCTGCTCGCGGGCAAATACGAATTTTTGCAAAAATGCGATTTACGCAAATTGGCAACCTAAATTTTTCAATTGGCGTAAAGCCATTGAAAATGTGAGTTTACTAATTTCGAAGACTCAGGGTACCCTAGCTAGCTCAGCACGCTCAACGAACTCGACAAGCTCGGCGAGCTCAATGACGAGTTGAAATTGGCCACAGCTTTCGCTTGCAGGAAGCGTGCGCACCCATCTTGGAGACGCCGTGGACACTGCGAGCTCGACGAACTCAACGGGCCCGACCACAGGGTGCGCTTGCAGAGCAGCACGTCGCGCGGGGAGATCGATGCAAAATGGACACCGCGAGCTCGACGAGCTCAAGGAGGTCAACAAACTCTAAGGTCAAAGATCAGCAAGGTCAACGAGCTCAACGGGCTCAGCAAACTTAGCGAGCCCGACGACGGTTTGAAATTGGTCACAGGGTGGCAGCAAGCACACCCTGCGAGATCGATGCTATGGGCACAGCGAGCTCGTCGCTCAACGAGCTCAGCAACGTCAAAAGCGAGGTCAACGAGATCAACGAGCTCAGCCCCAACGACAAGTTGACATTGGCCACAGGGTGTGCTTGCAGCAAGCGCACCCATCTTGGAGATGCAGTGGACACTGCGCCAGATAGCAGCAGCTGTTTCCGATTTTCAGCGGTGGTTGATTGGGTCCGTTTAGCGGCTCCGTTGTTAAGTTTCCTTGTGGCGTTCATAGTGCCAACTTATGACTGGCCTTAGCCCTGCTGTATGGCCCGCAAGTGTTGAACATACGCGGCCCCTGCCTGGATCAAACCTGCCTGCGCCGTCGCGGTTTGAATATTGTGATGTTTTGACAATTCTTGATGTTTGTTTGAGAATCGCGTATTCGCAGGGGCTTTGTTGAGGACAGGGACGCAGGTTGGTGCGAGCCACCGCCAAACCACGCGCAACGCGTTATTCAGTCAGAAGCGCTCAGACTTGGACTCACCCTTTGCGATCCTCTCTCCTTTCTCCTCCCGCCCACTTGCTCACCCTCCTATAGTCAGATAGATCTTGGGTCTTGTTTTTTGCTAGCGGGGCTGACAACCATGCCAAGAGTTGCGCACCATTCAGCAAGCCACTGACTGATTCTTGTCATGTTGCTTCTGTTGCTTTTGTTGCTTTGATTTCATATTGGAAAAACTTTGCATGTTGTTACAGTTCACTATGCTGGCATCTTCCAAGTTATATATCGTATTTTTTTTGATGGCGACGCGGTGCGTACACAAAAACTGTTTCTACGGAGCTCAATTCATTATTCTCATAAAAGTACCATTGTTTACAAAGTTTACACCATTCAGAAGGGCATCAGGGGTGGGCTATTGATTTCGGTTTCATGATCATTGTCAACGGTTGCGTCTATTGCGCAAGACCATCGTCCGCTTCACTTCGCATTCCTGCTCACAACGTTTTCATCGGGTTCACCAAACGCATTCACCACACCATTCTTTGTTTCAACACACATGCGAGCGTAGTCAAGTTGGTAGTCCGTCAAAGGACTTGATTCGAGTGATTATGTGCAGCGCACAGATGCAGTTTCGCTTTGCATTGTTTATGTGTTCTTGCCTGGACGTAGGATCAAGCGCGTGTCACTTGTCAGCTCGTGATTTGTCCGTCTCCGGCTTCGCTTCGATTGATTGTGATCTTGGAAAAATTGTTTCGCGCTCGCAAGTCTTGGGGCCGCAGCATGTCCGTGGCTGGAGTTTTGCAGACGCAAGAGCCCCCAAGACATGTTCTTTTCCAGACGTGAGAATTAAGAAACGCAGGAATAACGACATCAAGCACTGCGCGAAAGGACATAACAAATATACACGATCAAAGATGAATAAGTCAACCTGGCGTTTGTGTTTGTCTCACGTCGCGTGTGTTTCTTTTGGTCAGCTTATCGCTTTCAACTGTTTTGGATCATTTGTACCGATCTCTTCGCCGTATGCGCAGCCGAAAACATATGAGTCTAACGGGCTGATGGGTGCAAGTGCAAGTGATCAGAATCTGCTGTCACCCTTTTGGGGGATGATTTCTGGGCCGGTCTTGCACGCGCTACCTCGCACAGGGTCGGGAAATTTATATCTGTTCTTGAATTTTGGTTTAACATTCTTGAGTTATTGACATCACCAGCATTTTCATCAAACCGTGGTTTCAGCAAAGGATACTGGTGTTTTTCACCACATTACTATGTGGGGTTCTTGTTTTTCACCCTGCGCCCGCCGCTCCGCCTCCGCCTCCACCTCCGCCGCCGCCGCTCATCTTACACCACCTATCTTACAGTACTCATCTTACACCACCCATCTTACACCACTCATCTCACACCACCTCTTACACCACTCATCTCACACCACTCATATTTCACCACTCACCTTACACCACCTATCTTACACTACTCATCTTACACCGCCCATCTTACACCACTCATCTTACACCACTCATCTCGCACCACTCCTCATACACCACCTTTCTTACACTACTCATCTGACACCGCCCATCTTACACCACCTATCTTACCCTAGTCATCTTACACCACACATCTTACACCGCTCATCTCACACCACTCATCGTACACCGCTCAGTCTTGCACCACCGAGTGCAGATTTCGTGGCAGGCGCAGTATGCAGAGCCTTCAGGAGGACTGGGTGGACGCGTGGTCGCCGCTGGGATTTCGTGGTAGGCACAGAGCCTTTAGGAGGACTGGGTGGACGCGTGGTCGCCCCTGGGCCGCGGCTGCCTGTCGTGCAGAGTTCGTGGTAGGCGCAGCACTCTGTGAACCTGGAGTGCAGATTTCGCGGTACGCGCAGCGCTTGGTGAACCTCAGATCAGGTTTCGTGGCAGGCGCAGTTCACAGAGCCTTCAGGAGGACCCGGTGGACGCCTGGTCGGTGCTGGGCTGCGGCTGCCTGTCGTGCAGATTTCGTGGCAGGCACAGCGCTTTGTGACCCTGCGGTGCAGATTTCTTGGTACGTGCACAGATTTCGTCGCAGGCGCAGCCGCTGGGCCGCGGCTGCCTGTTGTGCAGATTTCGTGGCAGGCGCAGCGCTTTGTGAACCTGGAGTGCAGATTTCGTGGTACGCGCAGCGCTTGGTGAACCTGCAGTGCAGATTTCGTGACAGGCGCAGTACGCAGAGCCTTGAGGAGTACTGTGTGGACGCGTGGTCGCCGCTGGGCCGCGGCTGCCTGTCGTGCAGATTTCGTGGCAGGCGCAGCGCTTGGTGAACCTGGAGTGTAGATTTCGTGGTCCGCGCAGCGCTTGGTGGCCGTGGAGTGCAGATTTCGTGGTAGGCGCAGTACGCAGAGCCTTCAGGAGGACCGGGTGGACGCGCGGTCACCGCTGGGCTGCGGCTGCCTGTCGTGCAGAGTTCGTGGCAGGCGCAGCGCTTTGTGAGCCTGGAGGGCAGAATTCGTGGTAGGCGCAGCGCTTGGTGAACCTGGAGTGCAGATTTCGTGGCAGGCGCAGTACACAGAGCCTTCAGGATTACTGGGTGGCACAGAGCCTTCAGGAGGACTGGGTGTACGCATGGTCGCCGCTGGGCCGCGGCTGCCTGCGGTGCAGAGTTCGCGGTAGGCACAGCGCTCTGTGAACCTGGAGTGCAGATTTCGCAGGCGCAGTGCGGAGAGCCTGCAAACGAGCGGATGGACGCGTGGTCGCCGCTGGGCCGCCTGGCGTGCAGATTTCGTGGCAGTCACAGCACTTTGTGAACCTGGAGTGCAGATTTCGTGGTAGGCACAGCGCTTGGTGAAGTTGGTCACACACCGCCTCTCACCACTCATCACACACCACTCATCTTACACCACTCATCACACACCACTCATCACACGCCACTCATCCTACACCACTCATCGCACACCGCTCATCACACACTACTCATCTGACACCACTCATCACACACCACTCATCACACGCCACTCATCACACACCACTCATCTTACAGCACTCATCACACACCACTCATCCCACACCACTGATCACACACCACTCATCCCACACCACTCATTTTACACCACTCATCACACACCACTCATCACACACAACTCATCACACACCAGTCATCACACACCAGTCATCGCACACCACTCATCACGCACCACTCATCTCACACCGCTCATCACACACCACTCATCTGGGACCACTCATCTCACACCGCACATCACACACCACTCATCTTACACCACACAGCGCACACCACTCATCTTACACCACTCATCACACACCACTCATCGCACGCCACTCATCTTACACCACTCATCACACACCACTCATCACACGCCACTCATCCTACACCACTCATCGCACACCGCTCATCACACACCACTCATCACACACCACTCATCGCGCACCACTCATCACACACGTACCACTCATCACACAGCGCTCATCTTACACCACTCATCACACACCACTCATCACACACACCACTCATCTCACACCACTCATCACACACCGCTCATCACACACTGCTCATCTTACACCACACATCACACACCACTCATCACACACCACTCATCACACACCCCTCATCACACACCACTCATCACACACCGCTCGTCACACACCGCTCATCACACACCACTCATCACGCACCACTCATCTCACACCGCTAATCACACACCACTCATCTTACACCACTCATCACATCACACACCACTCAGCACACACGACTCATGGCACGCCACTCATCTCATTCACTTTTATCGTCCAGTATCTTTCCGTCCTCTTTTCTTATCAGTCTCTACTTCTCGTTGGTAGTTCTTACCCCAGCGGAGTTCAAGATCTTGGAGTTTTTGCATGCGCGGTGGTCCAAAGTGGAAGGCAGCTATAGAGGTGAAATTCATGTGGAACTATATTCTTGGGTCACAAACAGCTTCGGAACCGGAATTGTTGAGCGTGTATCAGTTAAAGCAACCTTGCTTAGACGCCCTGCTGTTCAACCGCGTGAAATTGTTTTCCAATTATGGGCTGCGGGGTCAAGGGGCGAGACATTTGGGATTTGCGCGTGTGTTGTGGACGAGATTTTGTTTGATCGCACGCCGCATAGGTGTCGTTCCACCGAGCGCGCTGCGCATAGCATGTGTGGCGCTCTTTCTTGCAAGTTGAAATCCAAGCTTTGAAATTCTTGCATAGTATTCCGAGCGAGGCCATTGCCTGCCTATCTTTAGTGATTTGGCAACTTTGGTTCCAACTGAACAATCGTAAAAGAAGTGTTGCAGGATCTAGTGTGGAGAAAGAAAAGCGCCTTGGCGCCAACCCCGGTGATCTTGGTATACAAAAGATGCTGTTTTGGGGTTGCAAGCTTTGTTGTGTTGCGCGCGCAGGAATTGTTTTGGAGCCTCGGCTGCGAGCATAAGAAAGACCGTGCTCCATGATCACGTCGCTTTCCTTCCCTTGTTTTGTTAGTTGTGAGTTCCATGTCCATACGCTTTGTAGGGCTATTGACCAAAGCCCTTTGGGCTTAAGAATATACATCCAGGCAGTGCGCACGCAAAATTGAATGAAGGGCAGCCATCAAACACACTCAACAAAAGCTTTCTGGGAAACTACATGAGCCTTTTGAGAAGAGCTTGCCTTGAGCAAACCGAAGTGAATGACTCTTGACACATATTCTAGGATGCCCAACTGGAAGCTTGGAAGTTGTTGTTTTCTAGCGTGGTAATATTGTTAAACTGTTACTTTGCGGGAATTTCAATTTGCTAGGGGTGAGCCATGCCAATTCCACACAGTAAGTGGAAGCTAGTGCCAACAAGCAGCTGACGGCGCAACATTGGTTGCGTGCGCGTCGGTGAAATGGAGGCGGCTCCCATGTTTGGCTGCTGGCGCTGCCAAATTGCAGCGCGCTGAAGCTTTCAACCGAGGCTTGGCGTACATACATAGACGGTACTACCGTATTACAAAATATTATATGTCACGCTGGCCTTAACGAAAAAAGATGCAATGTATTTTGTTTACAATGAAATTCTTGTACAGATCGGCCTGAATGCTCAAGTGATACAGTGTTCCGTGTAAAATGAAGTATTGGATAGAATTGATGTATTGATGTAGGAAATAGATAGAGGTTTGGACAACGTAATTTTTTGAATTAGACATATCTTTTATATTCATATACGCGAATGTAAACACATACTCGAAAAAACACCCACACAATGTTTGACACTCTTGTGGGACACTCTTGCGGAACACTTGTGTAAAACACTCTTGCGGGACACTCTTGTAAAACACATTTGTGGGACAGTCTTGTTCGACACTCTTGTGGGGCACTCTTGTAGGACACTCACATTCTTGTGGGATACTTTTGTGGGACACTCTTGTGGGACACTTTTGTTTGTCATTCTTGTGACTCACTCTTGCGGGACACTTTTGTAGGACACTCTTGCGAAGCTCCCTTGTAGGACACTCTTGTGGGACACTCTTGTAGGGCACTTTTGTAGGGCACTTTTGTAGGGCACTCTTGCTGGACACGGGACACTCTTGTGGGACACTCTTGTGGAACACTCTTGCGGAACACACCTGTGCGATATTCACTCTCGTGGGGCGCTCTTGTGAAACACTCTTGTAGGACACCCGAGTGGGGCACTCTTGTGTGTCGCTCGTGTGAGACACTCTCGTAGCTGGGCACTCTTGTGGAACACTCTTGCAGGACACTCTTGTGGGACTCTCTTGTAGGAAGCAGCTCTTGTGGGACACTCTTGTCGGACACTCTTGTAGGATACTCTCGTGGGACACTCTTGTAGGACACCCTTGTGGGACACTCTTGTATGTCACTTTTGTGGGATACTCTCGTAGGACACTCTTGTTCGACACTCTTGCGGAACTCTCTTGTAAGACACTTTTGTGGGATACTCTTGTAGGACACTTTTGTTGGACATTCTTGTGGGACACTCTTGCGGGACGCTCTTGTACACTCTTGCGGGGCACTTTTGTAGGATTGCAAGGATGTCCCACAAGAGTGCCCCACAAGAGTGTCCGACACCTATGTGTTACGAGAGTGTCCCACGAGAGTGACATACAAGACTGTTCCAGAAGAGAGACATTTGGGAGTGCCCCTCCTATAAGAGTGTTTTACGAGAGTGATAAACAAGAGATTCCTACAAGAATGCCCCGCAAGAGTATCCTATAAGAATGTCTTACTTGACTTGTGGGACACTTTTGCTTGTCATCTTGTAGGACACTCTTGTATGGCACTTAGACTTACTCTTGCGGAACACTCTTGCACGACACTTTCGCATAACACTTTCGTGGGACACTTTTGTGGGTCACTTTGGCGGAACACTCTTGTAAATTGCTCTTGGGATCACTTTTATGGAGCACTTTATATTGCATTCTTGTGGGACGCGCCCTGTTGTAAGACATTTTTACAGGTCACTTTTGTGGGATATTTTCACTTTTACCGGACATTTTTGTGGGACACTCTTGTGGCGCATTCTTGTGGCGCATTCTCGTCGGACACTTTTGTGGGACACTCTTGTAGGATTCTGCAGGGCAGGACACTCGCATGGGGAACCACTAACGTCTCCAAAAGGCAACCGTCACGACTCCAGAACACGCGTTTCGTTCGAGATTTCCGTTAAAAGTTGCGCGTTAAGTCTACCAAACAAGCATTTCGTATGCAATGTCTTCTAAATGTCTCCGAAACGAGCGTCGAGACTTCAAGTGCGAAATCTGCAAAGGAAACGTTTTGCGCGAGACTTCGTCCAAAAGTCACATATTAAATCTCCAAAACGAGCGTTTCATACGAGATTTCCTCCAAAATTCATGCACTAAGTCTCCGAAATGAGTATTTCGTACGAGACTTCCTCAACAATTCTCAAATGAAATCGGTTTTTGGATCGTCGTTCATTATATCTACAATGAAGACCTTCACCAGCAGCAGACATAGACACACACACACACACAAACAGGGCACACATCACACACAGAGACCCACGCACTGCCTCAACTTACTCGGACACACACACAGACAGAGACTCATACACACACACACATAGATACACACATACAGAGACCCACACACTACCTCAACTCACTCGACTTAACACTTCACACTGAACACTTGACAGATAATTCACACTCTGACTTCCTACGTGATGAAAATGCGTTCGGGCCACTCGTCGTCTAGTTTTCCTAAGAATCTTTTTGAACATTTCGAGAGCATATGTTTGAACATTATCGAGTGCGTATGAAATTATATGTACGAAAGGTCGCCTCCGAGGGGATAAATCACCATGTCAAACATTGCATTTTTGTTCCTGCCTCTCGCGTTCTTTTCTCTTCCCGCTGTCCTACCTTTCGTGTCTCCCTCCTCTCAAGTTTTGATAATAAAATAAAATTGTGAAAGTTATATGCAAAATTATACTATTATATAATATTTTATTATTAATTAACAATATTGAAAATCGCAATCTTAGTTCCACTAGAGCGCTGGTTGATTTCCTGGGGTGGAGCTATATTTGTCTTGATGTGATTTTTTTTTTTTTTTCATTTGATACATCCCTCCCATCCATGCAGCCATTTTGGCATTCGACTGCGCTTGTAATTGTCCTACTGAGAAGCCCGGTCCCAAGTCTTGGGGACTTTCTGATATCCCTGGTTTTCCTTTTGTAGAGAGTCCGGCGCGAGGGTTGTCCATCCGGTTTTAGGGATGGGTAGAAGCAGCTTTGACGAATCTCCCACAGGTTGCTCTAATGCAAAAATTAATGAAATTTGGTCGTCGTCGGGTTTAGGCCCTATTGCGTCACGCTCATATTGTAATAAATTGAACAGATCATATCAAATCGATTAGGGAGGGTATTGCCACCTTCAAGGGTAAATCGATGTTCAGGCGAAACTGGCTGCCCCTGTTCCACCCACACATATAACCCCTTCAAGTCTATCCGGACATCTCAAGGGTGTTTTAATGGAATGCCTCTAGATCTTTGGATTATGCCATTTAGGTCCATTGGTGTGATGCCAACCCCTACGATCTCATCATTGTTTAGGAATCTGGATGGTCGATGACCAATGAATGGAGCAGTGCCCCTTAAAAACCTGATACAACCCAGTAACCCAATACATTCGGCAGATCGTTTTGCCTCAATCTTCGTCATGGTTCGAGTAGTCGTAGCACGTCCAGACCAAATTTCGGTTGCGACCCATGACCCTGGCGGACTGCTCCAGATACGATTAACATTGTACAGACCACACGAGGTTGCAGCCATTTATCAATAGGCGTGGTCCACTGGTCATGGCATCCAGCCCACACTGACCAAACGTCAGCGCGTATGGAATATATTATGTAAGTGTCTAGAAAATATACCTCAGAGACATCTGTTGCTTGTTAGTGGTGATTTTTAACACCCCTCTTAATCATATACCACACTTAGTCTATTCCATGGATCCAAAGTATTGATATGCTGCCCAGCGTGACAAGCAGACTTTGTCTTAATTGGTCCAGGATTATGCACTAATAGCGCTCCATGTGCCACATTCAAGCAGGAGCCCCTAGTAGCTTCTTGTCATTAGTTACGACGCCAAAAGCCCCTAGTAGCGTCCTTGCTTCTAGCAACAAGGCCAGGAGCCCTTAGTAGGTTCTTGTTACTAGTAGCGATGCTAGGAGCCCCTAGTGGCGTCTTTGCTCCTAGTAGTAAGGTCAGGGGCCCCTAATAGTTTTTTTGTTACCAGTAGCGACGCTAGGAGCTCCTAGCTGATGTGATCATCACCTTCCATTGAATTGGTCCATTTCCTAATGATTTCCACACCCCAAGTCCTATCACGCAGTTCGACCGATTCCGCATTCGCCAGGACATAAAGCAGAATACGCCCGGATGGCAAGCCTTCCTGATAGAGGCCCGACAACATCTCGAGGACCAAGCACAGGACCACACTGGCCCTAATCTTATTAATTCTATTGAAAATCATCTCAACGCCTTGTGTCGTGCCTGGATTCCCAAAATCCACACCCAGATTGCCGACACCGTGCCCACGACATCCCTGTCCACCCAAATGTGGTAGGTTCGCAAGGCCTTCGTGATCTGAAGGGATGCGTAATGATTTCCGTTTTCCTGGGATAGCACCACCTTGCCTAGTTTCGCCGTTTGCGCAAATAGATTCGACAATTCAGCCGTCAGAACAAGAAACAACGTTTTAAAGAATTCTTGCAAGAATGGACGGATCTTGCATTGCGCAATCAGACCTATGACTGATTTCGCAGAGTCCGGAAGCTGTGCCCAAAGCAAAGACCGCTGAAGATACAAATGTTCGATCCTCATGGCCAACCGATATTACCTCCCCAAGAACTATAAACCCATTAAAGATTATCTAGGCCAATTGTATCATAACCCTGACTTTCGTCCACAAAACATGTCCCCGCACAATCAACTTCCATTTACTAGCGCCGAAGTGTTGCAAGGACTTCGAAAGCTCCCACGCATGAAAGCTCTTGCGCCACCATGCATGCCTGCTTTGATCTGGCATCAGTTGGCCTCCGAACTTGCGGAGCCAATATTCCGAGCGCTTGAATATCATTGGTGTGGGGAGGTCATTGATCCCCCGTATGCCTGGCTGCGGAGGTCATTGATCCCCCGCCTGCTTGGCTAGCCGGTTCAAATCCTGGTAAGCCTATCGTTAAAGCTGCTGCTCTTAGACCCATTTGTCTACAATACCCAATCATTAAGCTTATTTCTGGTATTTTGAGACAGCGCAGCAGATCAAACGCCATGCGTACCCAGTGCTTCGATGTTTGCCTCTTTTTGCATATCTTCCTCGCCGTGGCGCGACTGAGTGTTTACTCCAGGTCTCACACCACTGCCGTGCTGTCAAATAATATTGTCAGGAATACCTGCATGACCCCCACACCTGAGGGTCTTTTCGGTGGCATACAGGTTTCGCTGGATATGGAAAAGGCTTTTGATTCGATTAGCAGAGAGGTTGCTCAGAGAGCCCTTCAACTCATCCATCTACCCCATGATGTTGTTAACGCGATTCAAATTTGGCTGGCCCCCCATAAGTATTACATCCCCTTCAAAACCATGATAGGCGGGCGTTGAAACGAATCGAGGGATCAAATGGCACTCGGTTGATGCCCCAATCCTTTGGTTTCTTTGAATGAATTTAATTACGGCAGACCTGCTCCATCGGTACTCTCATGATTCTACGCAGACGACGTACACCTGTGTTGGTGCCTGAGGAGCACCGCGGATGGGCTCTCTACGCTCAATAATCTCTCCCGTATCCTGCGCACGTTCAGTTCGTTTGGTTTTAACATTAATGCCTCCAAGAGTGTTTTTTTTGAGCTATTGGATGTGGAATGGCCAAATTTACACGACACTGGATTCCAAGATTCCTTCTGGTCCTGATTGCTAACTCACAGTTTTGCCTGCCTATAGTGGCCAAAATAACCTTGAGAAACGGACATGATAGCTAGACGAATCCAAGCTGCTCACCTCTGTTTTTCTATTTTGAAGCGGTGGCTCCAGGCATAGACAATTCCGCAGCGCATTCGGGTCAGATTGTATTAACAGTGTGTTATTCCTATTGTATTATAATGGGTCCATGAGATGGGTCTCCCCGCCCACTGCGGGAAAAGAATTGTAAGCGTGATTAAACTACATTATCTACATTATCGCCGCGCAATTCATTCCTAGATGCATTTAACTCATGAAAATACTATTGCCTTCTTTTGCAGACTAGGCCCATCATCGCTTGACCACTGCGCTGGCCAAGAAACGCCAATCCATGACAGATCCGGCGCAGACATTAGGTTATGCCCTCAATCCTGACTACCCGTATTGTGCCATTGGCGAGTATGTTCCACCATCTCCATCATCAGCCTAGGCCTCCCTAGCCTATCCAGAAAACCATCGACAATTCCAACAGGCGGATGTGCTCAAGCGCCATCTTCAGCAACAACATCAGGTTCCGTATTTGTCAGAGGATCTTTTTCAGTCGCTCCGAGATGCGTTTGAGGGCCGTCCCATTTGTAGAGATTGAACGCCCACATTTGTTAACATGTATCCCCTCCGTGACCATATCGGCAAAAGAGCCTGTCATGCTTTTGATGCCCTGCAGGCTGCTACGATGTCGATTGTCGCCAGAGAGGAACTATGCATGCATGTATGTCACAGGTCATTCATGGGCCTCATGTTCGATCATGCTCTTTGTGCGGAGCTTGCAACTCGTTGTGCCTTTTACAACGTGGTGATTCATGCCAGAGCAATGACCAGACACTATATTGATGCACATCCTGCGCTTGCTGGCCTTGCCTTCACGGCTTGTCCAACTTAGTCTCATGAAAAGGCCAATGTCCCATTCCCATGTGTCAGTATAAGAATCTCAATGTCCAGACACATACGTGAGCACGGAGGTCAGTGGCGGGCCCAAGTGGAAACTTAGCTGTGCCCTTGGTTGTCGCAGTACCGAGCAACTGGACGTCGTGTGTTGTGTTGATCTCTGCGGGTATGGGCTTCCGCCTGCAAACTCGGCGAGACGTGCGAAAAGGGTGTCCCCAAGATCAGACGGCGCCTGTATTGTCATTTTCCAGCGAGCAGCTATCTCAGGCCATGTCATGCAGCCGGAACACTTTTTCCTATTACGCCACCGCGGAAACGCCCCTGGTCCGAGGCTGCTGGCCCAGGTGCTGCTGCACCTGCCCCCAGCTCCTTCGATGACAATGCGCCGGCGGCCAAGCATGTTCGAATGCAACCCACACCTTGGATGGAGCTTGCGCCAGAAGTGTTTGACCGCCCGAATTCCTCTAAAGCCCGGCCCTCCACAAATATCCAATCTGTCAGGCTTGCTTTTTGAGCCGTGTCGGTTTGAAGAATCATCAACAAGTGGCTCATACTAATTCTCCGGAGCTGCCAGCACATGTCTCCGAAGCAATTCCGGTCAAACGGAGACGTCCGATTGGTGATGATATGATTGCCAAATACCTGAAAGAAACGGCCACTGAAATTCTTGTGCCACTTTAGGACTTCGAATGCCCGCAATGCTTTGATAAGCTTGGACGGAAAGCCATCGCGGCATACCTCAAGAGTGCCTATCAGATCGACAAGCCCAGTTCGTTTCCTTTCAAGCCATATGTTGATAGGCTTAGCTGCAAACATTGTAAGGCTAGTTTCACCATGTCCTTGACACTGAAGAATCATTTCGATCGAGGCACTTATCCGATCCTGTTGATCAACTGGGTCAAGGATGCTCAATATGATCCGAATCTCTTGATGTTTTCGCAACACTCACCGTTGGTCCCACAACCACACGTTGGTTCCCATCTCCCGATGGCAGCTTTGATTCACCAAGCCCCTGACCATTAGGCCATCCATCAGCTTCCACCCAAACTTTCGACTCCGGTGGTATACCTTCGTGATGAAATGGATAATATATATCCATGATTTGCCTCAGGTACAGCTGCCATCTAATGCCTTTTCCCGATTCGATAGATCGCGCAGTCCTTGCCCATTTTTGGGGTCTGGCTCTCAGAGAGTCTGGACACTTGGTAGGACCCACCAGGTTAGATCTTGACACTGATGTTGCCACCCAAACGCATTGTTTTTCTATTGCATTGTTTGAACTCGAACATGATTTGGCACGTGATTTTGTTTTAGACCCTGAAGTCATTATTCATGTCGAACGATATATCCATGAACGACGTATCAATAGCGGACCTGTTCGATACATGTCAGGCCCATCTCAAAAGACCGAGCAGCGCATGAAAGCTACCCACCCTCCCTTCTGAGCTATTGCAGCGCGGGGCCGTTTTGGTGGAGCTTCTCTCATCAAGCTCATCTGTTCATCAGCTTGTCAGCATTGAACTTGCAATTCAACCCTCCCTCTCCACATGCGTCTATTTAACACAAAGGAGTGGGCGGGTGGGGAAAACATCCTTCGTGGGCCTTGAGCCCACAGCCTTCTCAAAAGGGGGAGAGTCTATTTCTGACCCTCCCTCCCTCCTATTTCTGAAAGCTGTTCTTTTGCGCTTCGAAATCGAAACCTTTGGTTTCCTTGCGCCTGCCATGCAACTGACAGTTAACGCACAGTCAACACGACAGTCAACACACAGTCAACACGACAGTCAACACGAGCACTTTTCCTGAGAATTCTCAGTCGAAGCGCTGATTTGGACAGTTGCAGCCCCAACTCCAGTCTTAGATTGGGAATTTTAAAGTTTCTTCACGCAACGCACGTTTTGCTTGAGAATTCTCAGGAAAAGTGCTCGTGTTGACTGTCGTGTTGACTGTGAGTTGACTGTGAGTTGACTGTCAATTGCATGGCAGCTATATAAGGTATAGCAGGTTCCAAACACGGCAACAGTAGATACCGCGAAAAAGACGTGGAGAGGTGCCACCTTTGTGGGGTTGTCACAGGTTGTGTTGACTATGGATATAGCATGACGCCGATCAACGTTAGCAAAAAAATCTCCCCAGACTCAACAGGGACACTAGTCAGGCCGTGGTTGAGACGATGCAGACACAGTCAGACAAGTTTTCGAGGCCAAGCCAGAGTGAGCGAAAATACGGGGCTAGGAATTTTGGCGCGCTGCACTTCACGTGGCAGGCGCGGTACTTTGGAGCCCGTAATGCGATATTTCGTGGCAGGCGCAGGATTTGGTCGCTTTGACAGTCAACGCACAGTCAACACGACAGTCAACACACAGTCAACACGACAGTCAACACGAGCACTTTTCCTGAGAATTCTCAGTCGAAGCGCTGATTTGGACAGTTGCAGCCCTTATCATCATCTACTGTGGCCAAGGGCAAAGGCCGTTCAAAACCCTGGTCAGATTCCTCAACCACCACGATGGAGACTCCGAATTGCTGCAGATGCTTGCAAAATTGAGTCTTCGACGAAAGGATAGACGAAAGGGTATTTTAAATCATTTAAAATCAGATGGCCATGGATCGCAGCTTTCTAATGTTCATTCAGGCGGGCAAAGGCTCCATCCTGCCGTCGTTGATCCTAGCCTCCAAGGAGTGCCGTTAACAACGCCAGACGGTTGGCGTCACATGTCCTCTTCGACAGGTTCTGAACCTAAAGATTTTGCAGGAGGTCATTTAACGGTTGACCAAACTCAAATTCGAGGATCCGGAGGATCCCCTAGTGACTCGCCTACGCCAAAAGCTGATCTTGGACAAGGACAATACCTAGAACTACCTTTCCTGGGATGGACAGGCCAAGTGTCTCCGTCCGAAAAACAAGAACCTCTTGCGTCGACCAAAGTCAAGGACCTCATGATCCATCTTTCACAATTGGCGGCCTGGATAGAACTAATCCACCAAATCCCACACGATGCCCAGGTGACAATGCCCTGGCTCGATATTTCGATCCTCACGCCCTCTGTCTCTCTTTGTCTCTTTCTCTCTTTCTGTCTCTCTCTCTGTTTCTCTCTCTCTCTCTCTGTCTCTCTCTCTCTCTCTCTCTGTCTCTCTCTCTCTCTTTGTCTCTCTGTGCGCGGCCACAAGGAGGACAAGAGGAGGACAAGGTTCAGCCACAGAGCCCAGCCACAAAGTTGAGAGAGTTTAGGGGCGCGGCCAAGAGCCTAGCCATAGAGCCTAACAGAGTTTAGGGGCGCGGCCAATGAGTATGGCTAACTCTTTTCTTTCTAAGATAGAACGCCAACAATAAATTGTTTGGTGAATAGAAGTTTATAATTGAATAAATAAATAACAAATATATATATATATATCGGAAAACCAGGATCCCCCCTGAAGATTCGAACGGGCGTTCCTTTAAATTTGTCTCGAGCGGAATTCCCTGCGAGCGACGACCACGCTGTTACATATCACATTTTGAATCACAATTCCTTAAACTCCTAAAATTCAAACAAGTCTGGCTAGGTGCAAATCTTCCAACCGTGATCATAGTTTCTTTTCCAAAGAGGCCAGAATTTCGAGCAGCAAATGATCGGCAGCCATCTCATTCTAAAGACACCTCAATCTTTGTAGTGGCGAAGCACCGAACTTCCAGGATGGCAGATGCTAGCCTGGCTTTGGGAGTGATCATAAAGCAGAAGGAAATCCACCAGGTCCCGAATGAGGGGTGTTAGGTCACTACGGTTAGCCTGTCGGCGAAGCCACTGAGCATAGGCAATCTTCTCTTTCTTTAGGGATGTGACTAATTCCATGTGGCTCAAATTTATCTTAGCATACTTGCCGGACTCAATGAAAATCCTTCCCCAATCTACCAAATCTTTCACTCCGCACAGGCTTGGAAATCGGAATCTGACGATGCTGAGGCTCTTCCACTTCATCGGAGGCCAGCCTGCGCTTGGATGAGTTAGCCGTCGTGCCAGGAGGAACTTCGCTCTCAATGGTCTCTGTGATCCACTCAAAGCCCAACTCATCACGCTCAAACTCACGCAGGAGCAGACCCATCGCTCCTTCCTAGCGAATCTGAATCAACAGGTCCTTCACGGATTGGGAAATCTTCGAAGGGGCACCGGACATATTTCGTCTAGGAGGAAACTGCCACAAGCAAAAGCTTTGCCACTCTATGCTTTGCCATTCATTACCCTTATGTAGTGAAAGCTGTCACACTTAACCTCCCCCTTAAGTGCTTGGGATTTATCCCTTTTGCTCGAAAGGAACCTCCTGTTCATCTGAGGTTTGACGATCGACTTGACGTTTTCGGCGAACATATTTTTCGAGAGCTTGATGTTCGAGGACGGTTTCTTCTGGCGATATCTAAGATCTATGGCTTTCCATACAAGATCTCAACAAATTTACTGGATCACCATCATTTTTAGTGAGGGAATCAACCAGCATACGATTCGTGGGAACCCAATGGACAAAAGCTTTCATGGACCGGGCGCTTTCCCTTATAATCACAACATCAATGCTGGTGCGTCGATCTTCGATCGATATCGGAAACGAGGGCGAGTGCAAATGATCATATAACCTTTTGCAATCGGTCACGACCAGCGGTGGTCTTCGGCTCAGTGTGTCTCGACACATTCGAATGTCTAATGGCCCATGCCATCCAAAATCTCACACAACAGCAACAACAGCCATTCTAAAGTGCCGGTGGCTACCGACATGGCTTGGCTTTCAACGGCCAAGGTGCTATTCACAACTCGGTTTAGCTTGAAGCTGCGCCAGGCAACAGGACACCATTGAGCCTCCTTTCCTTCCTTCCTGCAATTTCTTCTCAATGAAACCTAGAATATACCCTGCTTGAGTATGGTCTCCTCGGTTGGCGAAGGCTGCATCGCTATGACGAACAATGATCAAGTCCTGCGGCTCTATAGGTGCAAACACTACTCCCACATCATTGTGCTGTTTGGCTCGCCGGATAGCTTGGTTTGCCAGTCTAAAATCGCTGATGGTCGGCCGTGGGAAAGGTTGCTACGACAAGCTGGTCTAGACACTCAAATCCGGACGGCTTTGGAGGATAGCCAATTCAAATTGCCATCGATTGCTCGGAGAACTTTAATTTGGTGCTGCGTCAAGGGCCTAATCAGGTGAAGTTCCCTTGGGGATATTGATGGGCCTAATCTTGTCGGTAAACGCTTTCATTGTCATATGAATAGCCTTGGATGGGTCTTGCTTGTACCATGCCCCACAAAATTCACCTTCTTGCGCTCTCCATTTCCTATAGGGAAACCGGTTCTTCAACTGTGAAATTGATTTCTCAAACACCGGAACAATACCGCCGACTGCGGTATCGTCGGCGTGAACTCCCATGACTCCCACCAGTTCCTGGTCGGAATTGCGCAAAGTGCGCAAAGAGGGGTCTAAAACACTTTGGTGCCATCCGGTGGATTTGACAAAGGTACTGAACTCTTTGAACCACGCAGCCGGTGCATCATTCTGACCATATACATTTCCTAACACCTCTATGATTGCATCTTCAGGAACCCCTAGGATCCTACCTGGCGGCTAGGCAACATGCAATGGACGAAAGGCGTCCTCTAGCGGACCTGCCTCAAGAAAGGCTCCTCGGAATTCGCCAAGTTACAAACCCCAATGGTGGGAGGCGATCACTTGCATGAGACTCATGCGTCCCAGTTGACTCAGGGTCGGTGATTTCAATATAGAATTTTCAGCTTTCGCGGTTAAATCGGGGTCCAAACGTCCTTGCAAGCACCATCTTCCTGTTACAATAAAACTATCCTAATCCTCCGGATTGACCTCCATTCCCTCTTCCATTGGTTTTCGAGGTTTTCGAGTTAGAACGAAACGACTCCCGATGAAGCGATAAGCTTGTTCTTTCTTGATTTTCTTAGCGGTTTGACCATAATAAACCCGAACAGCATGAGTTTTAGAACTGATGGTCTCCTATTCAACTCTTTTTCCTTCTTAAATCTTCTTCTGGAGCTTGGGGGGATGATTACTATGGTGCAATTCTTTGGACATCTTCTTTTTGAGATATTCGGATGTGAGGCATTCCCAAGGCATCGAATCCGCGGCGGACAACAAGGATATCACCTCTTCTCTCGATTCATGGTGACATCTTCAACCAATCGTGGCGCAACTTCTCTGGTGACTTCGGCAAAATTATCCTATCTCATCTGGACCATACACTAACGATAATAATACATCAACAAAAACGATTAATAGGGATGGGAGACAAATCCTTTAGTCTCTTTATTCTGGGGTACCGGAACAAGATTATCATTAGACAGGGTCTAAGCCCGGATCTGGCAAACCATTCATTCTCGGCTGACCGGGTACATCAACAGGAGCATTGTCGCGCGCGATCTCTGGAGGGACAGGTCCTTCTTCCTGTGGTGGATATGATTGAAGAACCAAATCGATGTATTGCCTGCTCTTCAAGTTCCCTTGATTAATTATGTGACCCACCGTACCACCACTGCTACTCCATACCATTGACCACCCGGTTGTAACTAACTTTGAATCCATTTTTGGTTTCGCCAATAGGCCATCAAGTCACCCGGTTGGAAAGGAATATAGCGGCGGGGTCTTGCCAAGAGAGCCATTCTTAACGAGCGGTCATTTTGCATCTTCGTTAGGGCCATTCTGGCGGCAATTCTCATGGCTTGGGTACGAGTCAATCCGTCGTCAATCAACGACGCGGTATTGGCAATCACAGATTGAGGTTCACTCAACAGGTTTTGAGGAATATGGGGATTGCGTCTAAAGACAAACTGATGTGGTGAAAAACCCATGAACCTGCAACATCTGATTCTTGATGTGGGCACGTGCAATACACTCGAGCCATTCTTCTTTGGATATAGGTTGAAATTCGTCTAGAAGTTTCTCTAGTACCCGATTGAACCAACCTCCGTATGATTGACGCTTGCCTAGCTGCCAGTGAGCGTCAGTTGCGATTGATCGAACATTGACGCCATCACCCTCGGCCGGCTTCATCATAGGTTCAACACTATCTCTTTGGGAACTCCCGTTTCAATCTCAAAGAACGGAATCATGCGCTGAAACCCGCTCGCGGTGTCCACCAGATTTAGGACGCGAACCTTCTGATTAAATTGCCATCATCGACTCAAGTGTTTGACATCCAATCCCAGTTTATGGTTGAATTCGGACACACGATTGGGTTGTGTAGGTAGCGGCGATGTTGGTCGAGCCTGGCTTTTGCAAAAATCTCACGAAGATTCTTTAGTCGAGCCTTGCTCGGATGCTTCTCTATGTCTTAGGATTCTAATCATGTCTTGATTTGGTGGGCGCCCTAAGTTCTTATGTAAACGAGTCAGGATCGGCATCAAATCTTGGTCGGACTTCGGGGTGGCTTGAGCTGCTGCTAACACCTCGGTCTAGCCTTCAGGAGACAGTGCGTCCTCAAGCACTTCAATGCAGCATGCGGGATGTGCTCGACAGGAATCCTTAGACCCTTGATCGAAAGCTCATAATAATGTTTGAAACAACTTTGACAAATTTTGGAGGATACTGACCAGCATATTCGCTATAACCTTCGTGATACCTGGAGCATGGCTGACTACTACATCGTGGCAGGAGTGCTTAGCATCACCTGTACATAGAAGGCCGAGGGACTGCATGTCCTGATATGACACGAGCAAGCTCGCTCTCTTTCGGATGAAATTCTCACTGGACGGAAGGCGCAACCCATACCTGCATATATGCAATTTCACCGTATCGAAAACCCGGCACAGACTTTGCATCTCAGGGTACGACCATAATTGGGAACCGAAAAAGCTTACCACACCAGCGAATATAGGAGCGACTCTGAGCCTTTCGTTTCAAGTACATCACTCGATTACACCTTTAGTGTTGTTAAGGTGCACCCACCCACTCTCATCCGTGCAAGGCGGATAAAGAACAATAAGCTCTGGTGGATCGGACATCAAATCGTCCTCTACTTTCTTCCTGTCGGTTGAGCGTCGAAAATCAAATCCGGTTTTGAGGTCATACGAACGAGCCCGAAAGCCGGCTTGTTCGGCAACCGATGCAAATCTTGGGAGGAAAACGCCTCCATCATTAAACATGTGGACCTGGTTCGTTCATGAACGGCTAAGCGCATCTTCATTTAAGACTTGAGACGTCGGTTCTGATGCGCGGTCCACGGACGGGCCTCTAGATCATATTCTTTCTTTGGGTTCTCACGCATAGGCAAATAGGTGAACACTGTACGAATATGCGTACGACGGCCGTGTAATGCATTGATGGTCTTATGTTGCGGGGTCCCTAGATAGATGTTCATATCATTAAGAACCTTGTTAGCAGAACGTTTAATAATCTTACGTCGAATTACTTGTTTCCATTTGGGTCCAGACTGAGACAACAACGGGGTGCTCACTACGTCACTGTTGTCCTGGGTCCATATCATCAACGAGGACGGAAGGACGCCAGGCTCTAGTGTCGTTGCGATCTCTTGCTGAATAACCGGAGGTGTAGTGTTTGACTCCGGGCACGGATCTTCATAGAACACATCGTCCACTGCAGGTACAGTGTTTGACTCCGGAGAATCCACTTTGGCCATCACCTCATTGAACGAAGCTGCAACTACTGTGTCCGAAGGTGAGTCTATCAAATGCACCACATATTGTCCAGCGCTATTTGTTTTTAAGGGCACGGCCTGTTTAAACACACGTAAAGAATCACGCTCAAAATCAAGCGACACACCCAGCGCTTTCAATGCTAACCTGCTCAACAAAAAGCGGGGCATCGCCCCTAATGATCGCGGTTTAATCATACCCTATTGGTTGGGCAAGAGAGCTGGCATAACGACCGAATGAATTGAGGTTTCAATGTAACCATTGCCAAATTTAAATTAATGTCTGTCCATAGGGAAAGCTTCCAACCTCGTTGGCGCCACAACGTCTCAAAGCAACGGAGGGCGTTAATCCCGACGATCGTGCGGCCACAGCCTGAGTCCAGCACGGCGTAGCGGGGGACGACACCAGCAAACTCTCCTCTAGGGAAGAGATCATCGGGTCTAAGGTCTTCCTATGATACCTCGAACGGACTTGTTCCAGCAGAATGAATTGGCAACAAAATCCAACTCTTCGACCACAACGACTCCCAAAGCTGCTGTATCACTAGTCTTGGAATTGCCTTTGCTCGACCCTTTCTTTGGGTTTTTGAAATGGCACTCGCCCAATGACCCTTCTTGAAGCACCTATTGCACGCCGTATGCTTCTTCATCGCCCCAAAATCCACGGGAAGGAACGTTTTACATCTCGGACCTTGGTAAATTACCTGGACTTTTGGAATTTGTCTTGGAATGCGTCTCCGTCTCCATGGCATCCATCGATAATTTTTTCGTCCAACAACTGCTCCACATCGGAAAATTGCTCGTCCTAGAGGTCGGAGGGATCATCGCCGCCAGCATCGACATCCTCAGCGAGTGCCACGGCACTTCGAAATCACCAGCTCCGGGCAGCAGGACCTGAGGGTAGCAACAACCGACTCGCGTTTAAGGTCACCGCAAGGCGAGCTCTGGCGATTATCATTACTTTCTGTTCCTCACTCAATCCAGCTCGATGCAGCAACAACCAACCTCAAACCTCATGTAGAACTCGGAGGCCCGTCCGTTACTTCATATATTTTCCTTCGTTTGAACGAAGGTTGAATATTTCACCAAGGATTTCGCCCAACTCGTCAACGACCTCCCGCTGGGGAAATCGCTTATCCAACAAATCCAAAAAGACCTAATCGTCATCCTTCTCTTGAGATAATGCTAAATCAACATGTTCAACGACCTCCAAAGCTTTCTCACTAAGGAGCGTGTAGATGTCCGCGCCCCTAGCGCTTTCAAGCAACTTAAGGAGGCTAGGTGACGAAAGCTAGCCGGGAATGCATTGTTTCAATGGAGGCGAAGGTCGGACGCGTGGACGCGTGATGCACTCGCAGCTAGAAGTAAAAGTCTCCGGCTGTACATTCCAGTTCAAAAAAATGCTGTTACCATCTGTTGCCTAAAGGCAGTGTCTTTACACAGGTACAACTACATACATCCAAGTCACCCGAAAAGGGAAGGTTCCAATCTGTACACAGCCTCCAGTGAGCATTCAACTATACAGAACTACTGAGCTATCTGGGCAACAGGATTGGGAAGAGTCAGAGACAGTTCCCGTCTCGAAACTTCCTTCCATTGAAGGTACAGAAGCCGAGGATTGCAAGGCTATGCCAATCCGTGTCACGACCGCCAGGAAAAAAAACCTCCTAAGGAGGAAAAAAACTGGCTGGACAAGAAGGCGCATGATCTTGTAGAAAAAGGGTGGGCCAGCACAGTTCAAACCATCAGGCACTCGGGAAGAGCGAGAATTCAAAGAGCTCCCAGGTGGCAAAAACTCAGGGTGGGATGGGAAAAGGCAAGCTACAGCCATATGTACAAGTCTCACTCGATGCGTCGAAGCACGGCCCGGGCATTTTCACGTTGAAGGGCCACCGCCAGCGATTGGAGCAAACGTTCGCGCTCCACGCTGGCAGCTTCATTGTTGCGGACGGCCAGAGCAACCGAAAGTTCTTTCCATGTTTTCAGCGCTGTGGGCCCCCATCCCCCGCTGCAGGCTTCCGCAACCAAGGGCAAGAATTGTAAGCCCTCTGAGGCGCAGGTGGCCAAGGTATGTTGATGGGAATATTTTTTTTCACTTCATAGTCGGAGACTGCACGCCGACCATCTGCAGCAATGGAAGGCAGATGCCCGGAGCGCAGGCCCGAAGTGACGGCCAAGTCAAAAGCCGCGGGTCCCAGCAAGCCCCAATTGCCGACCCAAACATCAGCAGGCCGCCGGCCGTTGGTGGCACTGCCTCCATCTTCCCCAGCACCACCGTCCTCCGGTCGAGGTGGCAAAAGCCCGGGCTTCTCGACGTCGGTGTGAAAGCCGGCCGCTTTGGCGCGGGCAGCAAGGATGGCTCGGAGGGCGTGGTGTCGCTTGGTGCGATCACCCCCGCACGGGGCATGAACGCCGAAACAATCCGCCACGCCATCGCACAATGGGCAAGGAACCTCGGCCGTGGCCACTGGAAGGCGAAGCCGAAGTTGCACTATGATTTTGAAGAGGGGGCCATCAACATGGAGCCCGAGTGCATGCGAAGGAGGGGCATGCAATCATGCTCCGGCTCTAGGCAATTGCAAGAGTTCAAGGTGGGCACGGAAAGCCCCCCCCTGGTGAAGGCGCCGCCAGCTTGGCAATCACGATCTTGTCCAGCGCCTCTGACAACTGTTGTTGCCGAAGGGTCGGCGGCGCTGGGATGGGGACATGTTCACTCGCTGGCAGCACATGGTTGAAGGCTTGGATTGCCTCGGTGGTTGCGGCACTGTTGTAGGTTGGGTCAAGAAGCCGGCAGAGCCCATGGGTGGCCACGACACTGGCGGCATACCCTGCCGGCGCATGCACTGATGCGTGGTGGAGGCCCAACCCACCGTGGGTGGTGGAGAGGGCAGCTTGGGCCCACGCCTCGGGAGTGAGCGGGCCAGCGCAGCAAGCTTCCAAACAATACCGGACAGCAGCATCGAACGCAAGCATCGCTTGGCCGATGGCGTGGGGGGAATCACCCGAGTGGTATACATTACCTTGCAGTAGGAAGCGCAATGGCGCAGCAGCAGCAAGGCTGTCTGGGGATCGGGCAATTCAGCTAGAGCCAAGAGAAGGGGCTGGGCTTTGGTGACCCGCTCCTTAAGGGTGTGCTGTTCACAGAAGGCAACACTGCCAATGCTCGCCCCAAGCAAAGTGAAAGAGCCACTGCAATTGATTTGAACACTTTGTGGGAAAGCTCTGGGATCCACGGCAGCATCGGCCCCGCCACAAGGGATGAGTTCGCATTTGCTGGGGGTGATGCGCAGACCAACTTGCCGAGCGGCCGCGGTGAGGCGACCAAGGGCAGCGCTGACCACACGATAGTCACCAGCTAGGCAGACATCATCCAAATATGCCATAGTTAGGGGAGGCGTTTGGGTTGCCGGCACAGTTTGAGCAGATTGGAGAGCCGGCTGCAAGGCCAGGGCAAACAACATAGGCCCAAGGGGATCCCCCTGTTGCACTCCAGCTTCGGAAGTGAGGACCTCTCCATGACAAAAGACTGGTGGGACAACGCCGTCCAATGACAAAAGACTGGTGGGACATCAAACGGAGTGAGGCAAATCTTTTTTTCATAGATATGAGGTTATTGGAGGGATTAATGAGGTAAAGCGTTGTAAATATATAAGACGCACGAACAGCAATGACACAGCCAACCTCAGCTTATGAATCTGTTAAATCCAAAATGCACGCCATAAGAGGCGTGGTGTCCAGGAGGTATCCGTCCTAAAGGCGTTCCAAGGGGGAATTAAACCCGCGGGGGGGGGGGGGCCCTTCTACATATGAAATTTTCACGTAACGCGGCGATCTCGAAAATTCCAACCCCTCACTTGCTAAAGCAAAAAACAATTCCAGCTAGTTAATATTAACTTTCGCAATTTATCCAATATCAGAAATTTGTTTCGCGCCCAAATCTTCCAATGCTTGTATTCACGCCATCTTCAATTTCACCTGCCAAACCACGAATAACAAGGTTTTCCTTAGAAATGGAAGCGTTCCTAATTATCGATATATCAGGTGTATAGACCTCCGCCTAAAAATTAACGATCAACAAACCATGGCTCGGAACCGGATAAGACCCGATTCCACTACCAATTATAAAGAACAAAAATCCTCCCCTAAAAATTCGAACGAACATTCCTTTTATTTCGGTCGGAATTCCCTACGAGGCTACCATATATAATATTTTAATATCATAGTATTTAAATATATTTTCACTTTAAAATAATTCGAGAAAAGTTATTTTCGCAAAATCATTTTAATCGAATATTATATTTATTAATATATATTATTCGATAATTCTATTTTTTTCGATTAATAATTCAATATCCGCATTAATTCTCATGTAAATAAATATATTAAATCGCATCGAAAATCGAAAACCCATTAAATATATAATTTTTCATTTTTCTGTTTCTCCTCAAATATTTTTTATATCTAATATATAAAATTAAATGAAATAAGTTAGTTTAAAAATTCATCCTTCAAAACAATAGTATAAAATATAAACTTAACTCAAAAAATATTAATATATTTAAGGATATAGACCTCCTCGTTATTTATTGATATATATATATATTCCAAATTAAATCGTAACCGCCTCCAAGATCGTGTATCCACGCCTTTTTCAAATATTTACGAGAAGCTTATGGGGCGTGTTGAAACTTCTTGCAAGTACATTCTCCATTGCTGTTGACTTGCTTTATGTTCCTGGCTACGATCTGGTGCTAGCTGGCCCAAGTTCTATGGAGACTTGTGCAATCTCATTTTGAGCACCAAAAGGTAAGCTATGCAAAATGCACAAATGCATGGCAGCCACACCGCTCTCCAGGTAACTTTTTCTTCCCTTGAGATGTAGTTCACCAACCACTATACTGGTCATTTTCTCATCGATTGAACGTGCCCAAGTAGCTTCAGGTGACATGCAGCCATTGCCTATATCTTCGCGTGCTCTCTCTGCTCAGCTCGCGACTAGCCTGTGTATACGGAAAAGATTCCCCGAAAATATGTCTAGCAACGTCCCTGTTGTCCTTCCGCCAAGGGCAATTGCCCTGGATTTGGTCAATGGGCTCCACCGCATTCCAATGCACAAGTTCTTGCAGACCAACGTTTCTGCCAAATTTAAAGATGGATCCTGTCTTGAGGAGTGCGTGTGTCAAATAGATTTGGGGGAGCTCGATCCCAGGACGCGCCCGAATTTTGTGCTGACAGCGCAAGATTGAATTCTTGCACACCAACGTTTCTGCCAAATTTGAAGATGGATCCTGTCTTGAGGAGTGCGTGCGTCAAATAAATTTGGGGGAGCTCGATCCCAGCGCGCGCCCGAATTTTGTGCTGAAATTCACGCGGGCCGGTCGCAGCGACCTCTATTGGACTCTCGACCACGCGCGATCTCCGCAGAGGGTTGCGCGCGCACCGGACAGATCGCACTCTCGCCTGCATTTCGCGCACTCGACACGCACGATCTCCGCAGAGGGTTGCGCGTGGACAGGTAAATCGCATTCTCGCCTGCATTTCGCGCACTCAACACGCACGATACAAATCGCACTCTCGCCTGCATTTCGCCCACTCGACACATACGATCTCCGCAGAGGGTTGCGCGCACACCGGACAAATCGCATTCGCGCCTGCATTTCGCGCACTCGACACGCATGATCTCCGCAGAGGGTTGCGCGTGGACAGGACAAATCGCATTCTCGCCTGCATTTCGCGCACTCAACACGCGCGATACAAATCGCACTCTCGCCTGCATTTCGCCCACTCGACACATACGATCTCCGCAGAGGGTTGCGCGCACACCGGACAAATCGCACTCTCGCCTGCGTTTCGCGCACTCGACACGCACGATCTCCGCAGAGGGTTGCGCGCACACCGGACAAATCGCACTCTCGCCTGCATTTCGCGCACTCGACACGGACGATCTCCGCAGAGGGTCGCGCGCGCACCGGACCAATCGCACTCTCGCCTGCATTTCGCGCACTCGACACGCACGATCTCCGCAGAGGGTTACATTTTCGGTTGACGCTGTTCGTCCCACCCTCCGCCTTTAAGAGAGAATTTATAGAATGGAGAAATGTTTTTCATTAGGACATTTCCCGTGCAAGTTATCATTAGGACATCTCCCGTGCAAATTTTCCATACTCACACTTGCATACTTATTAGGACATCTCCCGTGCAAGTTTTACTTTTGCACTTGGATACTTGCCGTTGGATGCTTTCATTCTTCCACTTACACTGGGATACGTATAGACGTGTCAGTGTTCAAGTGTAAGTGTGGAAGCAAGGATCTTTCTTATAAAGTAGGTGTTTGTTTTTTAAAAAGAGGTGTTCAATTTGTCAACGACACCATGGTTGAAACCGTGCCCATTCAGCCACGAAGATTTTGGATTTCAAAACCCAATCCACGCTCGCCAGCGAGCCCATTGACATTACAACCAGCTTTCCAACAAGATAATGTTATATACTGTCATTTCCTGTGGCTTTCTTCTCTTGTGTTCTTCGCGGAAAACGCCGAGACGGGAACCCAACACATCAGAGATGATGCTTTGGGAAATATACATCATTCACATGGATGATCAGGATGATCAGGAATGGTGGTAGTGGAGCATATTGCGGCACATATGTTAGCGGAGCATTTGGTGTAACAAGAGAAATGATAAGATTGAAAGCTGTGAGAAAAGTTTGCTACATACAGTACCGGCGTTGCCGCAGAGTAAGAGAAGAAACACCTGACAATTATTGTTGCGGGATGGCCATAGGCTTGCAATCTTAAAAATGTCTATGCGCACCTCATGAGAGCCTGGGCCTCGCTTACTTTCAATCAAGACAGCATCAAAATGCAAACTGAAAGCCAACAAGTTGGCTGTGGATCATCTTCCAGCAAGCTGGATGACGATTTCAACATCAAAAACGCTTTTTTTCCATCCTGCTGGTTGAGTCAGCGCGCGTTGGCACCGGAAGCGGCAGCCGCTTCAGCAGCTCTTCTCGCCTTACGTTTGGCTTCTTTTTGGTTCTTGCGATCTCTCTTCTCTCGCTGCTGCCATTCCCAAGATGTTTTTGGCTGTGTAAACTTCTTTCCTCCTTTTTTTATCATTGGATCCTCTTTGGGGATCAAGGATTCGGCGTCTTCCCGGAGCCTCTTCTCCTTGACTGCTCTTTGATTAGCTTCGGCCTTCTCTTGCTGCGCTGCAGCCAACTGCCTCGACAAGGTCGCCGCCACTTCTTCCGGCCAATTGCATGAACCGCTGAGCTAGTTGGTCCAACCGTCGCGTTGGGGTAGCGCTGCTGCTTGAACATGGTCGACGGATGTGGTCTGATGCACGGGAACGGAGCTCGTCATCATCTTCCTCAAAGACGTTGGATGCAGAGCAGAAAAATCGAAGGCATCAACAAAAATCGCCACCCAAACAAAATCATATTTACTAGTGAAAATGCCTCATACCAAGAAGACTGCCTTAACCCTTTGCCATGCAAGGAACCCAATCAGTTGGAGATGTCGTCACAGGGATGATTTTTACATCGTTGGACGCGACTGTCTCAGCCTTATCCCCAATGGTCGGCTCACTTGGACTCGCTCTGAACGTTGTAGGAGGAACCAAAACAGTGATCTCAGAACGCGCCATCATCTCAGAGGGCGGCTCGGTCTCGTCGTCTGCGTCACCTTGCAAAAATGCCCTCTCAGAGGGCGGCTCAGTGTCGGCATCTCTATCATCCTGCACTGCTCCTCGCAAGGCTTCCATGAGAGCTGCATCCATCATGGCTCACGACCACGAAAAGGAAAGAGCTAAATCCAGTCTGTTTGGGAATCTTATATTTATTACGTCGACATGGCTGTAGTCAGACTAAGCCAAAAGTTGCTGTCAGCCTATTAACTTTCTCTGGTGATCCCTTCTAGCTCAGATCCTTAAAGGAATAGATACAGGAACATCACAAGTGAACCATATCATTGACAATGACATCGAAACGCGCAGCAAAATATTGAGCAATCAAGAAGGCCAACAAGTTGGTCTTCTTCTTCCTTGCCAGCAAGCTGGCTAGGAAAGTTGGACTTTTTGCTGGCAAGTTTGGGCTAAAGGTGCATCTTGAAAGATTGTGTGTCCACCCCTGTGAACATAGCGACACTCTTCTGAGTGTCGACTCCAGGGGCCGTGCTGCAAGAGCGCAGCTGGGCGCGTGAAGCTGTCAAAAAGCGGGGTCTGTATAACACATACATGACAATTTCTCAACGACGCCTAAATAAGGAATCTCGAAGACAGGTCATTCAGTATAAGGCCGATGATGAAGACTTAATTCCCGCCAGCTTGCGCGATGGAAACGCTGAAAAACATTTCATGGATGCTGCCAAATGATCGATGGTATTGCGAGATCAGGTTCGGAAAACTGTGATGAACCAAAAAGGGAGCATACACCTATAGTGCAAATGATCTAAATATATGATATCCATGTCAAATTTTGGCCCGACCTCGTGCAGATGGCAGTGCCGCCATAGCGCGTCAGCTTCGTGTCATTGGCAAAAACACGGCAAACAACACACATTCAAAATTGAAATAAGGTGGGTCCTCTCACCTTTCGCAAGTCTGAGACTGACTGGCTCTGACCACCTGACCACGTGGCAGCTGGCGCATCGCAGCAGGACCTTAAAGTCTACTTGTGACAAGGAATCGCGCTCTCACCAGGCAACTTCACATTGCCAATCAGGTGCCAGACTGGCTTAATCGGCGACAAGCCTTTGGTGCTCCACCGGACATACCAGATCATCTGCAGGGGCGAATCGGCACTCTTCACTAGACTTGACACCTTGTGGCCGCAATTCTTATGCGACAACTCGGTGCCAGCCTCAAGCTTTGACTGGAAGATCACGCGGTGGGTCACCGTCAGGCTAAACTCACTCAGCTTCTCGGCTTCGTTGATCTTGTGGTAATAAATCTTTGCATCGGGCTTCTTGGCGCGCATCTCAGCCAAGACAACCCCCAAAGACTGCACCGACCCATTCAAAAGAACGAGGTCGCGGTGGCTTTTGAAAGCCAATTCCACGGAATTCTCTGGTAGCTGCTGGGCATCCTTGAGCACCTTCCATGTGCCATTTCCAAAGAAAGCGATGGCTGGGTCAACGCTGGACCACTCTTTGGTACCTTTGTTCACCACAAAGATCCCGGACTCGGACCGAAGGTGAAGGGCCATAGAAATGTCCTTTGCTGTGGGCAAGCTGAACTCATGCAACAAAGCGGTGGAAATCTGCTTCGCCTCAATGATGCCAGCATTCACTGAAGACATATCTGCGCGAAGCTTCTTTGGGCTAGGGCCACCGCTTCCAGATTCACCAGGCCTCTTTGGAGCTCCCCCCTCCGGCTCATTGGCATGTTTCTGTTCCTATTCCGGATCGATGACCTTGTACTGCTTCAGGAAATCCTCCAGCCAAGCCTGAAACTCTTTTCCACATTGGGCATGATCTTGCCATTCCCGGACAATGGCTGCAGGAATGGACAGGTTTTCATCTTTGATCATCTGAGTTGGGACAGGAAGGCTATAGAAAAAAACAGGAAAGGATTACGAAGATGAGTTGGAGATTTCCGCTACCTTGACAAAACGGGATAGGACATTGACACCAATTGGGTGACATGGGTGCGCAGCCAAAAAACAGCAGACAAGTGACCAGCAAGTTCATGTTTGGCGCCGGCGGCGTGGCTTCCACCAAATCATCACTCATCTTCTGCTCAATCTTCTCACCATTGGGCGTGGACTTGCCTGCTTCATACGCTTGTGAGAGAGATTCTTTCATGTAATTCTCAATGTAAAGCGCCTCATCCTGGGACTCTCAAAGGGCAATATATTGCACATTGTTTCTGTGGCTTCTCAAGTCGCAGAATGCTTCACACATATCACCATTCCTCGGATAGAGGTCTAGGACCAATGTTGCGCCTGGCTCCGGCTGCACGCCTGTGAAGGCTGAAGTGAGCACCGCGCTGCAGGCAGTAGAGCCGACTTGCCAATACTTCGGCGCTCCATGGAGGATATCTCTGGTGTCAGTGGTGGTGGGAAGGCTGTCTTCCGCTACGCATTCCACTTCGCGCATTTCTTTTGCTGCCAGCTGTTTCTGCTCCACTGTGCGCTGAGTCTTCCTCAAGTCACAAGAAAACCATGGGTTCTTCTGCAATTCCAAAGGACTGGGGAACACAAAGCGGCCAGTGTACACCAGAGGTCGCAAGTCCCGAGCATCACTGCGCTCAGAAAAGAGCAAGTGCCACTGCCAATCGATGTTGTGATTGCCTGCTGACAATTTCTGGAGAAGCTGCGATTCTTCAAGAACCAGCTTGCCCTTGCTGTAGCTGAAGGTTGGCATCAGCACTAGGGCCATGCTTTTCATTTGGTCATTCAAGGCCCAGGCCAAAAGGCTGACACTTTGCTGGTAGATGTGTGCCGGGATCAAGCATGGAGACGTGACATTCCACCAAACCAAGGTGTAGATCTCATCCGCAGGCACTGACAATTTTTGGGTCACATCTCGTTTTGCATTCATGATCTCAGCGATTGCGAGCTCCACCTTCTTTTGCCACACCAGAAGCTTCACATTGCGGGAAAGAAACTGATCAGCCACTGCCAGGCATCTCTTGCGACGTTCCAAAAGCCACATATGCCTCTGATGCTCTTGAGCGCTTTTGACACTGGAGACCTTGCGGGTCCATGTGGTGTAGACCTGAACATCGTACTTGAGCTGTTTCATGATCAAAGCAAATTTGTCCACCTGCAAAGAGACTTCCTCCACGGTGTCCATGGCCACTGGCTTCGAGAATTTGTGGTCTTCCACCAGCTTGCGCAATGAGGGGCAATCGCGCTTCACGTCGAAGGTGTCGGATTTGTCCATGAGCAAAGCTTGCAGCTCGCCATCCACAGAGTTTTCCCCGGAACCGAAATTGTCATACCATTCAGCCTGCAGTTTGTTGGGGTCAACGGGAACTTGTTGCAGCAGTTCTTGGCCAAGATGCCAACACAAGGTTGCCTTCACGGCAGCGTCCTCAACTGCTTGAGTATCGGGTTTCTTTCGCATGTAGCTAGCCTTCTGCTCGTGGCAAGCTTGCAAAAATTTCACCATCAACATCATGGACTCATCCGTAGTGCGGAGCCTGGGGAGCCATGACTTCTTGGAGCAGCTGAACTGGAAGCCGGAAAATATCTTCTTGCTACCGAGGTTGTCGTCGCTCCACACGCACGATTCCCAACCATGCATGTTTACATGGTCCAAGATCAAAGTGAGAACACTTTGAGGCGTTTGCTCCAAAAGCAACTTCAAAGCTGACGCCTTTCTCCCGACAATTTGAAATGTCTTGCTGGACATCTTGTTCCAACGCTGCACAAAGGCAGAGCTGTCTGATAGGCCGAGGGACTTGAGGTTCTGGAGCATAAAGACCAGCTGAATCAAGTTGTTAGCTTTCCGCAGGGATCCACGGCTGGAGAGCTTCATGTTCGTCAGAGCCTCATCTATTCTGTTTGAAGACTCCATGCAATGCACCCAGATCCTCGTCACAGAGGACCACAGCGGCGCCAGTCCCGGCGAAGAACCATTCAAGCCAAGAGCCTTGCACCGGTGAAGGAGCATCAACAGAGTGGTGCTTCTGGCAAAACCTTTCAGGTAGGCCAAGTTGAAGGGCTGCAGCTTGCTACTGTCCTTCTCCAAGCCATAAGGCGCGACGCAAGCTTCATGCTGCAAAACCAACAGCGGGTCACCAGCAGTCACAAAGCCATCTTTGAGAAACTCTTGGAGCAAAGAGGTTGCCAGACCCGCCCCAGGCCCAGGTTTGAGGCTGCAGTTGCTCGTGAACCCCAAGGAAGACACATGGACACAAGTGGGAGCAGCGCAAGCCAAGTCTGAACTGTCCTTGAAGCACGGCAACTTTGCTTCTTGGTGGTAGAGGGTGTCATCTTGCTCCGGAAATTGCTCCCTCAACCATTCCATGAATTCAAAGCCCTCATCTGCAGTCCGCAAATACCTTTGAAGGTATTGACTCGGCCCGCCGCATTGTGCCAAGCAAGTCTCACACGAAGCCATGACCTGGCTCTGGGCACCATCATCATCCACAGCCATGACGCTGTGTGTCCAGGCATCATCAGGGGGAGCTGCTGCAGCAGCTGTTGCCGCAGATGACTCTGGAGCTTCCGAAGCCATGACAGTCTGACAGACTCGAAGGACTGACTCTACTCCGGCCCTACTTCCTCCACAAATTGAACACAAATAAGAATGTCAACAATGAAGTGAATCTGAAGATGGCAATCAAAGGCAACAAATGCAATGACACGAAATCCGCGCAGAGCTCTGAGACACGAAATCCGCGCAGAGCTCTGAGACACGAAATCCGCGCAAAATCTCAACTTTCAAACTCCACGGCCAAAGATTTGTGCAGATTTCCGTGGAAATCCGCGCAGCGGGGCCAGCCCCCAAAACACAGAATCTACGCAAGTCCAACTTGGAATTTTCAAAGCTGACTTGTGCAGATTTTCGTGGAAATCGACGCAAGTCCCAGGTGATATTGAGAATCCACGCAAGTGGCCTGTGGAAAACCAAAAGGTGATTTGCGTTGAAAAGCAAAAAGCGAGCTGACTTGTCAAGATTTCCGTGGAAATCCGCGCATCTAGGGTTAAGGATTCCCACGCGTGAGTTGTGCAGATTCTGACACAATCCGGCGCAGTTGGTCTGTGACCTGCCTAGTGGCTCACACTCTCTGCTAAAATTTTCACCAGGCCATCAGGGTAGTGTTGGGCCCACCAACTCAAGCTTCGACCTTTCATCGACCCCTCAATGGGTTGATGCTCATGCTGCCTATCACATTGGGAATGGGACAGCTTGGATAGCAGCCAGGCATTGTTGCTCACAATGCGGGTCCTTTTTTTCATCAACTTACCATTGGGCGCTCGAAGGCCTAGCATGCATTGATCGAAATCTGCCTACACGCTGCTTAGCCCGCAATTTCTGAGTGGATTCCAATTCCCACGAGGAGGCTCGCTGTGGGTGTTCCAACATGAAGAAGTCATCGTTGTGGTCCTGCCGCTCAGCAACGGTCACCGACAAATTCATATGGTCACAACCTTTTCGCCATCTCTCTTCCAGAACTTTGGGGTCCATCTTCTCATAATTGCGAAAGCATTTTTGCAAACAGCTGAAAATGGTACAAGGCGGAGACAAAAAAACCATTCTGGGTTTGCCTGCTTCCAACATGCCAAAAACAATGTCTTGAACTCCCTTGTGCTGCAGGTTCCAACCGGTCAGGATATCCAAGGACATCCGGCATGGGCCACCAACGGATCTCACATGTGGAAGCACGCGCGGAGGGGAAAACAATTCCAACGCGAACAAATTGAAATCCTGCGGCCCGTGTGTGGCCACTTGTTCAGGCGCAGGTACGGCAGAGGCAATTGGCGATATGTTCTCCGTGTCGAAATCAAACACAGGATCTGGCAACTCAACATCCGAATCCGACTCCAAGGACATTGATGTATCCGGTTGGGCCGGGGCCAAGCCACTTTCAGATTCTGCGCGCTCCTCACAAGAGTCAGGCAATGAGAGTGACCCATCTGTGACATCTGATGGTAGAGAAACAGTTGGACTGCAAAGCTCGGAGTTGGTCTCCGACATCATGGCTCACCGGTTGCTGGCCGAAAAACACATTTAATGTGATGTCGACCCTGGCCTGGACAACGATATATATAACAACAATTCTTCAACAATTCTTAATTCACTAAGAAATGATGTATACAATCTGGAATCTGAAATCAATGAGCAGAAAGCAGCGGCAGAGGCATCGTAGTCACAATGTTAAAACATGTCACGTCGTGAGTGAGGCTGTCAGGCCAAAAATGGCCAGCAAGCTGGCTATTAAGGTCGCAACAACAAGTTGTCGCGATCACTATTATTGTATTTTCTGGCGGGGCGTTGCTGCAGCTGTAGCAGCAGCCGGCATCATCGCTTTGCGAGATCCCTGTAGATCCTGCCATCGGCAAGACGGTGAAAGTCAAGACGGCCCTCATCGGCCAGTTTCCTGCATCGGCTGCACCCGGGAGGGCGTTTGTAGCATTTTGAGCAGCCCCACTCGCAACCAGCTGGCAAACCATCTGGGCCTGGGGCAGCGCCAGGGCCTGCAGGAACAGCAGATGAAGAGTTGTCAGCCCATGTCTCCATTTGGCTGGCCGGGCGTTTCAGCAACTGACCCGCAGGTCTTGGTTCTTGCCCAGCCTCAACGATAGGCTCTGGCTGAACAACGCCACTTGCGGCTGGATGTTTCAAAACTGCTTTGCTGGCTTGAACTTTGGCAGCCCCCTTAACTTTTGCTTTCGCCTTTGGCGGCTTGTTCTTGCCCTTGACAACCATGACACGACGTGGAGGCGCTTCAGGTTCAACATCAGCGGTTTCCAAGTCTTGTGGCAGAGCTGCGTCCAAACGCCCTGATTCAAGGCATCGCTGCTCTGCGAAATCCTCCGAAAAATAGAACTCAAACTTGTAGCCAGGATACATGTGACAGGTCTGATTCTTGTCACACAGGTCCTCCAAAAAGCATTTGGCCTTTAGCATAGACCATGGGGGCTGGGAAAAAATTTCAGCTGTCTTCCGGAACTCCTGCAGCGTGGTTTCGCTAAATTGATTCTGGGCAGCAGGCTTGAGCTTCTCCTCCTGCAATTTCTCGCTTATTGCCAAGGGTAGAATCAGCTGCGGACATTGGGATGGAGATGGGGAGCTCATGTACTGCTTCACTGTCAAGATCACATCTTGTGGATGCTCCGGAAGACCACGCCAATCTGGGTGATGGCACTCGATAGCTCCATGGGCCGGGTCCACTTCAGTGCGGGGAGTAAATCTCCAAACATGATTGGCGTGCGGCTCCAAGTGGGTACTTGTCAGCCCTTGGACATGTAGGTTGGCATCTCCCAGCCAAGTCTTGAAATCCATAGTATTTGTCAACTCTTCGATCACAATCTCTCTGTTGACAGCTGCTTTCATGTGATCCTTCAAGTACTCGACCAAATCAGCAATGTCCTCCAAGCAGGCAGCTCCCTTTATCACGCTGGCCATTGAGCTGAAGCGTTGATCGAGTTCATTATGCGTATGATTAACTTGAAGAAAGTGGCACTCCACTTGCTTGAACAGCTGCTTACCCACCAATGTGGATAAATATGATGCATAGAATGCGTTTTTGGCTTCTCTTGGTGTGTTGTCACACATCACTACCTTAACAAGTCCAGGGTTGGGTCAAAACTTTGGTTGGACTGAGACAGCTTGATAGCCAACGCTAACCATCAAAATGAAAAACTGAAAGCAAACCTAGACACAAGCTCTGGTGGAAAGGAGTATTCCGGGCCTTGACTCTGCAGTTTGGTGTGAAGCAGATCGAGTACACGGCACGTGATGGTTGCGTTCATGTTGCTGTCTTTGGCTTGGTCAGGTCTCATGATGGCGTAATACTCGAATTGACCGAAGCAAATGCACCCGGTCACATGGATGGACGGGCGCCAGCACTTTGACCAGGAAGAGGTGCCACTCATATCCTTCCTTCTGGGTATGGAAAATTTCGACTGATCCATTCCATCCAGCATCAGCTTGCACATGCTGGAATGATTCTGCTTGGTCAGCCAGACATCTGCTCGGGATGCCAGCTTGTTGCATCGCACGCTCACTGATCGATCAGCCATAACACAATCTAAATGTTGGCGTTTTGCAGCATCGACACGTAGCCTTTCCGATGGCTTAACAGCTTCAGCTCGCTCAACTGTCAACCTGGCGCAAATGTTGCATTTGCTGTTCTCACCTTTGTTTTTGAAAGCCATGATCCTCGACCATTTTCCCCATGCCTTTCGAAAGGTGCTACGGGAAACTTGCTGCGGAGATGGTTCGTCGATCTGGTAGAAGTTGAATAGAGCAGACTCATCTGCAAAATTCAAATACCTTTTAGGGATCAGCACCCGCCCATGCGGGTCTGTCTTTGGACTCGCGTGCCGCCTCAAATTGAGACTGACTGACAGCAACGGGTCATTTCCGTCCACTACTTCATGTTGCTGCAGCTGTTCCTCAGGCCCAGCAGATTCCAACCGCCCTTCCGAACCAGGAATGGCAAGAGGTTCAGCCAGGTCATTGTACACCGTCATGAACCAAACATCCACGGTATCGGTGGCAGGAGCGTCTCTTTGCAGTCTAGGACCCCGTTGTTGCGGCCAGGATGTGTGGCCATTTTTGCAATGGAGAACCATTTGGTCTATAGTGCCATGGCCAACTTGATGGATTGTTTCAAAGAACTTCCTGCACACTGGTTTGCCCAGCAGTGCCCATGGAACTAAGCGCTTGCCGCACGCGCAACCGATATGTCGGAAAACGAAAAGCACCTTGTTGTTGTCACCCTGTCTCGACCATGCCGGCGGCTGGAATCCCCTGAAGAACTCATCGTTGGAAAAGATCAGCAAGTTCTTGAGCATCAACCTAAGGTCTAAACAGATTCAGACGCGTCATGACAAGGGGCGCCTCACATGCAAGAAAATAATATGTCAGGTAGCGCTTGTTGTCGCCGTGGCCCGCTGCAATTCAGCGACAAGCAGTCTGAAGATTCGAGCGTAACTGAATTCCACACCAGCAGCATAAGGTCCTGTGGCTGGCTTTCCACAGTGCTCACCAAGTATTCGTTGAAGTCAGTGAAGTGATCATAGTCCTTGGCCGGCAAGCGGACGCGCCTGATCTTCAGCTCCTGGTCCAGCGGTGGAACAGGGTGATCGCGGCCACTGGACGACTTTTTGGCCTTAGCCTTGCAAGCCTTGGAAACACGTGGAGCCATTTGGGGCAGGGCCAGGGCCGAATAACTATATGTTGACACCTTTTGTGACTGGGCCAAAAACACTAGCAAAACAACATGATTTTTAGCCAGCAAGCTGGCCTTTGATCTTTGACCAGCAAGCTGGTCAAATGGACTTGCAAACAAACACAGTGGGCAGTGCTCCAAACTTGTCCCCCTAAAAAACACAGAGGCACGATTGTGAACATAAAGGCGGCTCAAAAGCATCATTTTCATTTTACTCCGAGACTGGTCTGACAATTGCTTCTGCGCAGAAACGCCTTCATGATGCCAAAATCAAACCTATTTGGTAAACATGTCTTCTGTAAAAGCCATTTCAGGGCCTGAGCGTGGCGGAATCAGACCGGCATATGCGAAAACGCCACGCCAACATTGCATCATGGAGGTTATCAAAGAGTCATGCTACCAGTTGCAACCTCTTGTGAGTTGCTGCTGCAGCTTCCAAAAGCAGGCTTTGGAGTTTGTTGTCATCTCGACAGCCTTTGCAAGGCGCTATCTGGAACACGAGGGCAGTGGCCCGCCTGAGCTGACTCCTGAGACTTTGGAAGAAGGGCTCCAAAAGACAGACCCTGCCGAAGTGGCGCGCAGCCGAGTCTCGAGAAGTTTTGGCGACAGAATTTCGAACTTCTCCTTCGAGCGCAAGAAGGCTTTGCTTGAGGATTTGGACGCTTCTGTGTCTGTCATTGCCAGTGGCTTGCAGGAGGGCTCTGTGTTCGCCTGTGTGGTGGGCTGCCATGTGCAGCCGATGCTCTCTCTTCACAGCATCTAACTTCGAGGTGAAGGCCGCAATCATGATCATCGTGTCGTCACTTCAAGTCAAGCGACTTGGGCCGTCTCTGCTGCGGGCACAGTGACAATTTGGTTGGAAAAAAGCAGGAACGGGCAAAAATGCACACATTGAAATCTTTTCCACGCGTCTTTCGTTTCGGGTTGCAAACCTATTGGCCGGTAAATAAATGGGTGTGTGGAGAGAGGTCAAGACAATAAGCGTAGGACAGTTTAGAGACTGACTCTTATTCCAGGTCCAGACAAACTCTAATAATATCCCAGATTGAACACCTCTTTTTAAAAAACAAACACCTACTTTATAAGAAAGGTCCTTAAGCGTAAGTGTCCAACTGTACGTGTAGAAATGTCAGTGTTCAAGTGCAAGTGTGGATGTGTCAGTGTCAGTGTAAGTGTAGAAGTGTCAGTGTTTAAGAGATTTTCCGGAAGAACCCTTCGCACTGCTTTCGGGAACAAACTTGCCCCATGGCTCAGATCATTGGCGAGCATTGAATCGGAGCATCATAGGATTTGAACTATCCTGAAATCAAAAGAGGCTCACGAAGACGTTCCCCAGGAGAGAATTGACGTGCTTCACAAAACAAACTCTAGGTATGTATCCCGTCGGGGAACACCTTTCGTGATTAGAATTTCATATGCATGCTTTCTGAGTGTTCAAGAGGGTTTCAACTATCCTGAAATCATGAGAGGCTCACGAAGACGTTCTCCAGGAGAGAATTGAATTTAGTGGGGGGGGAGGGGGTGGGGTCTGTCAGTTCCAAGGGGGCGGGGCGGGGGGGGGGTCTGAATTGAGCGCTCAATTTTTCGACCCGGACGCGCCAACACTTGCTTCGCAAGACAAACTCAAGGTATCCCCTAAAGGGCTACCTTTCGTGATAATTTTTTAAAAAATCCAATAGTATTTCCAAATTCTTAAGAGAAAATTGTTTGTAATTAAATTTTGGTTTTTATATAAGATATCAAGTTATGTTTCTTGTTTTTATTGGTTCATCTATTATTTTCCAAATATTTTTATTATTATTGCGTCTATTAAATTAGTATTATGCCGTAATGATAATTAATATATGATTTGTATTGCGATTTTATGATTTGAATTTTTATTTCTTTATTTACGAAAGGCAGCCGATAGGCAAGGCTTGAGGTTGTTGGAGCGAACGAAATGAGTAAAGGGATGGGGGGGTCGCGTGTGGCCAATTTCGGAGAAATGAACCTAGAGCCTGGTAGGGGAGCGCGAAAAAAGAGGCGGGCCACTTGATAATGAAAAATTGATGCTTTGAGGGGTATTGCGATGCCGGTGATGTAATTGACGGCGAAGAGCCCATCGTTAGCGTTATGAGGAACTCAAAAGGCAACGGAAAGAGAACAGATTGTAATTGCGGCTAAGCTTAACGTTGCTGCCGGATTGAAGAGGGCGCTTTTTATGCGGTCGAAGTTCACGTGGATTGGGAGGTTGTTGGGGGCAGGAGAAAGAAGAGATTGTAGCGGGCAAGCGTTGGAGGCGGAAGGTCCTGAACAGCTTAGGGGTGCCCTTTTTTTGTCCGTAGCAAGTTCTAGTTGCTGGACCGAAAAGGGCGCCCCACATGGGGCGCATGATCCCATCTGTTGAGGGCCTACGAAAGAATTGAATTGAAGAGGGCACTCCCTATATGGGAGCTTACGTGGATAGGGGGGTTATTGAGGGCAGGAGAAAGAAGAGATTGCAGCGGGCAAGGGTTGGAGGCGGAAGGCTATGTATAGCTAAGGAATTCCTGTTTTTTTCCGTAGTAAGCTTTAGTTGTTGGACTGAATAGGGCGCCTATATGGGGCGTATGAGGCCATTTATTGAGGGCCTGCGAAAGAACCGGCTTGAAGAAGGTATCCCCTATGTGGTGGGAGTTTACGTGCATTGGGGAATGTTGAGGGTAGGAAAAAGAAGAGTTTGCAATTGGCAAGTGTGGAGGTGGAAGGTTAGCGAATACGCGTTGGGGCTGGAGGCAAACGATTTGGAGCTGTTCGGTTGCGTGATGGAGGGCAGGAGAGAGAAGATATTGCGGGGAGGCGGAAGGTTTTGAATTGCTTGGGGGTGCCCTTTTTCCGTGGCGAGGTCTAATTATTGGATTCAAAAAGGCATTCTATACGGGGTGCATGATATTATCGATTGAAGGCCTGCGAAAGAATCCGGTTGAAAAGGGCATTCCCTATGCGGTGGCAATTTACGTGGATTGGAGGATATGAGGGACTTAAGAAGCCATGGAAAGAGAACAGATTATAATTGCGTCTAAGCTTGGCGTTGCTGCCGGATTAAAGAGGGTATCCCCTATATGGTGGGAATTTACGTGGATTGGGGTTGTTGGGGGCAAAAGAATGAAGAGATTGTAATGGGCAAGCATTGGAGGCGGAAGGTCTTGAATAGCTTAGGGGGTTCCTTTTTCTCTCCGTGGCAAAATTTAATTACTAAATTGAAAAGGGTACCTCCACATGGAATGGATGATATTATTTATTGAAGGTTTTTACGAAAGAACCGAACTCAAGAGAGCATTTACTATGTGGTAGGAGTTCTCGTGGATTGGGGGATTATCGAAGGTAGGAAAGAGAAGAGATTGCGGCGGGCAAGCGCTGGAGGCGAAAGGTCCTGAATAGCTTTCTATCCCCTATTAGTGTGGTTGCGATATTATCTTCGCCCCATGAAATTTATTTTTGCCCGATGTGGCACCCCCTAAGCTACAGGCTGGCTTTCGTCCCGTGCCTTCGTAGGTTTTTATTGGAGGATTATAAATAATTTCGTATTTAATTTTTTGCATTAATTTTGCATACAAATATTCTATTGGAATTTTAGATATCATTTAATAATATTATACTTATTACGTAATTTAAATTTTCTATTTTTATATATATATATTGTTGAAGTTGATGCTCTTGCGGCATGTCTTTTGTCGAAAACGATAGTATTAATTATAGTTTGTTTTTCCTTTTTTCTATATAATCGATTGCTTATATTTTATACGTATTAGATGAACTAAAAGTATTATTGTTGTTTTCTTTTTGTCTATTTTCGGTTGTCCTTCTTAAGAAATATTATATATTTTTCTTCTTCTGAAATTAGATTTTCTATTCCATATAACCGTTCTATTTCATTATGATTCTATGAAGGCATTGATAATAATTATCTTTAATCGAATTAAATTGCCATTGCTTACCCCCATTAGGATTTGAATTCGGCTCCTTCAATTTCGTCTTTTATTGGTTTCAATCTTAAAATGCAAATTCTTAAAACAAATTCATTCTCTTCTATTCTGCGGTCAAATGTCTTATAATGCTTCCATATCAGGAATATATTATATAATTGTCCTTATGAAAAGGATTACATAGAACCATGATTTTGATAAATTCTCCTCCTGCAACATCATTTCAAATGTTTCCGTGTGTATTGACCCAAGGCCACTTACATACATAATCTTCTCTAATGCTTTGGCTAATCTGGGACCTTGCCCCATTACATTTCTCTTTCTTTGACTCTATTGCCTTCTCCGTCAAATGCATTGCATTTACGTAATAAGAATTTCAAATTTTGGTGATTAAATGGTTTTGTTGAATTCTTGCGGATTATTCCAATTTGTTTGATTTCAAATTCCTTCGAAAAAAATATTTCTAGATACCATAGAAGTGTTCCATTAATGGGCCGCAATTTTCCATCTCCTCTTTTGCACATAATTCATCTTATCTTTGAAAAATCAATCAAGAAAATATATTGGATTTCTTCGTCTATCAGAAATTTGAAGCATTGCCGAATGAATATTTCATCATATGCACCTCCAATCAATGTATGCAATTCTCTTTTGGTATTCTTCAAATTGACTATTTTCTATCTTCTCGATATTGCAAAAATAATATATCCACTTCCCGTGGGTATAGATGAAAATATAGATTTCCGATGTCCTTTGTGTCGGCTCCAATCAGCCTCAATGAATATCTTCAATAACCATTTCTGCGTCGATAGCATGCACATGCCACGACCTCCTGTTGGAAATGGAATCTGCACATATTGGCCTTCTGTTGCCTTAAGATAGCAAATTAATCTTTTCATCCCATTCATATTCAATGCCGTTGATATCGACATAGATCTTTGATTGTGAAATTCAAATCAAACCTTTCTTCTGACAAATAAATGCCGCTACCCACTAGTGATCGATATAGTGCTACTTCTTCTGAATTATTATATGCCTTTTGAATCTCTGGTCCTAAAGACACTTTTGTTTGTTTGCTTGACCGTAAAAATCTTCAAAATTCTTGATCATATTATTGACATATCGTCCTGACGTAATGCATAAACCGCCCGACTTGCCAACAATTAGATATTTTTGTTTGCGCTTTTACCTTTAATATATTTTTCTTTTGCCTTTGCCTCCCTTTTGCCCTTTTGCTTTGCCCCAACCTTCTTTATTCCAATCGTCAAATTCTGTCTTAGTTCCATCTCCTTTGTCTTTGTCGCCTTTATGGTCTTTTCTTTTACCTTTTGATTTGTAATCTGTAATCTTCTCCTTGTCTTTCTTCCCTTTGCCCTAAATTCGATCGATGTCTATAGGAGCCAAGATACACCCACCCCTAGACCACCTCAGAGCCCCACCACCTCAAAATAAAAAATAGCCAGGGGTGGGTAGATCCCAACTTCAGAATATTATTCCAGACAGTGTGAAGTGGGGTCAAATAATTTACGACCATCAGCAGTGAAGAGGTGGTCTAGGAACAGGTTGGGAAGATTCGGGATGGCTAGATAATTCTTGACAGCAAATTTTTCTCACTATTAAGATCTGGCTTCTTCTGTATTCTCAATGGCCGCAACCCAAATGCAGCCAGAGGCACCCCCAGCGCCACTAAAAATCTTGAAATTACATGAAATGGAATGACAGGCAGGAAATTGACCACCAAAACTACAAAGTTTTGAGCAAATTGATGGTGGTTGCCCTGCTTCTCAATGATAATAATGCGCCTAAAAGTCCTAAAACGCAAAAGAAAAATATTTTGGGGGGTGGTTGAATAGTGAAGGACCAATAAAAATGACATAGAATATACCCCAGAAACCCTTGCATGTTCAACCAGAAAAAATCATAAATGAATGAATTTGACCACCAAACTATCCAAAAATATTCGATTAATTTTTGATAGTCATTTCCTACTCACCCACCCCCCACATAATTACCAGATGTCAAATCAAACGCATCTCCAGCATCATTGCATCATTGGCATCAAAACAAATCAATCAGTGATGGCCCACTGGAATATATTAATATATTCGAACCCTTATAAACAACCTGTTCAAGTGGGACGGCCAGCACATTCTCGACATATTGCCAAAGCTATCGAAGGTCAAACTATCTGGAGCTACACTGACAAACCTTCGCATCATGAGCCAGAAAACTCAAAAATGTGCTTCAAAACAAGAAATTATTTGCCTGGGTGGTTGAGTACTCAACCACTTGCGATGTCGGACATTATTTTGGGTGATTTGAGTAAAAGCCAACAAATATTTCGCGACCACCCCATACCCACCCAGCTCAAATAATTATGTTTTTGTTTATTTGGCCAAAACTATTTGGCAAAATAATTCCACCTCTCAAATAATTTCACAAAGGTAGGTGTATGTGCCAAGCCTTTGTCATCCGAAATCAATATCATAGCTTGACTCCATTTCAATATTGTCTTGTTATATTCTTTCAAAATTATACAATTTATGGGTTGTAAAATCTATAAATGCAACCAAATAGATTTATTCCTAAAAGTTATTTCATTATAGAAAATTTATTATCTTTAATTAACGTCGCTCCAATCTTCTCATATTCTCGAAAAGCATCTGCTAATTTTACAATTGTGACAGCATCTTCTTCCGTATGCCAGGTTTAGGCCCGGCAATATTTCATACCCATTCTTTCATCATATCTCTGGCTTTTTAGTTCTGCCAAACCTTGAATAGTTACCGTAGCTATCGTAGATGCATCTTCTAGTACCAATATCATTCTTTTCGTGAATTTTATTCCATTTATCTGCTTAGTTGCGGTTACCGTAACGCTTCGAATGCATGCATCATTGGAAATCCCTCCGTTCCAACCATAGCATCGCAAACCTTAGCCTCATCCTTCCGGGATCCTTAGCTTGTATATTATACAACAACGGTCCTTTTTTCGAACCTTAATGCGACCTACGGATATAATAGTGATATTTAAATCTAACTAAATATATTTAAAATATTTCATCAAATTCGTTTTATTTGTTACGAATAATATTCTATATTTAATAAAAAAATTATACGCGATATTTATTAGAATATTATTCAAGATTAGCTATTTTCAAAAATGTGTTTTTCAATAATTTATTTTTTTCTATATGTTCAATGTAATATTATGTTATATAGCGAATAAAGAATTTAAATGTGCATCCTTTTTCAAATAAATAAAATTATTCATATATATTTTTCGTAATCCATAATCAAGAGATTTTAATTTCAAACATATTCTAAATTTAAATATCGTAATAAAAATATAAATTTACTTAATTCTAATAACCAGAATAGAATTTAAAATTACAATCAATTGCATCTTAATTAAACGATATATTAAAAAATTGAATATTATCGATGTTAAACTAAAAATGATTAAATATATTGTAAATATTTTTTTAAATGTATTATAAAATCGATTTCCCAATTAATAGAAATTAAAAATAAAGATATATCGTTTGAACAAACAAACAAATTCCAATTTTATCGATTATCAATACCAATTTAAGAAAATATCCGGTAAATTTAATTTGGTTTTAAATATTGCATATTTAGGCCTGTACATTTTAATCCTATACATATATATTGATATAAATATATATATATATCAAAGGCAATGGCTCAAGGCCGTTTTTTAGCATCAAATTCAGTGGCTATCAGCCATTTGAGCCAAGATCAACGTCACGGACACCATAAGACAAAAGAGTACAAGGGCCTGTCCGAAGACGGTGAGGCGATCCAATGAGGAGACACTACCGAGTCTGCTCCAAATGTCAGCAGCGCTGGGTGTGGGAGGACCGCATCCAAGCCAACCCCAAGCTCCAATGCAATCAGTGCGGGGCCCAGTGGCAGAAGACTTTGTTGCCTGATTTGAGGAAAAAGAGGCAAGTAGCTTGGGCACAATGGAACTTCAATGGATAAGGTCAACAGTGGTCAAAGAAGTCCTACAAGGACGCCCTCTTGGAACCCCCGCCGGGACTCTCAGGCGGGCAGAGAAAAGGAAGACAAAAAAGACCAAGACTAATGACATGCACAAGGCCTTGAAGGAACACTGGGATAGCCTACCAGAGGCTTTCAGGGACCAGTGCACCGCCTTAGGTGTGCAGGTGGCTGACCCTCCAGTGGCACCGGATCTGTCTTCACTCATCAAAGAGCATCTACAAAGCCTTCCAGCCGACCTCAAAGAGGCTGTTGTGAAGATTGTGGAGCCGGAGAAGCCGGAGCCGACATTGGCTTCGAAGGTCAAGCAAGCAGTTGGCACTTTGAAGCAGCTTTCAGAGAAGAAGGCATCCCTCCAATCAAAAGCGGATGCGGTAAAGCAGCAATACACCCAATTGCTGCAGGACCTCAAAGAGTTGCAAGGGAAGATTGAAGTTGCACAAAAAGAGCTGCAAAATACGACCCAACAATACAACCAGAAGCTGGAGCAAGAGAAACAAGCTGATGCTGAAGAAATGGCCGAAGAACTATCTCCTGGGGCGCTGATCACTGCAATGGCCAGTGTAGGACTGCAGGCCACCTCGGCCCAGGTCAAGGACTTAGCGTCCAAGCTCATTGAGAGTGCCGCAAAAAGGAGAAAGTGTGGGTAACCCTGAAACAGACAGGGTGAGCATGGGGTTCTCCACAACCTTTTTGAAGGACTTCCACATGGGGTGCTGTGAAGTTTTTGAGACTGGTTGTGAGGTTTTTGGCTCAGGCCAGGAAGGGGGCGAAGATTCCGTGCCTGAGATGGGGACGCCTGAGGTTTTGCCTCAGGAGAAGAGCCAGAATTTCCCTGGCTTTTGGGGAGGAACAAGAGATGATGACGTCTCCATGCTCGACAATGAGGGAGAAGACCAATTTCATGAAGAAGTCCAAGGACCACTGAGTCCGCTGGACTACGTGATTCAGAATCTGCAGTGTCGCCTAGGAAATCCTCGAAACAGGTGTTTTGCAAATTCTGCTTTCCGTCTTTGGGCCTGGGCGGGAAGTTTCATGGAGGGCCCACGTCTATGGAGCAGAACGGCTTCAGCGGTGAAAGAAGCACTGCTCAGTGATGATGTGGTGCAGTTAACAACACTCGCTGGGTTGCAATCTCTTTGGACAAAATTCGATGACTCACAACAAAATGATGCTTCGCATTTCCTGCAAGAGTTGGTTGATTTGGCGGAATCCTCTTTAATTATTCAGAGCTACCACCAAGTCGACTTTCACCAGCAGGTTTCCAAGAAGAGAGCTTTTCCGGTTCATTTGATTTTTCCTTCAGAAGAAGGGCCTGAAGAGCTTGAACACCTCATTGCTGAGTGGGCCAATCAACAAGAGGGTCAGGTATTCGAAGGCTCTGGTTTGTGGGTAGGTCAAATTGGTCGATACACCAAAAGGGATGGTGCTTGGACCAAGTATCACCGTCCATTGCAGGTCCCATCGATCTTCAACCTGCCAATCACAACAGATGGCAACTCGACCAGGACACAGCAGTTCTCTGTGATTGGATACCTTTGCCACTCGGGCAATGAACATCAACATGGACATTTCTATGCTCTGTTTCTTTACAGGGGTTTGAGTTGGCTGGTGGATGATGGCCTTTTCCCTAGAGCGCTTCCGGGCATTCAGGACTCTTTGAAACAGCAAATTGTTCAGGTTTGGGCAGTTCCTTCAGACATGCTGCTTCCTTCGAACCTGCAACATGATGAGATTGCGAGGGGACCAAAACAGAGTGAGCCGGCGCCAAAGAAAAGGTGCAGTGAAGGTCTCAGCTTTGATTTTGCCAATGTCACCAATATGGGCCAGCAGGTCCGTCAATGGCTTGTGAGCCGACCACGACAGTCAATTTTCGTGGTTGAGACTCATCTTGGACCCGAAGACCATCGGAAAATGCTACAGTGGATGACGGCTAGAGGCTATGGAGCCATGGGAGCTCCGGCAGCGGAGAGCCCCAAAGGGGGCACACATGGGGGCATGATGATGCTTTTTCCGCAGCATTTGCGTTTCCACTATGTCCAGGAGCAACTTGTGGACGGTTGCGGCTGGTTTGCAGTCAGCTGGAACTTTGACGGTTTGTGAACTAGTGTTGATTATCGCGTATTTCAAATGTGGAGAGGGCATCCAAGGCCCCACCAATGCAACATTGTGGGCAGATTTGTTAGCTTTTGTCACCAGCCTCCAGAAGCAGGTGATCATCATGGGTGATTTCAATGTGGCTCCGGAGGTTTTCATGACGACCACCATGGCCCAGCACATGCAAGTGCAAATTCTCGCCACAGGTGAGGAAACGTGCAACACGGGAAATGAGCTGGACTGGGCGTTAGTTTCGACGCCGCTTGCTGCAGATTTGAAAGTTGAGGCAAACTGGATGGTCCCTTTCAAGCCCCACGCCATGCTACAGTTTCGGCTAGCTGGACATTTTGATGAGATTGCAGTTCAACAGTTGGCAAAGTTTGGACCGGCTCCGAAACTGCAGAGCCCGGTTGTCACGTGGCACCAAGTCGATCCACAGGACACTACTGTCAAGTGGTTGGATCATATCACTGACCCTCTGACGAAACAAGCTGGCACCATTTACCATCGCATTGAACGGTATGTTTTGCATCAACTTGAAGAACCTCATGGAGGTAGAGGGCTCACGTTGCAGTTTGTGCAAAGACCGCTCCACGATGTCAGTAAACCATGGCTGTGGAAGAGAGGTAGCATGGCTTTCTGGAATCAGCTTCAACTTCGCCTTCAGCAATTGCTTCACTATGTGGGGGGAGAACCACGCCATCAAGCGCAATTGCAAAAATTAGGCTGGAAGATTCAAGAACATTGGCATGCGGAGGCAATTGTGTCCTTGCAAGGATTTCAGAGTTTATTTGAAATGTTGCGGTACCAGCATGGGGATGAGCATATTCATGTCCTCCTCAACTATGCACAGCAACAAAGAGAATTGCACCAAGCTGAAACCTTCCAAAGAGAGACTGAAGAGTACAGGCAATGGTTTACCACTGCATCCCAATCAGGGTGTAGGGGCCTGTACCGCACGTTGAAGAGAGATGAGATGCCATACCTCCGGCCTTTCCAAGATCAACCTAGAGCTCTGCGGATGCCCATGCGAGTTGAACAGTGGGGTGAAATCTGGAAGGTCCAAACACAGCAGATCCTCATTCCGTGCATGGAGCAGCTCATTAGCAAGGGCTAGGAAGATGCAAAAACCCTGCCTTTTCTCTCTGATGGGCACATTTGGAAAACCATCAAGACGCTAGCAATCAAGGCACCTGGACTGGACGGGTTGGGTTTTGACTTTCTGCGTTGTCTTGCCAGAGAGGCAATGAAGGACCTGAGAGCCTTTTTCCAGACGGTAGAAGAGCAGTCCATGATTCCAAATCAATGGAAGGCTTCGCTGATTGCTTTGATTCCAAAGAGCACCGCCATTGAAAGACCAATTGCATTGGTAGTAACCATGTACAGACTTTAGTGTAAATTTCGAAGTGATCTCACCAAACGCTGGTCCAGCAACATCCAGTCTGAGTACCCATGGGAGAGAGCGGTCCCTGGAACTGAGTGTTTGCAAGTGGCGCTCAAAAGGTCCTTTATGACCGAACACCATGCAGCGCACAAGCGCACGGTCATCTCCGTGCTCCTGGACCTCTCAAACTTCTATGCTAGGATCAGCCTGGCACAACTGGCGCAAAGATGGCTAGAGTCGAGCTACCCGGCAATACATGCTGCACTTGCAACGCAGGTCTACACTGGGCAGAGAATTCTGGAGGCGGAAGGCGAAGCCTCAGCGCCTTTATGGGCGGCTCACGGAATCCTTGCAGGAGATCCACAGGCTCCATTAGCTGCAAAGGTTTATTTGCAGAGAGCTCTCAATGCTTTTCACAAACGATTTCCGCAGCTGCACTCTGACCTCTGGATTGACGACTTCAGTTTCGATGTTGTTGACAAAGACCCGCATAACGCAGCAAGGATAGCAATCAATGCCTATGCCTGTGTGAAAGCCGAACTTGAAAAGGACAACCTGAAAGTCTCAGAGCAAAAGACCGGCTTCATTGTCTCCAATGCCACGGTCAAGAAGATCTTGGCTGAGCAACTCCCAGAGGGAGGCCCAAAGGTGCACGACGTGATGAGGGATCTCGGCATTGACTGCACAGCAGGCCGTCTTTGTCGCATCCAGACGATGAAAGCAAGACGAAGAAAAGTTGGCAGAAAGAATGTCAATTTGAATTCCCTGAAGATCCCCAACAGAGCAATACAATTGAAGATCTATAAGGGCAGCATTGTCTCGGGAATCAGTTGGGGACACCAGGTCATGGGTCTAGCGCCACAACTCAGACGCAGGCTGAGAGCCACGATGGGTCGCCAGATGGGCCTGCAGCATACAGGCAACTTAGATATCCTGTTCGATATGCACCCACGCCATCGTGACCCGGACTATGCAGCATTCGAAGACCAGGTAAAGCTCTACCGCAAATTCCATGGCAATTGGCCGGAAGCTCTGGCCAAAGACCTTGTCAAGGCTTGGAATGTTCAGAGGGACAAATTCAAGTCGGTGCCATATCCTTGGCAGTACGCCAAAGGCCCAGTTGGAGCACTGCAATATTACCTTCTGGAACACGGTTGGTCCTTCGACAAGCAAGATGAGTGGGTCAAGCCTGGCCATAACGGTGAACCTAATTTCAAGCTGAACATGAATGCTGACTGGTTTTACCTACGTCAAGAATTGGAGAGGGCTCACAGATGGGAAGCCAGTTTTTGCACGAGGTACAACAACCCCTGGATTGGTTGCCTTGGAGGAGATTTTCCCGAACCCTGTCCAAAACACAGAATGCGGCTTTACAAACCTGGCATCAAGGGGCAATCTTCACCAAATTGCAGGACGGGCAGACAAAGTCTCAGCTCATGTGTCCGCACTGTGGCAAGGAAATTGACACCATCCATGTCCTTTGGCAATGTTCAGAGATACGGAAAGCTTTTGCGCTTTTGGACCAAGAGGATTGACAAGAGATCGAACACGGGATAAACCTGGAGTTCTGGTCACAGGGCCTTCTTCAACATCCTCGCTATGAGATATCCACAGGAGGTGCAGCCGTCCAGACATGGGGATCGTGGACAGCAAATAATGAAATTCGACTGAGTGGCATTGATGTGGTGACAATAGGGATAGCCCCCACTAGCGCTGACCCTCGTCTCAAACATTTCGTTGTGGCCTTGGTACACCACACTTTAGTTGATGGAGAACTCATGAGGAAAGGTGCAGTGACCACAGTGCTGCCAGGCAAGCAGTCGACAGATCGTGCCTGGTTCTACGGGCTCAGGCTCATCGCCCACTATGTCCAATTGGACATGCAAGTGCGAATACAGGCGCTTTCAAAGAAAGCCTGGGAAGCCTGGGTGCACGGGCGCCACTCGGATGTTTTCCTGGACCTCAACCAATTGGTGACGCATGATTAAAGGAGCCGCATTAGGCCATTGAGTTTGAGTCACAAGCAAATCAATGAGATGCCACCAGGACCGTATACTTTGAAGTCAAGGTTCAAAGACACTTCGAAGGTTGCCAGAGAAATTGCCTTGTCACAACGTCCAGAGCAAAAGGAGGCAGATTTGCGGTTGACTGACCAGCGCTACAACAAGATTGCTCCGCTAGCAATCTCACGGATCAAGTACCTTGTGGCGACCAAGGATCATTTCCTCCATCAGGTCAGAGAAAGTGGCCGCATCAACCGTCAGAAGGCAAAAGAGAAGAAAGCGCAGCTGTTCCAAGACATTGGCCAGCAAAAGGGTGAACATGCTCATCAGTGGGTGGCCAAAACCAGAGGCTTACAGTGCCACTGCTGCAACAAGCGCATCACGATGCATCTCACCTATGCAGCCTTGCAGAACATCAAAGAGGAGGAATGTCCAGCCACCACACAGTTGTCCATCAAAGGAGGTCAGGCTCCTAAAGAAAGGAGCAAAATTGAACTCCTCAAGAGCCTTCTTGATAGAACATACCCGGAGTTGTATGGGCATAGTTTTGTGCTGCAAACCAACTACCTGGTCTGCACTGGTTGCAATGGCCGCATTTTGCGGCATGCAGCCTCAGAGAAGATTGAAGGGCTGGCGAAGTCCAAGTGCTGGAATCAAGAATGGATCCCTGAAGGATCATGGCAGGGTCACAAGAGTCACCAGCTGTGGCGCAAGGGGGGCCGTGTCACTTGCTCGAAGTGCAAGGCACATGCTATCCAAAAGGATGGAGCTTTTGCGGCCAGCAAAACCCTTCGACAGAGTTGTGGACACACCAGCACGCAACCGACGTTGCCAACGTTGTTCACCAGCCAAAATGGCTGAAGACCATAGCAGCAGGAAAAGACACGCAGAAAAAATATTAAAGGCAATATAAAAATTTTATGTCCTATCGAAATCATTACCATCATCGTTACCTTCATTCTGCAAGAAATTATATATAAACCAAATCCGTAAAGCCCTCCAGCCACTAAAAGAAGAGAGTCACCCAGAAATCTAATAGCATCATCGCTCCCAGATCAAACCCAAGGAGCTCCGCTACCAACTAAAAACAAAACTAGGGGCAACAGAAAGGAATACTACCAGCGGTTCAGAAAACCCTTTCGCTAGCTTTACGCTTAGTCAACCACGCTGCGGTGGATATATAATATATAGGATATAGGATATATATATATATATATACATCGAATATTATGGTTCCTAATTATTTCAACATATTACGCACGCGTTCAATCATAACATAGCGCTGCCCTCTCCAACACCACTAAAGCGATTAAAGAATTGTAGGTGTGATGGAGCTTTAAACCCACCATTAATTAGATTGGTGTCCGCGGCACTAAGTAGGAGCAAGCCAAAGGGGGGTGGTATTTATTTGTCTGTTCTGCATCATCCAAACAAAGTTAATGAGCAATTGTTCAAATTCAAAGTGTTAGAAAATCCTCACCAAAGATTACACTAACTGTTCGATGCCTTTTCCCTAGTCTATTGGCGTTGGTAAGCAGAAACCAGCTTAAAGCAAAGCCATTTTAGCTCAAAGGCCTCGACTTGATAATATCCGGAAGCTGCTCAACCACTGCAAAACAAAATACCGGATCTGAATCAGTAGAACCCACTAACAACACCAACCACCACCAATAAAAAATACCAGGCCAACAAGGATACTAAACTAACAAATGACAACCACACCCTCCACCAGTCACCAAACACAACTAATTATTGCTGGAGATCCAATTCCATCCATTGCAATCTTTATTGGATTCCGCAAATGTTTAGTATAATTCATATGTTCGATTGAGGGTTCGTTCATTGGTTGTATACCCTTCTATATCAAAATCCAAATACCTGCCTTTGAATTCGAACATGTATTTTTGTGTCCCTATGATTGCGCAAGTGTCTAGATAATCCTCGTTTGAAAGGCTACGCACGCGAAATCCGCCGGCCGAAGGTGCCGGGGACGTTATGGCGATTCTACGCAATCGCAAAAAATCTGCTAAAATTTTAGTTTAAAGGGGCCTCATTTTCCTCCTAAGAATGTTCCTGTTTACAATGCTTTTAGCAAATTGATAAAAATTTGGATCAAATAATGGTTATGTCGATTATACCGATTGGTAGAAATCGCATGATCAATATCGCGGATGCGGGTGCAACCCGGGGCACAATACATTATAATATCATGGATTCGTTCGGCATGCCCGACCAAGACACAAACCGAGATAGACGCATCGAGACAAAACAAACCGAGCGAGGCAAACAATTGCCATCGTGCGTCGATCCTTCCGTGTGTCCTATTCGATCGAAACAAGTAAATTGACAGACCGAAATAGGCGTACCGAGACAGAACCCTATATAAAAAGATTAACTTCTTTACGTCCCGGTTCGGAGAGCGCGAATTACCAATTCCCAATTCCGTATATAAGTTACTACGAACCGATAATATATTAATAAATAAATCCCAATTAATCGGCTAAGCTAATCCCCTAAAAAATATCCATATATAATATATAAATTCATTGTTTATAACCTCAATTTATACAATTGCAATAATACCAAAACATCTTCGTTAAATCTTCAAATCATTTTAATATATTATTTCTATCCATCATTTCCTATCCTTTCAAAGAAATCCCTAAATCAAGTTAAAACGTAATTAAAAAATATATTCCAAAAAAACGATTTAAAAATCCTCGCATAAAATGCTTTTTAAATCTCCCCCCTCGAAGAAATCCGGGATTCAATTTGTAAGAAAAAACTATATATGCATAACCTCTAAAAAAATATTATTAAATATTTATAATATATTTCAAAAAACATATGCAAAATAACAAGATGGAACCCACGAACCCGAATGCAAACACATACGTCAAACCACTGCGTATAAAAAGAGACACAGCCGGTCAGAATCTCTTTTTCACTCTCTGGCACGCTGTTGGACATCATGCGCTGGGGACTCCACCACCAAGGCAGCATGCGCTGGGGACTTCACCACCAAGCTCCGTCTTCATCATGAAGGGTCTTTGTTTTGCATTCAAATCAAGCACTGGCGTAAAGGTTCTGGCAGATCCGCGGCACGAAAGAAACAATGGCATTGTCCCAAAATCTCGAAAATAAGCACTTGAAAATGATAACCGTCCACATAATACAGAGAAATCCACAACTGCGGCGTCTGATCTTCTTGTAAATAGGAGTGTAAGACCGTGCGTTGTTGTGGTTCGCCTGCATCGACAAGAAGTATATGAGACACACACAACGGAAGTGAAGAAAACTATCCTATAGGTTATGTCATTAGTCCAATATTCGTATGGATTTATCGCACACGCGTTTGTTAGATGTGTCACCGGGGCCTCGAACAACAGACGTCTGGGCCCAAGTATTTCCAGCAATGATGAAGCCAAGATTGAGCTCCGTGGCCAACGCAACAAAGTCGACGTCTGTTGCCCAATGAGTATTCCCACAAGTTTCGAGAGCAGCACTCACGGCATGCCACCAGGGCCGCAGTGCCAGAACGCACTCTCTTGCTCCTCGTCACGGAGCTGTCGCCCTCTTTGTAGCGAACTAGCATGGCGTCTACAACTTCTGCTCCGAGGACATCGTTGGCGTCTTTCAAGAAAGCAAAAGGAGAGCCACGCAAGAGTGCGATCATGGACCAGTCGTCCAGCCCTGTCCTCGCAGCTTCGCGCACCAAACACCCGACGACGAAGTTCAAGAATGCTTTTGGCGTCTTGGCGCGCATGTGTTGCCCGACAATCTTGCGGAGAGCAGCCGCGACCGTAGTTCGGTCGTCCCAGTCAGTCACTTCATCGGAAGTGAAAAGATTCAAGAGTCGTGGGTGGACCGCTCGCGCCTGCATCAGGACGACCGCAGTGGACAAGAAGAAGCAATCGCTGCCTCCACCAGCTTCGGCGGCAAAGACACGCAGAGCCCCGTGTTCTCGGAAAAATTGTGCCGTGGGAGTGGCCACCTCTTCCAGCACAAGAGACCAGATGTCGCAGAAATCCGTTCGCAGCTGACGCCACTTGGTGGGGTCGTACTTCCTTTTGGTTCCCCTGAACTCAGTCACTACACTCGCCCTCGTAGCCGCCGTCCAAGCCCCTGGGACGTACTGAAAGCGACCCTCTAGTGTTCTGCGAGTCGGTCGCGGTAGGTGTTCCGCGGCTGGAAAACCAGGCAGATGTCTGCGAGCTTCTTCGATTGCGGAGCGAGACAAAAGCGCAACCTCCTGCAAACAATGATACAAGATCGACACACGCGCGGTTGCGGATGGTATGACTCGTGACTATTTCATATGTTATCATTCGAGCAGTGTGAATCAGTCCGTGGATATCCAACATAGCACATTAAACAAGCCAACAAGCACATCAGAGTCCTCCAGTCGATCCAAAAACTCGGCAATATACGCAGGTGGACCAGTCTCAAAGATTGAAAAATCAATATCGCCTTCTGGCGTCTCCGGTAAATTGCGAAATAAGGAATACTCGAGAGCTTGAGCGCGTCCAAGAATCATGTACAAGTGCTGCGTATAATCGTCTGCCGAAAAAATAATCTGGTTTCGAAAAATCAATCGTGTGCCCAACTCCTTTGATGGTCTTGCCTTGGGCATTGTTGTAGGTTCCAGCAGCCAGCGGAGCAAGAGGATACTGTATCCGAGTAACATCCAACATCAAGGCTCCTTTGCGATGCAATTGCGCGCGGAAAGAATCTTCACTCGGTTCTAAATGCCACACTCCAGGCAGAAGCTGTCCAGTATAATCTTCTTGCTGATCCTGTTGCAAGTCAGGTGTGACTCAGAGATACATGGGTCCTACAGAAGGTTAGATTAAACTGTCTAAAAACCGATGTTCACAAACTATGCAGGACACTTGTCTTCAGTCACATCCGCGTATATCAGACTATATTTAGTTGCAGGCCCAGGCCTCAATACGCAAGGTAATCGAGGCAGGGAGATAGTCCAGGCGAACATATCCAGTCTCCCAGCACGGATGCGATCCCGCGGGGACTCCACCACCGGCGGGCGCGCCAGGCACGCCAAAGCGTTCGTTGGGATGAAATTGAATGGCGATCACTTGAGAGGAGGGAGACACGAAAGGTAGGACAGCGGGAAGAGAAGAGAACGCGAGAGGCAGGAACAAAAATGCAATGTTCGACATGATGATTTATCCCCTCGGAGGCGACCTTTCGTACATATATGTTCATATGCAAATTAAATGTTCAAACATGTGCTCTCGAAATGTTCAAAAAGATTCTTAGGAAAACAAACTTGCCCCATGGCTCAGATCATTGGTGAGCATTGAATCGGAACATCATAGGATTTGAACTATCCTGAAACCATAAGAGGCTCACGAAGACGCTCCCCAGGAGAGAATTGACGTGCTTCACAGAACACCTTTCGTGATTAGAATTTCATATTCACTCTTTCTGAATGTTCAAGAGGGTTTCAACTATCCTGAAATCATGAGAGGCTCACGAAGACGATCTCCAGGAGAGAATTGATTTTAGAGGGGGGAGGGGGGGGGGGTCTGTATTGAAAAATCAATTCGAGGGGGGGGGGTGGGGGGGGGGTCTGAATTGAGCGATCAATTATTAGACCCGGACGTCCCAACACTTGCTTCGCAAGACAAACTCAAGGTATCCCCTAAAGGGCTACCTTTCGTGACCTCGGCCGGACACTCTTGCACGATTTCTGGTGGCAAGAGTTTCTTCGTCACCTTCACCTTCAAGTCCAAGTGCAGCGGTAGAAACGACATGAGGTTGCCAGTTTTACTTGCCATGTTGGTCAAGCCCAGAATCTCGCGCAGAATGGATTTATCGTTGGTGAACTCACTTTGATGCACCAAATCCACTGCTTGAACGTAGTAGAGCAGACGACCTTTGTCATGTAGCAACGACGTCAAGAAGGATTCCTGCTTGGCGAAGACCGCTCCGAAGCGAGACTGAAAGGACCTCGAAAGATACGTCGGAAAGTGTCGACGAATCAGCTGGGGACGTCCAGTCTGGGTGTTGCGGAAAGCTGCAACACCAAAGCTCGCGCGAGCAGACTCGTATGCGCACAACTGCTGGAGACGAGCCACCTGGTCCCAGTTCACTGCGCTGAAGACACCGCGCGCGAAGAAACCTGGAGGCCCGGTGGGCGCAATGGAGCCTGAAGCCATGGTGTAATCGCTGCTCAGACGAGGATCGCCTCCCAGCGGGCGATACACCTGCTTGCGAATGGCTTCCTTCAGAGCCGTAGACAAGGGACGACCCCCGACCACTCGCATCGTCTCCAAGAGCTCGGCCAACGGATCTCCTTTCCGAAAGCGGTGAGAGCCTCTGAACAAGATGACCTGTTTCAGAAAGGCGCGAAAGACTGCAAGTCCATGTTCATCGATGTCGACTTTCTTCCTGCGCTGTTGGTCGTCCATCTTCTCGTATCGCGGCGCCCCCGGCACTTCAATGCCGAAGGCTTCCATGAGGGATCTGGCTCGCACGGGGTTCAACTGCAAGAAGTCACCAGCCAAAATCTGACACAAGACATTGCCGAAAATGTTGCTCAGAAAATCCTCCGGAGAAAGGTCGAAACGACCATAGCAGGCCGATCCGTGTAGCACTGCCAACAAATTCGGTGCAGTCAAGCTAATCTCATCAACAAACACCAGCGAAAGCCGCCACCACTTACGCTGCAAAGCCTCCTTCTTGGTCTTAGAGGGCTTTTGCAGCAACAGCTCTTGCGCCCGTGTGAGACCAGCCATATGGTGGAACGTGCTTCCTCCTATGAGTCGAGCGGCAGAGTTTTGGGCAGCGACCCCTCGGGTGGTCCCAGGTAGAAACTCGTTGTAGACCGGGAGGATGACTTCTTTCAGCATGAAAGTTTTGCCGCTCCCTCCAGGTCCATGTACAAAAATACGCGCCACCATGTCCTACGTGGGCTCACGAGCAAAAGGAACACGCAACAACCTAATCCAAAATCTATATTTCGCCAACGGGGTGTGATCATTGCGCAAATGAAGTCGTACATTCTCTATGTAAAATACAAAAATCATGTATCCTTGCTACAAGCTATGTTTATGTCATTAATTAGACATTTAGTTCCGCCGATGGAAGCGCGTGGGCACGCGAAATTTTGGACTCCATATAATCCTTCTCAACCAAAGCCAACAACGGGTCAAGTCGAGTGCGATCTCCGAAGCAGTGAGCCAGTCCAGCTTCGTTGGCTTTGTTCCACAGGCGCTGCAAGGGCGCGATGGCGAGGATCACAGCATTGTACTGATCTGGAGAGATTGCATACTCTGCTCCGTCTTGGTGAGTGGACTGAAGCACAGGTAGCTTCTGCTGCACCAGCTGCAAAGCTTTCTCAGCCGGAGACAAAGTCAACACCGCTGCCACAGGGGCCAAGCCGGCCTCAACGTCTCGTGTAGAGATGTCAACGCATTCATCGTCTGTGTCATGCGCTTGACCCAGTTCCGCATCCTTGCGAGACTCCTGGAGTGCTTTTTGCTGTTGCAGGCCACTCAACACTTCTTGGGTGGTAGACGTCTTCGAATCGATTTCACGCCCGCGCAGACAAGAGCGTGGCTGCTGCAGTTCCTCGTATTTCGTAGCATATTGCTTCACGAACTCAGCCGAACGCTTGGTGCTGGAACTGGTTCTGCCTGGACCGCTGGTTTTCACATTCAATCTGTGCGCCAAGCCCAAGACATCTTTTTGATCCACGTGCAGGCGAGGTTGGTACTGGACTTCAGGTTTGATCGGGCAATCGTCCACATCGAGATCGGATCGGTCTTCCACCTCGCCCACGTCCACAAACTCAGCCCTCGCTCCCAAGTCGTCATCTTCGTCAGGAGCGACTTTGTGCTCTTGCGTCGGTCGGGGTCTCCGACGAGCTTCTGACATCAAATCCAAATTAGCACTCACCTCTCGACTGACGACAGCCACATACTCTCCCGCGCTCAGCTGCTGCGGATGCCACCCGTAGGAGGCGCAGTGCACGGAAGAATGTAGACCAAGAATTTCGATGCAAGCTTTGATGTGCCCTGCAGAGTTTCCAATCACCGTGAGGACGTTGTCTTCGTCCATGACTGCACCGACAAAGTCGAAGATCACACCCAAAACTCGCTCGCTGAGACGAGGTAGTTCATATCCGACGCGCTTGGGGGCAGTCTGTTTCCCTCGACGACGGCGCAACTGCGTTATCGTGGCCAGAGGTCGTTTCCGCCCAGTAAAACATTCCAAAAAAAATTGCAGCGTGCCGCTGGTGTGACCGGCCCCAGGAACTTTGTACTCCCTCACGGCAGTCGTGTCAACTACCTTGCATTGCAAATTCGAACAGAGCATTGACGATTTATACCATCTCGTGGATAATCATATAATCACTAAAGGCGTTTCTAGCGACGACAGAAGTCATTAAACAAAGGATAATCAATTTTATATCAAAACAGATTCCCCAAGAGCAAAATCAAAAGTCGCCGCCATATAGGATCAGACCAGGCACAGTGTGACAGCGCTTCTCTTGTGACAGTTTTACCTGCAGTATGCACGATGATTTCGATCACTCGTTAGAATCGTGACACTATAGAGATTATAGAATACGTAGTGATTTATGGGTAAGTAGAAGGGGATGTTCCAGCTATAGGCATTGTCCATCAAATGGAATCGAAACACTGAACAAACATGAAAAGGATCGATCAGCATAACACGTTCCGAGTAAACGTTTCAGCGACGGGTCCTGCAGGACGACATCATGTCCGAGGTACATCAGCACGCGCAGCCAACGTTTGTGTCTCAGCTTCTGTTGCTCGCCATTCTCCCAAGATGCCAGTCTTATCGAGCAAGGCGCGCGCATCCCCGCCCTGTACCAAGACCCGCTTGCGCGGAGAGACAGGAATTTTGCGAATATGCTTCACCGCTTGCGCTCTGCCACAATGATGCGCGCTGTCGCAGCGATGTTTGCGCAGGAGTGCGCAGTGGACCGCAGCCCACATCTCTCCGTCTCTCAGTTTGGTCGGCATGCTCACACCGTGTAAGTAGGGGACACGCGGCGCGGCGTGTAAGACTTGTACATACTGCTTGGCTTTCGAGTAGTGCGGCTCAAACTCGAATTCAGCAAAGTCAGTCCCGGAAGTGCGAGAAACGTGCACGCAAGAGACATGCATGCCATAGACGTAGAAATTCATGGCAGCAAGCGGCTCCACATCTCCGCGATGAAGATAGTCCTCGTAAAAAGAAGTGGTTCGCAGTTCCACATTCTCTGCGCTGCTCTGTCCCAGCTTGCGAGCTCCTGATACCTCCGGGACTTCACCACGAGAGCCCAGCTTGCGAGCTCCGGATACCTCCGGGACTTCACCACGAGAGGCGGCGTCCACAGTAAAAGCGACATCGCTCAAACCAACCTGCTGCGTCTCATCCTCTGTGCAGCGTCGCATTTCTTCGAAGATGCCCCAGAGCACGCGCTTCAACATCAGCCTCCAAAACACATGTGTTCGGATAACCTCTCTGCCAGTCAGAAGCTGTATCGCCATCAGACAATGTCCATGCATCACCGCATGGTTCGCGGCCGTCCACAGCCTGCGCAGACGTTTGCGAGCTTCCTGCTGCTCCGGCGTCGCCCTAGGTGTTTTGGCCTGGCTCTGCGCTGGAAGCGGATAGGTGTCCAGCAGGCGCTGACACTCTGCCGCCTCCGCCTCCACCTGCATCCGCTCTTCCAAGCGTTGCATGCCAGTGGTGAGATGTTTGAGCACCGGTCCACAGGTCAACGAGGGTTTCGTCGTGTAGTCACAAGTGTAGAAGGAAGTCTGAATGCCAGAACGCAACCCTTCCACCAAATTTTCTCGAAGCCAGACATACAAAACTTTTTGGGCGTCGTTCCAAAATCGATCACCGATTCGAGCAGCCTCTCCCGCCCGCCCCGCGCGCGTCCATCTCATCATAGCTGAACCTTCTGCATGCCAACGACAAGCTGCGGCACATGGAGTTCGATAGGAAGGGTCCCAAAGTTTCGCCAATGCGACGCGTTGCTCGCCACGAGCTTCCGTCTAAGTCTAGGAGATTCATCAAACAAAGTTCACAAAACACCTCCCCGATGACTCTCTGTGTGACCACATGCACGCGCAACTTCTTTGGACTTCGGTGTTGGTCTGACGCAGTCAAGATGGCCACCGTGTCCGCCTGGCGTCAGCTGACTATGTGAAATCCGGGAGCGGTGACTCCGTATCTGTAGCCGCGGTAGAAACAAGCACGGATAAGACGTGGTGGCATACGGTTGGAAACAATAGCATACTAGCTAAAGAGAACGGAACCATCAAACCACAGAGTCCAAATTTCATTGAAAATTCATCGAGTGAGCATGAGGCCTCATCGTCTAAGATATTAGGCGCATCTGCGACATAGCCATCTAATAAAATTCGTCGACAGTCTTGGTAATTCAAATTTCCACGATGCGTCACCATCCCAGCCTCGCCAGAGCCATGGAACGATAACTCAAACAAACAACATCACATAGCTCGTCGAAAACATTTCTTCATGTTTGAACAAATCAGCTGTTGTCGTCTTGAAAATAGTTTTTATGTGCGCAATATCAAAATCACTTGTTGTACGTTACAACACCAAGTCGCTGGGAAACACTGCCCCTCTCGGGGATTGAACTGCACTGTCTTGATGCGACCTCGTTGAGTGCCTTCCGTCGAGCTATCAGCGGCGCTTCCCAAATCGGGTCTACCCACAAAGTGCTCTGCCGTCAACCGCACAGGTGACACCTCTGACATCCAGCGAGGCCATACAGGGGCCTTGCCCGTGCGAGCGACAGTGATTTCTATAAGCTTCTGACTTGCAGACGCATCTCCGACGGCTTCAGAAGGTTCTGTCGTAGACGAAGCTCCAGTTCGCTTCTCTTTAAACAGTTGAACAAAATGCACGAAGTTAAATCGACAATGTTGCGGTTTCTTTCTGGAGCCCTCCGGAGCATACTTGAAACAGGTGGCCTGATGTTCATGAAGGTGTCCGCTCAAAGCACAGATGCCACGTAAATCTTCACAAAACGCATCCGCGTAGCCGCCAGGCTGGTGCACAGTGCCCCGACGAAGTCCATCACAGACTCGGCAGTCGCATCCTGCAAAGCCACCCCTCAAAAGACGATAGTGTGGGAGACGAGTCATCACGGCTCCCGTCAACGGAATCTGACGGACACTGAAACCTTCCTTCTTCTCGTTGGTGACTTCCGAAGGGCCACTGTCTAGACGCTGTTGGATATGAAAATCAACGAAGCCGGCTTCCACAGGAACCAATGGTCTTCGTCTCTCAGGATCTTTGCGACAGTCTTCCAGCTCTCCGTCAAATTTGTCATCCTGTTGCCACTTCGCCAAATACGGCACACCTTTCAGTTCAACATTCTCGAAAGGCACGTCCGCAAAGTGTAGCTTGAATAAGCCAGCGCAAGAGCTCATCAAGGATTCGACTGCAAGCAAGGTTTGTTTCTGCCACTTGCGGAGTAATCCCTTGGCTGCAACAGATTCAGCGGAGAGAACGCGACGGAGCCACTGCTGAGAACGTGCTCCAGGAAGAGTCGCATGGACAGTACGAAAAAACGAGCCTGGGCGACGGGATTTTCGGCCAGGATCTCGAGCATGCGGGAAGCCGTGGGCATGGTGGGGGCCTCATCCAACAACGACAGCACAAACTTCTCGTTGTTGCCTTCCTTTGTGAAACCGCCCAGTGGATGTCGCACACACCCTTGCTGTAACATGACAACCAACGGGTTCCGGGTGTCGGCGACATTGGGAGTCAGAAATCCACCGATGGCTCCAAACCTCAATTGAACCGCTGAAGAGGACAATCAACAGAAACAAAGCGCGTCAGGAACATCAAAAAAAAAAGCATAAGAAAGTAGCAAAGAACACCTATTATACACATTGGCAGACTCAAGGTACATGAGCATGGCACCATTCTGTTCGTGTCGCAGCTGTTGCCTCGCCCCGTCCGTGCCGATGATTTCTGCCGAAAAGAATAAGAATTGTGATATGGCGTCTCGGATTCTTTCGTCAACGATGGACGAGCGCATGACGTCTGCGATGGTGGCATATTCTCCTAAGGATAACATTGCCCTGCTCAACCGATCCGAGGTGCACTGCAAAACCGTCTTCAAGGATTCTTTGAATTTCTTACGCTTCACATGTGCAGAAGCCAACCTCACCATCTCCATGCGTTTCCAAGTGTCGCAAGCAATTGCAACGAAGTTCAAATCTGCACACCAGCGCGGCACAGCCGGAGGTTGAAAGCTCCTCGAGCCGGGGACACCGGCTTGGTCCCCAGTGCTTTGGTCTTCCGGAGCCATGTCAGTTGGGTCCACGGCGTCGTATTCCAACTCCGCTCGTTCAAGTAGGTACCCAGCCCATTCACGAAAGGTCAGAGGTGCATCTCGGACAAGTCCATACACTCCATCTCCATAGGGAAACAACTCAGGAAAACACTTTTGCCAATATTCTGCGCTATACATACTCAAAGGTTTCGACGCAGTGTGCACCACCTGTACTGTCTTCAAATCAGGACTCTCGGTCGCTCCCTGCGTGCTGTCCATCTGCGCCACCAGCGCGTCAAGCTTGGCTTGCAGCTCCGCGGAGGACATACTTTCTGCCAGACGACGAAAGCTTTCCACTTCTGCATCGAAATCCATCGTCCTCTCTCGTCCCTGCTGTCTGCTCATGAGTAATTTCAACTTTGCAGCAAACTCTCGGAAGCAACGTTCCACGTCCAGGTCACTGGAACCTACCTCGCCTGCAGCGCAGCGAAAGCCAAGCAAATCTTCGGCGACTTCCTCAAAAGGATTCTCTTCATCCGGTTTATAGTTGTTCTCCACATTCTCCTCCCTTGCAACCTCAGCTTCCCCAACCGGAAAAGTACTGTCTCCGCCCATGTCCGTATCAGCAGGTCCACTCAACTTGAAAGGAACTTGATGTTCTGCTTCCACAGGAGTGGCTTGTGCTCGCACAGCTTCACAAGTCCCTCCAACTTCAGCAAACTGCGCCCGTGCTTCCTCTTCGTTCACAGACAAATGTTAATACGCCACATTGTGCGCCACCAAAAAGCGAGCCGCTCGCATGTATGCAGCTCGGGGTATCTCCGCCCACTCTGCATGGTCCAAATCCTGGCAGGCATCCCATCATGCATGGACACAACGACACACTGACGGTTAGATGTATGAAAGTAGAGTACAAGGACATATTGATACAGAACACTGCAAAATGCATCATAAGACTCACTGAGCCAGCCTCCGGGTCGCAGCCAACCAACGCAATGCTGATGGTTTCTGACACGAATCTGGTCGCGTCCTCTGCCTTTGGCGGGAGATGTGCAGTTTGCAGCTCATGTAACTTGGCCTGTGGAAAGGCGATGGTGTTCGCTCGGATGCCTTTCTGTTTCTCACGCACGGGTCCAGGTTTGTGTCGCTCAGCTACAATCTTCTGAACAACAGCTCGGCCAAGAGACAAGAGCAAGAAGGTCATGACCGAAAGAGGTTTGTTTCCACACTTGAAGGCCAGTGGGTATCGTCCGATCCAAAGCGAGTTAGCCAGTGCGAATTTCGGCATTGCAGGCGTCTTTCGCGTGAGGCTTTGTCCACAGTATCGACACACGAAGCATGCAGTATGTTTCGTCACAGGGGAAGGAATCGCTGCTGTGTTAAGCAACCACATCCATGGAGTACCATCGTCGTACTTGCCAGATGGGTGGGCCACACAATTTCCCAACAACTCAATTTCTGGAATGGACGGCCACAGCTTACAGTAACGACGAACATCGAAAATCTGAGCATGCACCTGCTCCACTTTGGTGGCATCTATTTCTTGCAGTTTCCAATCTTTGGTCACTCCCCGCGATCTTGGGACTCCACCACAAAGATCGTTGTCGCACTCTGGATTCTCATCAGCGCTGTCTATTCCGGCCTCATCCATGACGTCTTGTGCCCGGCCTGCGCGAGCTTCCACAAACAACTGCAAGCGACTCATGTCTTCTAACCAATAGGTGCGATCTACCGTACATTACCGTACATTCCCGTACATCTACTGTACATATAGCCTCTTGTTCATCAGGTTACATCAGATCTTTTGAGGGACTGTGTGTGTGTGTGTGCGTCTTGTGATGCGTCACGGACAGGCAAGGATCTACTCCTCAATTTTGGGGCGTGATCCAGCTTAATAGCTTCTAGTTGTTCCATGGCCAACATAATGGATTCGGTATACACTATATTCTACTACGTGTGCGTGTTACATATTTATGTGTTTCTGTGTGCAAAGTACTACTCTGTCGTACGGGTGGACCACCACCCCACAAATTTTTCACGACTAAAACATAAAAAACAATCGCGCCCATAAAAACAGAAAAAATGTTTCCAAAACAACACAAAATACAAAGATTTGCTAATCAGTCTCAGTTCTACACAAAAAAGAAGAGTACACCAAAAAACATTGAAAAACGCTTCTCTGCAAACCCGTCCACAAAAAACATAGTTTTTTCAATGCAAAAACCTAAGTTCCCTAAGTAAGTTGTAAGTGATTTAGCACTAATTTAGCACCCTCCAACATAAACTAGGATAACTTACTTATATATATCGAAAGTAATTTGAAACTGCAACGTAAATACCACCAAGAACTTAGAACACTTGCCAATCTTAGACCAGCTTACAACATCAGTTAACCCATGTTATAACATATGTTACGGCACTTTACAAGTTCTCCTACTAGGGGGGCCCATCTTTGTACCAGAAGCTCTTGGAGATCTTTCGAAAATTCTGCGACAGTCCGCTTTTTGTATTTGATCTGCAGGAATATATGCATCTTTGTGTCGACGCGACTCCCAAATTTCAGGAAAGCTCAGTTCCCAGTGACTCTGCTCAGCCAGTCGCATCCTGCCACGTCCACTCCGCAAAGTCTTCATTCGCACTCGGCGAACTTTCTGTGCGAGGGCGTCCGTGCTGCTCTGAGGGCCTCGCACGGGCAATCCTCCTGATCGCTCGAACTCTTCCATCACAGCATCAAACACAACGATGTGATGCGGCCACCAGACAAAGACTCCACGACACGGCAGCGATTCCCACGCGCACATTTGATCTTCAGTCAGTGCACTTGCATAGTCCACCATCCCGCCTTTGCGGCGTTTCTTCACGCAGTTGAACCTGCGTCTGCGCACTTCTGCAATACCAAGAGCTAAACCACGCTCCTCCGGTAGGTCAGAAGTCACTTTGCTTGGCCATCGATCATGCTCCATTATGAAAGAATGCACCTTGGAAAGCAGGACTTGGGTCGAGTCAAATCGCAGAGACTCCAGTAGCTCTATATCGACGGTCTCCGACGCTTCGTCCATGTCTAACATCTCAAACTCTGTCCTGCTCACGTGGCCATCACAGATGTCCATCACAACGTCTAAGCAAGTCGCTCGAAAATCGTTGAGCTTCGAACCAATGTATCTTTGCACATCCTCACATCTCAGTAACGCACACTCAGCGATGACTTCCATCAGCTGTTTGCCTCTGAAAAACTGGTGGAAACCGACTGTGCGGGCGGCTTCCCAACGCTCCTTTGCGCACCATGCAGTGAACAAGTCTGAATAAGAATCTCTCAAAGCTGGGTCCAACGCGTGCCCTTGTGACAGCAAGCGATGCCATGATCGAGCCAGCGCGTCCACATGCCCGTTCGCACCACGCGAAGGCCACGTCTTCTGCTCTTCCATGTAGGAACGTACTTGCTGTAGGGTGTGCTCCACGCCTGCGCCATATGGTTTTAAAATGCTCTTAAAACGTTATACAACATAGAATTTGGCCTATGCGACAAAGCGAAACAGTCTTACATCACAATAAATTATCAACACATATGTGAGGAGAGACTCGGCCTCGAAGAACATCATCTCTGTGCTGCACTGTCAGTAGATCAGTCAACATGCGTCTCAATTCTTCTGATTGCGGGGACTGCACCACCTGCAACAATTCCACCTCTAGCCGCGGAGACTTCACCACCTGCAGCCAGTCGTGTCTCTCAAGCAGTCGATGCCAGCGCCGCGCCAAGCAATCTTCTTCATGCTATTGCTCATCGTTCACTGCCTGTCTCCGTGGCAGCCTACCAGCAGAGTTGAAAAAATGTTGCACGCTCAAGCACAAAGCAAAAACAGCATCTGTGTCTGTCATATCAGCAGAGTCAAACAAGTCTCTGTGTCTCTCTTGGATCTCGTTGGGCAGCGAGGCTCTCTGTGCTAACAGACGATCCCAGCGTCGAGCTAAGGTGTCCTCAGCTCGTTGCTCCTCCGTGTCTGGGTTCTGTCGCTTGGGCAATCTTTGCTGGGTATCGAGAAACTTTTCAACCGCTGCGCAGGTATCAACCACAACATTTGCGTCTTCCATGTCGGCAGCTATGAACAGTCGCTCATAGGTAGTCAGTAAAGCATCTCCCAGCGAGGCTCTCTGTGCCAACAGACGATCCCAGCGTCGAGCTAAGGTGTCCTCAGCTCGTTGCTCCTCCGTGTCTGGGTTCTGTCGCTTGGGCAATCTTTGCTGGGTATCGAAAAACTTTTCAACCGCTGCGCAGGTATCAACCACAACACTTGCATCTTCCACGTCGGCAGCCATGAACAGTCGCTCATAGGTAGTCAGTAGAGCATCTCCCAGTGAGGCTCTCTGTGCCAACAGACGATCCCAGCGTTGCGCCAAGGCGTCCTCTGCTCGTCGCTCATCCGTGTCTGGGTTCTGTCGTTTCGGTAGCCGCGAATGCTTCTGGAAAAATGTGTCTGTGGCTTTACAAACTGCTACGTGAGACTCTTCCTGCTTCAGCAAGTGCAAAAGTTTCAGCCGTCTCAATTTAGAATAGATTGCCCGACTCTGGGATAAGTCAGACAGCTGCGACGGTATTTCTCCGTGTACTCGTATGAACTCATCCAACTCTGCGCGGGCACTCTCTGCTTTCTCGACATCCGATTTCTTCTTTGGAGGAAATATTGGAAATAGATATGAAGAAAATAGGAGGATATACAAAACAGGAGACTGCCACGTCAGCTTCCAAGAATGCGATACACATCCGATCAGCAAGAGTGTGTAAATTCGACAGCTTCGGAGGGTCTCGGCGTGCAATCCCATGCACCAGGCGCAGCAAAAACATACACCCAACAACGCCTTAGTTTCGCTGGAGTATGCATGACAGACTATAGTGATCGACCACGTGGGTTAATGTAAAACAATATTGTTACTCTAATGCACTACCATGACATGAAGAACGCTGCAACATAACAGGTAGCTATGACGCGCGTCAAATAATTGATCTTAAGTCTAGGCTCCATCATGTCACCCATGTCTGAGAATCCAATGCAATGATAAGGAAATAGTTGCGCGAACTCCACCAGCAACACCTTTGGCCGCGGTAGCAAGGTCCCGTGTTGCAGCTCCACGCATCGCAGTGTGCTAGGTATCAATATCATACCAAGGATCGCCCACCAGGTCGTCATAGGTAGAAGAATAGTCCAGCAACACCCTAGCATCAGTAGCACATGTAGTAAGGTCAACTTCACTCGCCACGAACCCTTCCTTCTTTTGTCATCTGCCCACAACGTCCGAGGTGTGTACGCACGTCCTCTTCGCGACATCGCGCTCCCCTACACCGGTGACTCCACCACCAAGCTCAGGGATATGCTCTCTACACACTCTACGTGATATTATTTGGGTTGCCAACGTTTTCTATTTCAAACGCGTCCAAAATGCAACCGTCTTTTGATTCATGCGTGGTGTCTCTTTCTAGTGTGATGCTTCGTGCGGGGAAGCAAAAACGCTTCATCTAGTGCTCACCAGAAACCACAACGCTCTGTATTCGCATCATTGCTGGTACTTACATGTCGTGAAATCACATCTGCTTGAGCACTTGAACTTTCGACTAGCGTCCGCGCCCGACGTGACCACGTCGATCACTCGCCTGCTAGTGCTATCCTGACTCTTGCAAACAGCTCTGCCATCATAACAATACTTCCGCGCGCCTTGTCTTACATGTCTAGTCTCACTCATGCCGTCAAACTGGATACTCTTGTCGGATACTCTTGTAGGACACTCTTGTGGGACACTCTTGTGGGGCACTCTTGTGGGACACTCTTGTAGGAAGCTCTTGTGGGACACTCTTGTAGGGCACTCTTGTGGGACGCTGTTGCGGGACACTCTTGTGGGACACTCTTAAGGGACACTCTTGTGAGACACTCTTGCGGGACACTGTTGCGGGACACTCTTGTGGGACACTCTTGTAGGAAACTCTTGTGGGACACTCCTGTAGGACATCCTTGTGGGATACTCTTGTGGGACACTTTTGTGGGACACTCTTGTAGGAAACTCTTGTGGGACACTCTGGTAGGACACTCTTGTGGGACACTGTTGCGGGACACTCTGTGGGACACTCTTAAGGGACACTCTTTTGAGACACTCTTGCGGACACTGTTGCGCGACACTCTTGTGGGACACTCCTGTGGGACACTCATTTGGGACACTCTTGCGGGACACTCTCAAGGGACACTCTTGCGAGACACTCTTGCGGGACACTGTTGCGGGACACTCTTGTGGGACACTCCTGTGGGACACTCATTTGGGACACTCTTGTAGGACACTCTTGCGGGACACTCTTGTGGGACACTCTCA
>CAXAMN010027817.1:190775-295855 GCA_963970005.1 Durusdinium trenchii
GACACTCTTACGGGACACTGTTGCGGAACACTCTTGTGGGACACTCTAGTGGGACACTCTTGCGGGACACTCTTGTAGGAAACTCTTGTGGGACACTCTGGTGGGACACTCTTGCGGGACACTCTTGTAGGAAACTCTTGTCGGATACTCTTGTAGGACACTCTTGTGGGACACTCTTGTGGGACACTCTTGTGGGACACTCTTGTGGGACACTCTTGTAGGAAACTCTTGTGGGACACTCTTACGGGACACTCTTGTGGGACACTCTTGTGGGACACTCTTGTGGGACACTCTTGTAGGAAACTCTTGCGGGACACTCTTGTAGGACACTCTTGTGGGACACTATTATAGGACACTCTTGGGGGACACTCTTAAGGGACACTCTTGTGAGACACTCTTGTGGGACACTGTTGCGGGACACTCTTGTGGGACACTCTTGTGGGACACTCTTGTAGGAAACTCTTGTGGGACACTCTTGTAGGACACTCTTGTGGGACACTCTTATAGGACACTCTTGCGGGACACTCTTGTAGGACACTCTTGTGGGACACTCTTGTAGGGCACTCTTCGTACGAGACTTCCTCCAAAAGTCACACGTCAAGTCTCCAAAACGAGCGTTTCGTACGAGACTTCCTCCAAAAGTCACATGTCAAGTCTCCCAAACGAGCGTTTCGTACGAGACTTCCTCCACAAGCCACGTGTCAAGTCTCCAAAACGAGCGTTTCGTACGAGACTTCCTCCAAAAGTCACATGTCAAAGTCTGCAAAACGAGCATTTCGTACGAGATTTCCTCCAAAAGTCAAGCAGAAACACCCATCGGAGCACACACATCACGCAGCCCTGCCAAGCAGTTTCGCGAGTCCAGCCCCTCCAAACAACACCCGTTCCCACGCCAATCCCACTGTGACAGCGACATTCACTTCTACCACAACTCACGACCTCACAATTCCCTGCGCCTGCCACGAATCTTTCTCCATCCACATGTCTAATGCGCACAGAGTACTGCGCCTGCCACGAAATGTCACCTCCGTCACACCTCGCAACCTCACCATTCCCTACGCCTGCCACGAGAATCGCACTTCCACGCCTCAAAACCCACACAAAGTACTGCGCCTGCCACGGAAAGTGACAATATCATCTCATGTCAGCTTCAACAAAATTTGCACCACACCACACGTTTGGAATGATTTCGACGCGTTCCGAGCACACTCCCATCCACCAAAATCGGCATTTCAGCTGAGACTTGTCACGAAAACAGAGCTTCGATGCCACACCCTAAAACGCAAATCCCAATGGCACGGCCATGTCCAACACCCCAAGAACACGACTCTCCAAACGCTAATCCCAATGGAACTGCGTAACAACCTGCGGATCTCACGAAACGCTGCGTCTGCGCAGCGAAGTGCATCACGCTTCTTGCGCGACGTGTCGTTTTCATGCAAATCACGATAGAATAGCGTCGCAAACTAACACGTGACACATCCATGAAAAGTCACTTGACACATCCATGAAAAGTCACTTGCAAAAGCTTCCCCCAATGGCAGCGCCTTAGCGCTCTACTGCGAACGGTTCCGGACGTAGAAACAACGGATCGCGAACAAGCCTCTACCCCCAGACCCCCAAGAGTTAAACGAAAACCCTTCGCTACGCATTCGGGAAAAAAATCAAATAAAACAATCAAATATATATATATATATATATAATACAAACAAAATAAACAAACAATTACAAAAGCAATTTTGCGTTTTAAAAACCCGTTAGGCTAGCCACTGCCACTAAACCCTCAAAACAATAACGTTTTCAAATTTTGCGAAGCGCGCAAAATGCTTTTCACTCGGGCCTAAAGTAACAGGCGGTACACTTCTTAATTTGTGCTCAGTGCATGGGCGGTTGTCCATCTATGACTTGTTACGTTCTGCCGCCGCTCCTCCACCCAGGCACCCCTTTCCAAAGAAAGGGCATGAAGATTCAAAATGCATCACATTACCGGATTAGCACACTCTATACTGACTGGCTCGTCGTATGAGCTTCAATCCATGTGCTTCCGAAATTCGAAACTCCTGGAGGTATTGGTTCCTTTCTTCACGAACCTGATTCAACTCTTGCTGGAGCTCTTCTATATACAAATCCAACTGGAAAATCTTGTTCTCCATAAGCTCCTTTTTCGTTTTCCTTCAATGCCTTTAAACACCAATCAGCTTATATTTCAACGCTGACTTTCTTTCCCTTCTGGTAGGCGTCGGTTTGCTAGGTCTTGGTTTCCATGACCTTTGCCATATAGCTCCACACCAAGCCCAGGAAGATGTCTTTGGTGTAGTCCCATAGCCACTTCATCATGCTCAGGGCCCCGAGTCCTGCACAGGCCACAAACACAGGCCACAAACACAATCCACATCCAGTCGATGGCCTGTGTGGTCTCTCCTCCACGTACGCTATTCCCCACAGGCACTCCGGCAGCCCGGTACAAGTTTGACAACAGCATAATCATGCCCACATGGAGGTTCTTGTCCTTCAAGATTTTCTTCATTGCCCTCTTCATCTTCTCCTCACGTTCGAGCTCTTGGTACTCATACTCCCCAACTCTGTCGCGTGTTGCATTCACCATCTTCAGCATGTAGAGCAAGCCAAAGAGTCTCTCGCGGGTCAGGTTCTTGGCGCCGATGTCTGCACAGTTCAGCTCTGTTAGAATGGCTGCCGTGCTGAGCGCCTTGTCTTTCTCCTTTTGCTGGACCCACAAAAAGGAGGCGTCTAAATGGCGAACTCTGCCAATTCCTTGACGCTGTACCACCGACCGGACCTTCATCTGACATTCTTCTCCGGTCATCTGCATCCATAGGCGCTTAATCAGGAGGCCGTCAGAGCATCCGGCTACCGCCACCACAAACTCTGACTCTCCTGAGGACAGTGCCACTGATTTCTGGGTCCTCACCCTCGATTCCATCAAATTGCCGTCGATGAAGATCTAGAAGCTTGTCGCGCTCTTCCTGTCAACGCGGCTCCCGGCATAGTCAGCATCGGCGATCACCTCGATCAGATGCTCTTCTTTTGCTTCCACTTCATCCCCTTCTCTCACATCCATCACGGACTGTCCTTTCTGCCTGTTGCCAATGCGCACTCCAAAGCCCATTGTCCCCTGCATATAGGAGCACACATGGGTTGCACATTTCCATGCCTGTTGTGTTGGCTTTGCCATTGACCTTGCAAGGGTTTGGATGGCAAACTGACAGTCAGGTCGTTCTCCTGCCAGGTACATGAGGCGTCCAACCACACTCCTGAACTTTGTGATGTCCTGACCTTCTAGTTCTGGAGACTCGTCCTTCTTTGCAAAACTCTGATCCATTGGAGTCTTTCTGTAGGCCTTCTTGTACATATCTGTGTCCTCCGCCAAGCTCGCATACTGCTTGTAATCACACCTGATGTCGCAGCAGTCTCTGCATAGCCTAAACTCTCTCTTCAGATAGTGGAACTTGTCTCCAATCCTGAAAGGGCCTTTCTCCTCGATGTTCCACCCTTTCGACTGCAGGTGCCTCACATAATCTCGCAGGCTCTGTTCCTTCCCAACCATGAATACATCATCCACATGAACCGTGATGTAGATCTCTTTCGCTTTCATCGGCAGAGTCGGCTGTGTGAGATCCTGGATCATGCCATGCTCCTTTGCTGTGGATGCAAAGAGTTGGAACCATTGCGACGCCGCTGACCTCTGTCCAGGAAGGCATCTCACCAACCTGTAGACTTTTCCTTCCACTTCCACGAAAGCTCTCTCCTCTTCAGGTTGGTTTGCCATGAGGAAGGCGTCCTTTACGTCGAGCGTCATGGCCGAGAACTCCTTGTGGACGTTGAGCATTCATGTGTATCAACATTTTGGGTAGCCAGTCGCGCTCTTCTGAACCATCCTCCTCTTTCCACTCTACGCTTCCATGTCTGGACGAACTTGGTCGAGATGATGTAGCCTCCACATTCTGCTACTTCTTCTCTTGTAGACTCCTCCGTGGCGGGAATGTCCAACATCCGCTGCACTTCTACCTTTCGGGCTTCACTGTCAAGCAGTTGGAGATGTTCCTCGGACGTGATTGGAGGGTCTTCATCTTCTTCTCCTCCGTAGCCAGCAAACAGCTCTTCATTGATCTCGTCCGGGATGAGGTCTGTCCCAAGCTCTTCATCTCCGCGCGCCTCGATGGCCTGGATCCCTACGTAATGCGGGGGGTACAAACGTTCTGTCGTCCTCTTCTCATGGCTTCTTCTCGGTGAAGTCGTGTCATCTAGCCTCTTGGCCTCTGGGCCGGTCTCATCTGTGTCAAGGCTCCTCTTTGCCCTTGGAGTCATTGGAATAACGGCTGGAGTCGCAGGTGCTCCACTGGGTAGGCCTGATGTGGTTGGCTGTGCTCGAAGGCCTGGTGGAGGCGTCACCACACCTGCTGCCACTGCATCTCGTACTGCTTTTAGCTCCTCTTCTGTTGCTTCGGCCTCTAATGTAGGCTGCCTGTAGCGTTGCACCGCTCCTGCGTGCTTCATGAGAATACCCTGTGGGCTGTATGCCCATGGCAGGCCTTTGACAATCACCAGATCACTGGCAATGAACGCCTCTTCAGCTGCTAACCTTCTAATGGTTCTCGCCTCAAATGCTCCTGCAGCTGTCAGGACGACATGATGATCGTTCCAACTATGCTTTCCAACCCATACTCCACGCTCGAAAATGTCATTGGCCTTGTATTTCGTGAGCTTCTTGAACATCACTGACTCTCCAAAGAGTGCCAGCTTTCCCCTGTATGCATGGCCTGTTGCCAACTCGTAGCTTGTCTTTCCAACCTTGTCCAGGACGCGGAATCTGTTGAGCAGAAATGCTGCATAGCGGAAAGACCAAGGGTACACGTGCATGTTCCCCAAGACGTTCACTCTTGCTCTGGCACAACGTGAACTGCCTTCGTCTTCGAGGCTGCCATCACTAAGCACGTCCCAAACTGGTCAGACCGCTCCTTCACTTTATCCGTGGGCCCCTCGTCTCCTCTTACATCTTCACCTGTGTAAGTGTAGAAGAAGTCCAACTGAATGACATTCTTCCCGATGTCGGCCTTCTCTTCTCTTTGCTCGAATTTATCTTCTTTGGCCCTGGTTGCCACACGTGCTTGGCACCAAGGGGCATAAGGCAGGCGCGTCACGAAGTGAGTTTCCTGTTCCTTCAATGATGGAAGTCTGGGCTGTCCCAAGGCTGTAGGCCTTCTCTCTTGCTCTTCAAACAACTTGCTGGCGATGCTCAACTTCATCTGGTTCTCGAGGTTCACCTTGAAGGCGATCAGACGATCAAGCAATCTCCTTTTGCTACCACTGTACGGTAGCTGCCTCTCTTTGCACGCCAGCTGAAGTTCCTTTACCGTCATCTTCTCTGTATAGAGCGTCTCGTCGAGCTCCACCTCGTCTCTCTTCTCTGCAACCACCATCTTTTCAATGTCCTGTGCGTCCATCCGCAATTCCAGCTCCTCTTCATTCTCGTAGTCGTCTTCTGACCAATCTGTTCTGCCTTGAGCTTCCCTCGTCTTCTCCTCAGGCAGTGGGCGAACAGGAACTTCTGAATCCTGTTCCCAATAGTCTTCCATCTTGGAAGCTGCGAAGAAAGTAATCGTCCTCTGAGGGCCGCCCACGCCGATCTTTCTATAGGCTTGAGATCCTAGCCCTGCATAGTCCTCGACGTTCTCCAGCTGCGTCCAAAGACCATCACCATCTTTGACTAGAGTCATTCTTGATCTCCATGTCTCTTCGATCTGGCCACGCGGATCCATGAGTGTCTTTCCCACTGGATCGCTGTAGGCTGCAATCCCGTTGGCCAGCCTGTGCCAGCCTGGCGCCAGCTCCAACTCCTTCACATACCTGCTAAGTGATCCTCTGAGCGCCAGCACCACTGCAGGTTCCTTCTCCTTCACTGTGGTCTCGTGCTGCTGCTTTTCCTCCTTCTTCATGGTCTCAACCATATAAATCTTTGCTGCAAATTGCAAGGAATTCCGTTCATCGCTGATCGGAACCACCACGCTCCTTTCTTTGCGCTTCCTCCATCGTTTTCGAAGAAGTCGTCCCGCACATAGGATTGGATGTTTCACATGACCAAGGACGAACTCCTGCGCCATTTCCACATTCTTTCCATTTGCATCTCTTGCGCGCAGCCTTGCTCTCGAAACCCCTTCATGGGCTATTTGCTTCCCTTGCGCGTCCACCATCTTCAAAGATTCAGTGCCAGGCGCCCATTGTCCCACGTTTCCATAGGACTTGGGCAGGACGGAGATATCCGCCCCACTGTCAAGTGTCACCAGGCACTGCTCAGTGTCGTTCTGGTCCATCCTCACCATCTGAACCAGCCGCTCCTCAGCTTCATCTTGCAAGTCCATGGCCACAATACTGATGCCCTCCAGGATGTCCACCACGGGCTCAATGCAATCCTCGAACTCACTTTTGCAGCTTTCCAATCCTCACTTTCGTAGGCTGTTCTGACCATGCCCACACGCCATGGATGCACAACATCCTCTGAGCCTGAGCCATTTCCAGTCAGGTCAAAGATCTCGAGGCTGTGGGAATCCGGTGGAGTCTGCAGCCTCACCATCTTTACAGAAGATGTTGTCGTCACTGCAGGCGGTCCTTGAAGCCTTGTTGGCCTGTAGACGAGGATGCTCCTCCACTCGTCTCCTCAACTGGTGCCACTCTCTTGCTGCTCCAACAATCCTTTGCGTAGTGTCCAAGCTTCCCACAATTGTGGCAGGCACCAGTGGCCTTTCCTGCTTTTCCCTTCTCTTGACTCTTTCCTTTCTTGCCAAATCCTCCTTTCTTCCTTTCTCCCATAGAGTCTTCCCTTTGTCGCCGCTTTTCCATGAACCCTTGCCTTCTGACTTCCCTTTTCCTTTCTCCTTTCCTTTGAACTTCCCTTTGTCCTTTGATTTGCTTTTGCCGCCCTTCTTGCCTTTGTCACCACGAACACCTCCATAGGAACTGCCTCGTCCATACCCAGTCTAGTGGGTAGGCTCAAGCTGTTTGAGCTGTCCCATCTTGTTGCCAAAGCTTCTAGCTCCATCACCTTGTTCTTCAGCTGCTCATGTGTTGTTGAATCTGTGATCCAAAGCTGCAAATGCGCTCTCAAATGGGCCGGTACAGCTTGGAGGATGGAGGGCACTTTGGCATCATCAGCATAGTCATGCCCTGAGATCCTCTCGTACTCGTTCACGATGGACTCGTAGAGCGGCAGTTGCTCTGATATGGACTTGCCTCCTGCAAACTGCATCGTGCTCTAGTGACCGGCTGCATCTCTCGTGGGAGCCGTTGCCAAGCCTCATAGCCGTTCTCCTGCTTCATGTGCCTGATCAGCTTCAGGGGACGGTTCCTGAGGTAGGAAATGAGCAGGCTATACAGGCGAATGGAGGAGGCCTTTGTCTCGTCCGTCATCGCATCAAGCTCATAGTTGCCACTCAGGTTCTCCTCCACCATCCTCACGCTGTGCGCCATGGCAGGGTCGATGCCCTTCACATAGTTCTCGTCGCTCCATTGTTTCAATTCGTTGTCCCTGGTGTCAGGCTTGAAGGGTCTTGAGGTGGCGAGACCATGCTGTTGAGCTCTGGCTCCCACTCAACCTCTCTAAAGCCTGTGAAATCTTCTGCAAGCTCTCTTCAGCCATTGCAGCCAGGTAGGAAATGTAGGGCCTGTACGTCCTTGTGGTCAGGGTAGGCGTCTTCTCTGAATGGTTGGGCTCGAAGTCAAAGTAGTCCAACAATTGGGTGAAGTCCCAATTCGCCACCAGGTCACTGATGACCTCCTTGTCGGTGTTGTCCCTCAGCTTCTCAATCCTCTCGACTTCTGCTCCCTGGATCGCTTCTTTCCCTTCTTATCTTTCTCTCTGACCGTCAGGGTGGCCTTCACCACACAGTCGCTGCGTGCCCACTTTAGCTTCCCAACACGCTCCTCTGTTTCCACCAAGATGGTGTGCAGGTACCTGACCCTCCACCTGCTATTGCTATGCACCACGCTCGGGCTCTGCTGTTGGCAGATCTCCTGGATGGCAGGATCTCCGGCCCCTCCAGCAATTCCAGCCAAAAGAAGGAGCTCGATCAGCCAGATTGCCACAGTCGTGGACTTCGCCGCGGGCGAGCGGGATCTTGACCTAGGTCTTTGCCCAGGGATCGTGGTGCGGGCGGCGTGCGGTGGGAGCCGGGCACTTTACGACCCAGCTCCGCTACCATGCGAAGCGCGCAAAATGCTTTTCGCTCGGGCCTAAAGTAACAGGCGGTACACTTCTTGATTTGTGCTCAGTGCATGGGTGGTTGTCCATCTATGACTTGTCATGTTCTGACAAATTTCATATGCTCTCACACCCGTGTCATTTGTACACACGCTCGTAGATGAGCCCTAGGGACTGTCTGAAAATAACTCTTTAGGGGGTCATACCTAGCCATTTTATAAAGAAGACACCTTCTATGATTATGCAGGGGTTCTAGGCTAGCTGGATCTAGCTAGGAATGGCAAAAGAAATGATCTGGGAAGAGGAGGCTGGAACATGGGGAGAAGATAGGAGAAGGAAAATAGGAAGAGCGGCCAACCAGGACCTACCCAAAGTTTCTTTTGGCCTTTCATTGAGAGAGGAGGCCATTGCTTTCCTAGTCTAATGGTCTGTCTGGGGATCTGGTCCTGTCATTTTATAGTGGGATGACCTCTGTAAAATGGCTGGACCAAACCCTTCCCAGGGCAGGTAGATAGGAATTTGTGGAGCACACCCCTAGAACCCCCTGAATTCCTCCAGCAGGAAGCCTAGTAGTCCACCAGGACACATTGTTTTCCTAGTCTATTGGTTATCTGGAGGTCTGGTCCAATTTCTATAAAATGGCTGGACCAGACCCCCAGATAGACCAATAGAATCCAATAGACTAGCAGGGAAGACAAGAAAGACTTTGGCTAGGTCGTGGTGGGGATATGTAAGCTTCCTGCTGGGGAAATTATGAGACTGCTTCTATAGAATGGCTGCGCCAGACCCTTCCCAGGGCAGGTAGGTAGGAACCTGTGGGGACACACCATCGAGCTCCTTGGAAATAGGCCCACCACAAGCCACCCTTGGTATTCCTCAGAGAGGGCTGGGCCATTGCTGTCCTAGTCTATTGGTTTCCCTACAGGATCCAGATGTATAGCGTTTGATTTGTTGGCTTCTTTTTGTTTTGTTGCGTTTTGGGTATATGCGCTTCACAAAGAGATGATTTTATAGACCACAGAGGGGTGAGGTCAACCCTTTTTATAGAGAGGTGCTGAGGACCAAGAGTTGAACGATGCTGAAGAGCAGAAGAAGTTACCCACAAGACGTCAAGCCATCATGTTCGTCATGTTGCACTTTTGCCGTACCCTGAGGATGAGGAATAGGGTGCGGAAGGAGATGGAAGGAGGATGAGGATTGCGCTGCGTTTCGCCATGCCGCCGTTTCATGAGGATCACGCTACCAAGCCTGAGTTTAAGATTGTTTAACTATGTTATAATATGCTTAAGAATTTGTGCTTTTGAAAGAATTTTAAGGTTTATATGATGTGGTATCCTCAACTCTTCACGTTCTGCTGTTTTGGGAAGCTGACTTAATCTGGGGCTTTGTAAGGGATTTCAAAAGACTGGACCGGGCTGACCGTTGGGCCAAACAAGTGGCTGTGGGTTGGCATGCTGGCTGAAGAGCGCAGAAAAAACGATGTTGAAGCTTCAAAACTGATGTGGAAATGACGTTAGGTAGAGTCATTTTATATAAACAGGCGTTTTCATTCTATACACCTGACAGGGTTCTGTCTGACAGTTTTATCTCCAGAAAAGGGGTGGAAGGACCCCCTGTCTGGAACGGACAGGGGGATATACAAAACATAACAAAACCAAAAACTGAACAAACCATAACAAACCCGAGACTGCATCGTAACAACATTGAATTGGCAAGGACATGCTCAGCAAGCACGATTTCTCTACATTTAAAATTTGACCCTGACCTCCCCTGGGGGAGAGGTATAAACGTTGTATAAAGGGGGTTGACCACCTCCACTTTATATGGGAAACCGCCACGGGTACTATGTTTGCATGTATGTCTGTCTGTATGCGGGCGGCTTCGACCGCGAAGCGGTGTGAATAACAATGGAACCCACCGCAGTAGCACGAATGTGTGCTTGTTGACGTTGAGAACGTTTGGCTACTCATTGGATAAACGGAACAACTTGACTGAGCGATATGGCTGTTCGCAATGTGCGTAGGTTCAATTCACCACATGTTCTGGTTTATCGGCTGTTTGTTGTAACAACCACTGTTAGATGAGAAATGACCGGACAACCAAACACATGAAGTAGCAGCAGTAGCACAAATGCATGGCGCAAGCGGGAGCACCTTTTTCTGCGGGCATATTTCCGTACAATCTCTTCCACAACGGTCTGTGCGGCAACTGGCGCAAGTAAGATCATGGCACACAGTTGCTTGCCCGCGTCTGAAGCAAGAAACATTAACATCGAACAATTTTTTGGCGAGTATTTAGACAATACGAATCAGTCTTCATCAATGCTCATTCATCTCAATTCGCATTGAGATTCAGTAAGAGAATGGCTGCTTTGATGTCATCGATCCGATTCCAAGATCAGTTCCCACCAATATCTGGCCACACTGGATTGCGTCGAACTAATTTGGTCGAAAAAACAATTGGGCCCTGCTCTTGGAGTCGGTCAAATTGACTCCGGCAATGCGCTGTTTCACTGCTGCACTTGATGCTTCACCAATCGGACAGGATCCAGCGCCAAGATTTGGGATTTGACGTTGGGGGGGCTGAACTACTTGGTGTACAAACCGTTGAGTACATGAAGTTTATCATCCAAAAACAAGACCATATGTAAACATTTTTTACTTTCGAGCTGTCTGAGGCCAGCTAGAAATGTTACAAGTTACAAGATATGCCTGTAGAGTCTCGCGCTTACGGTTCTTGCAGTGATTGCAATAGATCTGGGTTCCTTAGAAAGTGCAAGCCTTATGGCTTGCATCATTCGCACCTTCACTCAGCTCTCCGCCTTCTTGTCGGCAAAGATCTAAGAAACACAAACGCGTCTGGCCAAAGAGTCATTACATGCGTTTCGTGCGCAAAGTTGGGAACGCACGCGCTGTGTGTGAGTGTGTGTGTGTGTCCACTCCTGTTTCCAAGGACACTACCCTAGCTCTTTCCAACCTACCCTAAGACGTTTGTGACCAATGTACAGCAGCAGGGGGTGGTAGCAAGGCAGAGAGTCTACCACCAACGAAGACGCTCTCTAAGCCTTGGTGATACTGGGACTGATCATCCCAGCGTACCTGCACAATTCAATTTTTAATCTTCATCCATTCGATGTTTCAACAATTCTGTTCGACCGACCCAGCACTTTCTTTTCAGTCAAGGTCTAATCTGCAGTAATTTTAAAGGGCTAATGCACACCGCGAAGCAGCCTGAAATCGCGCTCCACGGAGCAACCTTCTCAAGTGTGTCTCCGCAGCTTCTTCCCACTGTGGTAAGCTGTGTGATCCCTACGGGGCGCCGTTACTGCAAGAACCTTTCCACTCCTCATCGCAGGGGTAAGCTTCCTGAAGTTTTTCTGAATTTTCTCTACTGAATTTCCCTGCTCGAAATCAGCTTGAATTGTCTCACCCAGCACACGTGAAGTTTACTGCAGAGTTCACTGAATTTCCTTCTGAAATGTACTGCAGAGTCAAAATGTAACTGTTTCACCCGGGAATCCTTTCCTTTCAATGTTTCAAGTTCAAGTTTAATTTCAAGAATTCAATTGAAGTCAATTGCACACTCCTCCTCTTTGCAGCGACCTATTTTACAGCCTACAGTTTCACTCATTCAAGTTCAAGGACTGCTTTGATTCATCTCTATTTACACATACATCGACTTTATTCGACTTGCCGAGCAGCCATGACGTATCCCTGGCCGTATTCACTACCAACACATCTACAGCAGCAACCACAGCCCACACAACCACACTGGTTTCCATACCCATCACATGCTCCACCGCAACCATACACAACACTGCCACCAGTTCCACCACATCACCCAATTCCACATGGTTTTCCATGTCCCACACCACCTCCACCTCATGCCCATTACATGCAGCCACATCCAGTACAGGCACATTTTCCAGTACAACCTACCGCTCCTCTTGACAGTCCCCAACATCCGCAACAGCAGCCACTTCACGCGACACAGCCAATACAATCCCATGTTCACACACATCCCACACTGCCACCTCAACCTCAACCTCATCAACCACATCAACCACATTCACCACATACGACAAGCCAATCACCGCCACCCACACCATTACTACAACCACCACCTCCAACAACTGATCCACCACACGCCACCAATCCAGCAGTGACCACTCTACCACAGCCTGCCACACCGGCTCCACCACCACCACCACACACTCCAGCAGCTGTTTCAGCGTCCATCACCACACCAGCTCAACCTCCACCACCACCCAACGCGCCAGCACCACAAGAGGTATTTGGCGCGAGACCCAGATCGCTCACCACCTCGCACACCTGAACACCACCGCTACACAGCTTTCCCTGCTGTCCCCACCATTGCACCATCACAAGCTACATCCAGATCCAGGAGCCGCACTCGTTCAATACGTACCACACGCTCTCCATTGCCACGAACACGAAGCTCAGCTACACAGTCAGTGGCCAGCTCACAACCACACTCCACACCTGCTGGCAGACACACATCACCAGCACACACACACACAAGACAAAACTCACACTTCCACCCAAGACATCACAGCTGCCACCACTACAAAACGCAGTCTGGACTCACCTCACCGTACTTCAAGCATCACACTCAAACCCAACCCACTTTTCACACCCAAACATACCACCAAGCAGTCACCCATTCCGCCGCCCATTGCACCACCAACTGTTCCTGTTCAACGTCGTCCTCACAACCTGCCTCCTCCAAAATTCCAACCACCCACTGATCCTGCACAATTGGATGTCTTCCAATGGATCAACCACTACGCACAATCACTTGACGTCAAAAATGAACCCATGATTTCCTACGTGGCCAAAGTGCTCAGCGCAGCCCATCTCAACAGCACCCACTTTACGGACCTGCAACATCTCACACACACAAAATGGAGCGACGACACCAACAAAGAAGAACATCGCTCATTCCTATTACTCACCATCCCCACACTAGCGAGCAGGGGCGATGCCCCAATCCTCCCACCCACACGGCGAGAGGCTTTGAACATACCACCGATAAAACATATATTTGCGGCGCACGTTAGGAGGGCAACATCATTTCCATACTCGAGGCGGGCGAAATTGTGAGATCCGTTCTACATGATGACCACAACGTAGGTTACTTTTGTCAAGCGTTCGAACTATCGAACTATGAGCCACATGATGTTGCTGAAGCTGCACGAGTGTTATTCAATGCTTCAAACATGGCCAAGAACCGCAGTGGCCTCATCTTGACGATCAAAGCCTACGGACACGGCCAGAAAGCAACTCATGGAGGTGAATCCGCCGCGAATGACCTGCTGCTTAGAGGAGAAGGGATCGTGAAATACACCCCAGGAAAATGCTGGGTAGCACACCCCAAGCACTCAAGAATAGAAGGGATTGCTTGGAAAAGCGATGCAAGGCCACCGCTCAGCTTCATTTAATTCAACCTATCCAGCCCAAGAGGTTCTTTTTCACCCCATATCTCGGATGACGACAAGGCCTCAAAATTTCCATGCTGCTCGCACTTGATTTTATTTCATTCTACTCATCGAAGACAACCTCCATTATATTCAAGACGCTACATCCGCATGGATTTCTGCAGACAAGATTTTTCAGCTTTTCAGCTTTTCAGCGTTTCAGCTTTTCAGATTGTTCAGATTGTTCTGATACTTCGATGCGATTCAGCATGGCCTCTGATTTTATTCCACGACCTTTTCACTTCCTCACCTTGCCCCGCAGCCATTTTGTATTATTCAAATCATTGAGCACGACCTTTTACAACCGCGTAAGCCATATTGGTCCTACGACGAGTACCACGACGATGACCTCTCCTATGGACACAGCATTTGCACATCGACTTCTTTTAGCTCACCTTCAAGCAGCTACATCCATTGCCACTACGTTTCAAAACCTTCCACTTATTACACCGCAACCACCACTGCTTACCCACCACCAACCTATGACCACTCCAACCTCTTCCAAACGATCAAGCAGACGCACTCCACCACCGCAGCCACCACCTATTCTCTCACGCAGTCGCAGTCCACCTCGTACCACTGGCAAATCTCTCTTGAGACGCAAACCAGAACCTTCACCCTCGCACACACCCACCTCACCTCATCAGCACTCACCACAACACCACAAAGACAATGCGACTCAACCGCGACTTGAACACAAGAACAATACAGACCTCCAACAACAGCACACACCACCGATCACAACGATTTCTCTCAACAGCTCGCCCACCTCACCTCCACAGCCATTACCAATTCCACCACCTCCTACACCAGCACCTCCCACTTCACCAGTACCACCACCAAAACCACCACAAATTCTCACGGACTCTCCTCCTTACCCTGATAATGGAGGATGGGAAACCAGCGAAGATGAGAAACTGGCGGCCTTCAAACTCAACAAGCGAGCCCGCCCCAGTTGGAAGTACATTGCCAAAGCACTCAACAAAACGCCTTTTGATTGCAAAGGTCGATGGCAAGTCTTGCGAATTCTCTACACACCTCAACAGCCAGAGAGCCCAGAAGCAGAAGCAGAAGCAGCATCACCTCACAAAACATCTCACCAAGCTGAAGCAACGCCTCCAGCCACACGGGACGCCAGTACGATGACTACAGAAGCCTCGGCTCCATCAGACAAAGAGACATAGATCAACAGCACATGATTGCCAACAGTTCATTTTGTCATACAGTCCGCCTACAAACCTACTATTCCCCAGGACTACTTTGTGCTGAAGAACATCCAGAATTATTGATGGCTTTGTACTTATTGTCAATTCGCACCTATTTACATATTTGCCCAGTGCCTTTGTCGTTTCAGCAGTTGTGAGCAATAGACTCCAACCCATGAACACTGCCATAAATCTCTTCCACACGTGCTGCCAAAACAAGATCGATTGCCAGTGGAGCCCATTTTGTCCGAACAAACTTCTCTCACACCAAATGTTGTCAAATATCCGACCATTGCCACACCGCCGATTCCATGTACAGACCGGTCAGTTTGTTGCACCCAATTCACTCTTTTCCAATGCATGTGCGCGATTCTTTCCTTCTATTGATTACTGTTATTGATGACTATTACTGATCTTGGTTTTACCTTGATGTCATTGCAGCTCGGCCATTCAACTTAGCTCAGCTTTTCGTTTGTGTACAGACCTCGCGATGGGTTCCCTTGTTGCCTTGGACGCCCAGATTATTTCACAGCTGCGAGACACGAACATCCAGATCAACCGGCTGATGGTACTTCAACTCAACCGACTACATGATACCATCAAACAATTACAACTAGCAGAATCCGACGCCAACAACCAGGACCCACGCCTACCAGGTCGAATCCAACAGCTCCAAACGTTGCTGCCCACGATGAAAACAACCTTGGAGCACCAGCAGACTTTCTACCACCAATGTCTCAGATTACAACGCATACCAACCACTCTCCATCACCAAGTCCTACGATTGGCCACCACCTTGGACAAGACTCACACGACATCCACACCCACTTTCGAACGATCAAACACGCCTCCCTCACCCAGACAAACCAACTACCAGTCGCCCCACTATACGTCTACAAGAACGACCACACCACCACACACATCACAAGCTATCAGAACAGCCACTCCTAGTATGGCAGCAGCGCACTTCCTCAGCAGCTTCACACTCACACACCGCCAAACACGCCCATCACCACACCCAACGCTCCAGATCTCACACACGACAAACACGCAAAAAGCGACAAGCCACCGCCACACGGCGCCACCGTGACCGCACATCCTCACCTCGCATTAACAGACACACCAGCCCTCAGTCTCACCGCACACATTCTCCACACCAGCACAAGCACTATTCCAAGCATACCAAACATCAAAAACAACCAAAACAATCACAACGCTCCACTACCCGTTCCAGACGCTCTCGCGCACGACGCTCTCGCACTTCCAACTCTCGCAAAAGCTGTCGAGAGCGATTGACACGATCGACACACCACCGCTCCTCTCGCAGGACAAGACATCAACCATCACCAACACCGACTAGAACCCCCTCACCCAGCCACCAGACAGAACACCATACTTCCAGACACTCTTCACGAGCCTCCCCAATGACACGACCAGACTCACCCCACACAGCACCGCCACCTCCCTCACCTACAGAGGACACTAGCGACAGCGTCTTCGCTCTACAGCGCTCGCCCTCAGACAAAACCGCTTCAAACATTTCAGCAGCACCACCTGTCACCACAACCTCTCACAACCCTCCTCCACCAACCTCACCACTCCCACTACCACCACCCCCTACACAACCACCACCACCCCCACCGAAAACACCACCGATACCGGCACCACCACGAACATTATCCAAGACATCACCATCCACCAAACCATCGCGACCGCCACCACCGACATTCCCCACACGACCTAAGCAACCATCATACCCACCTTCACAGCATCTACTTCCTCGCCAAGTTGATCAAGACCCAGCGCCATGAGAGCCACCTGCGACCGAATGATTCAGCTAATCAACACAATTCAGCAACAATTCAGCAACATATTTATTTATTTACTTTGTTATTTCTATATTTTTCCATTTATACACTACAATCAATGGCACCATATTATTACATCCGCACCACAAAACAAAAAAACAGGACACAACACATTACACCAACAAACCAACAATCACTACCAATGACACTCTTCCCAACAGGGCACATCGCACCACTCAGTTCGACTCCGACCAATAGCACTCGGAAGTTTCACCCGGCGAGTTTCACCCTCCACCTTGGAGCAGAGTTCAAAAAAGGCAGAGTCACTACCTACATCTTTGCAATCTCTCATTGTTTCACCACGGCCGTTCACTCGCTTTATTGATGCAGTATTTCTGGACTCTGGAATTTGGATTTTTCTGTTTTTCACACCACACCACCCGCTTTCAACTTTTTCCCATGTTGCATTCACATGACCTGTTTTTTACTATCACCTTATACCTCAGCCTTTTTGATTTCAACTGTTTGTATTACCTCGACATTTTCGCGCTGCCACGATGGAAGCGGCATTCTGGAGCTGGACCCAGGACACACCAGCGGCGCACATCTAAGGAGTGTACACCTCACAACACAGCTGCCGCACCACCATCTATCATACCCGAGAGCAGCTACATTCATTGCAACAGAGCAATCGGCCATTTATCGCCCAGCCAATTGAAAGGCAAGGGCAAGGGAAAGTCCCCAGACACATCCGACCTCACAGATGACCCAACCACAAGCATTCTCCAAAGTGAGCTTGTTCACCCATACACACCCCCACAAGCCATGGCACAACCTTGCACCACGCCACCTCCTGTCACCACCAACATCACAACACGCGAACATTCACAGCCAATCACCCCTCAGACAGCAACGACACCTGACTTCCCACACACAGCGCAAGCACCCAAGCAAACCTACACCTGCATGCGCTCAGCCAACAGCTGCATCTCACCCCCACGACCAGTGAATCTCTTCCCGACTAACCCACCACCGCACACAACCCCACAACAATGCGACCCCACCCAAGTCTACAACATTCGCATCCCGCTACAGGGACACGCCAGACTGACAGCCATTGGACCGATCTCAGCACCACCCTCTTCAACGTCCAACAGTACACCCACCATCTACTACACGCCTACTCCGACCAACATTCGGCCGAACCATCCGGAAGCGGGCATTGGCCCTCCTGGACCCTGGTGGGATGATGCTGGAGCTCCACCGTGAGAGGGCATTTGACCTGATTCATGGTCTTTGACTCAATGTACATGGTTTTTGACTCAAATGTATTTAGCTTGCCGATCCTGCCAGCTATTGCAAAACATATCCAGTATTGATTTTCCATGATTTCCATGATATTTTCGATTTTCTAGTGTCTGTACTACTTCGGAGTATTGCCAATTTTTTCGAGATTAGCCTTCAACTGACGACTTCATTTGAACACTCCAGCCATTGTGGTTCAAAAAACAGTTTCGACTACTCCTCGTGTTCAACGCTCTCTCTTTTTTGCGGAACTACCTTGTTCCCCATCATGGACGCGCATCAACAACGGTGGCAACAATACTACGGTACTGCGACACCCAGTGCTGGCTATGGACCCCATACGAATGCAGTGCGTCATCACTACCACCATCCTTATCACCAACCTCACGCAAACACCACGACCGACCATTCCACAGCTTCCCCAGCTCCTCCCGCGGCATTCCCTCCCGATCCCTTGCCCCCACCCCCGGCATCCCACCCTCCAACGCCTCCACAGCTTGGCGTTGTACCCCCCAATATCCCCACCCTACCAGACACATGGACCCCCAGCGACACACACCTTGACACCAATACAGTACATGGTCAAACATTATTCCGGACGATCCAGCCGACACAATGGTCCAGAAAATACAATCTGGCAGGACAGCCAGTCTTGGACATTTTTCCTTGGCAGCTCAGTCGCTTTGGCCTACAAGACCACAGCCTTCGTACCTTATCCCAAGGACGCTACACCGGCATCGTCACCACCAGATCCATTGCAGAAGCAGTGTTCACCTCACAATTGTTGCCCGAGATTGGAGCCCACAACCTGGACATTGACAACATTGCCGAATATTTGCACCAACAAGCTGATCAATCCATTCCAAACAAAACGACAGAAGCCAAGCAATTTACGCAACCACTCATCTCCCGCGTAATTGACTTCCTACGAGGCCTCACACCACCCGCAGGCGAAGGTACAGCACTCCGAAAACTTCAGCTACAGACAGATCGCCTACAACAGCAAGAGAGCGAACTCCAGCGCGCTCGCGACAAATTGAAGACTCATGGCATTGCACTTACACCAACAAAACCAGGGACACACCCAGCCCCATCATCAGCTTCCCAACCCCCACCACATCTCCCACTTACAGCCCCAGCCGCACTCACAACCAACACCATTCTCAACCCCACCACTCAAACGCTGCAAGACAACTCACCAGCCAACTACGCAGCAGCAGGCGTTCAAAAATGGCTCAAGACCTTACCACCAGCCACTCAGACACAAGTCACCAACATCCAGCAAATTCTTCGAGACGAACGCATCACAAAAGAACAGCTCCAAGAGGCCGCCACACGCTACGGCATCCCGCTCACCCGGGTGCTTAAGCTCCCCCCACGTTCACTACAGCAGCTAGTGGCCGCGGGTTCGGCATTAGCAGCCTGACTCGCACAGCAAGCGCTGCATCAACCAACACATCTCACTCTACAATCCTTGACCACACTTCACACAGCACTTTCACACTTTGTCCACTTCACACCCTACATTGACAAGACCCACGCGATCTTTTCCGTCAGTCTCATTCACCTCACATGCCTTTTTGCCTTTCCATCTCAAACACACCACTCCATACAATGGCGCTCACGTTTCAACCAGCTACACGTCACCCCACACACCTACCACTACCAAATGTTCACACATCCCAACGCAGTTTATGCAAAACTCTTCTTCAACCAGCACCACACCACACACCAATACCACCAGCATGGACACACTTACATCGGCTCCACTAGCATCACCATTCCGAAGCGAGAATACAACCGCCACGCTAAACTCAAACAATTACACAACAACCATCCAATTTCAGCTGAGCTATCCCTACGCTACTGGCATTCCAAGAACAACCTCCACCACTACAGTACTATCTACCTTTCCCACCACGACACCTACGATCAAGCTTGGACCTACGAACACTTACGGATACAAGAATGGCAACCCACCCTCAATTGGCCATACATTCAACGACACCTAAAACTCAAGGCCTCCGGCTGGCAATTCGCAAAACATCGCACCACTTTCACACGCATGTCCACTCACAAACGTCTTTTCCAAAGGCTTCGACGACGACAAAACACCATCAAGCAGCCCCGCCTCCACACAAGTCAACGCTTACACGCATTGACAGTCCTACGTGAGCTCAGCAATCATACACATTCATCTTTTGAAACTTCAACAGCCATCCGCAGCGGCAAATACACTGATCTCGAAATCTATGCCTTCCGTCGCATGGCCGCCAGCTTAGAAGAACCAGATCGATCACGAGTCCTTCACCTTATACACTCAGCACTCAGCTTCCGCAATCTCACTCCACCAAAAGCCAACAAGCCCTTCACCATCCCTTTCCTCTCCCACAGTACGTTCTCGTCCTCCACTGAAAAATGGCTTCGCACATTGATCCAACACCACATGCACCACGTCATACCATTCCATCCACCCGCCACCAAACTGCGCGAAGCAGCGCGCAAGACATTACGATCAAGGCTGTACAATCACAAACGTTGGGAGGAACTCTTCTCAGCACAGCCCTCAGCGGCCGACATGCCATGCAGCTGCCACCACACGCACTCCCTACTTCGACCCAACCACACACCGCCGCTCTACGATGGCCATTATGTGCTCACGCTCGATGACCTACAGCTACCCAGCCATCTTCAAATATTTTTACAAGCCAACATGAACAGCACCTTCTTTCCCACGAAGACACAATATTTTCAACACTTCCAACAACAACTCACTCAATGGCTACGACACCATGGTCTACCTACCGCCCTCCACCAACACAGCCTACCTTTTCTACACCAACAATGGAAACAACACATCGACCACATCCTACACACACCACGATTCACATCACGCAATGTCACCCAATTACAGCAGTTCCTCACAGACAAGCTGGTGTTACATCACGCCGACCACGAACTACAAAATCTACGGCTTTTCTGCCCACAACACTATTTCCACGGATGTCTCACTACTTGGAACACACCACAACTTTTTCTACCACTACCAGACCTCACTGCCCAACAACTCCACCAACTGCTCACTCAATCTTTCCCCGCCAACATACGACGAGCCTACCCATGGGGATTCCGCAAACAATTCTACACACCGCATGGTGTAGTCTTCCTCAAACAAAAGAAGTCATGGCGAAAAGGAAGAACAGTCATCAGCTACTTCAAATCTATAGCTGGCACACTGTTGCGAGCCACCTCCAAGGCCTTGGACATTATGCTTCTTCATCTTCTACCTCAACATCCAGGCCAACTTTCCATCCCCAACCTATGGCAACACCTCCACAACCACTTCCAGACAACACCCGACGACATTCACCTCACACCGATCAATGATGACCTTGTCAGCTTCTTCAACAGTGTACCTCAACAACGTCTCGTCGACGCAGTCATCAGCCTATGCAATCGCTGGAAAGCCCAACACGCAACCACCACCGTCACCATTGACGTCCAATCCACCGGCAACCCCATTCAACACTCCCACATAGGTCGACACTACATTCACCACCCACAACAACGCACACTCGACACGCAGCACATCCCCCTGATTGTACAACAAGCCCTTCAATCATGCATTTTTCAAGCCTGCAACACCTACTACAAACAAATCCAAGGAGCAGGCATTGGCAGTCAGCTTTCACCAGCACTCTGCAACGTTGCAATCACGCTCATCGAACACACCTGGCAAACCACATACCACACCTTTTTGCACCAACCCAGCCTTCACCTGCTCAACACACGCTACGTTGACAACCGCTATATCCTGCTCAACGAACAATACAGATCAGCACTCCCCATCACTACACTGGCCCATCCCGAATTTTATGAACACCCAGTCGAAACAGAGCCAGTGGACGACGACCATCTACTCGGTTTCCTGATCGATCCCCTCAACAGAACCGTCACCTTTCAACTCCCCACACATCCCTGGCAGATTCGTGATCCGCAGTCAGCGGGGAGTCACAGACTACGCCTTTCAGGCTTACAGTCACGCCACCACACATTACGAAAATACACATTTCCACAGCACCTCGCACCTACCACAGCACAGCAGTTGACGCAGCTCTATATGACAAAAGGTCATTCAAAGGAACACTGCGCCGCGGCGCTGCGGCCACGAGGAAAAAGACCATGCGCCAGCAGTCTCACAGTCCTTCACTTTACATTTTCTAATTTACAAGTTCCTTTTCGACGTCCTGCCCTTCCACTATTTATTATACAGGTATTTTCTGATCCGGTCTAGTTGCGCCGATTCGGCTCTTTGCGTGTGTCCACTCTTGTTTCCAAGGACACTACCCTAGCTCTTTCCAACCTACCCTAAGACTTTTGTGACCAATGTACAGCAGCAGGGGGTGGTAGCAAGGCAGAGAGTCTACCACCAACGAAGACGCTCTCTAGGCCTTGGTGATACTGGGACTGATCATCCCAGCGTACCTGCACAATTCAATTTTTAATCTTCATCCATTCGATGTTTCAACAATTCTGTTCGACCGACCCAGCACTTTCTTTTCAGTCAAGGTCTAATCTGCAGTAACTTTAAAGGGCTAATGCACACCGCGAAGCTCCACGGAGCAACCTTCTCAAGTGTGTGTGTGTGTGCCCCCCTCCTGTTTCTAAGAGTTTCGTTCCTTATACATGATTTGCAGGGGAGTGGAGCAGGCCTGCAGAGCTCCACTTAACAAAGCTCTCTGCAGTGTCTCTGGAGACGTCCAGTGACGTACCTGCTGAAAGAACTTTTGCCCACGCTGTCCAATGCCTGATGTTTTGCTTCCATGGTGGTTTGCATGCTACCCCCCACAAACCCATTTTCTAGCTGCTGAGCTCACCGCCGCTGTTTTCTGCGATTTCTGAGCGATTGCAACACCTGTGTTCAACACCTTCAATTTTTCGGACTCACTCGCCTTTCTGTTCCCTCATTCATTTCCGCGTGGAAGTGATGTAACTGCAAACCCATTGTCTAAGTGTGCGCCGCTCTGTCGTCCCACTGGGCGCAGAGTGCGATCCCCGTCACTGGGGCGCCGAGATCACGCCGGTTTACCACCTTTGCTGCTTTCTGCGCGCGTTGGATTATCTTTTCTGATTTTCGTCTCACCCTCTAAATTTCCTGAATCGAGACTCCCGAGTGTAAGGTACTTCTCCACCGCCGGGTATACGGATATGTTTTTGCGAGAGTGATTTTCTGGATCAAGATCTTGCCTTTTCCACATTTTCCATGTTGCCTTTCCCAACTCGGAGTTCTTAAACATGCAGATTTTTCCATCTTGACCGCTTTGAATTCACCATAATTCGATGTTTTCAACGCATTCCTCGACACTCCAGCGTTGTTTGATTTTTTGCAGCTGCCTTCCTGCGCCGCGGACGCCATACTTGCAGCCGCCGACAACAACGCCTGGATCCTTCAGCTGCCGACAACAGCATCTTTGAACGTCATGCATTTTCCGTGGCCGTATCCTTATGTACCACAACCTCCACCAGGCCATCCACCTCCGACAATGCCCATTCCACATCCGCTACCTCCACATCCTACTTCCTCTGATGCAGCAACCCACGTGGCCTTCACATCCCACCTTTCCAACTCAACCAGTCCCATTTCATCAAGCCATTCCACAACCGACACCCACTTTTCCGATTGCATATAGCTATCCCACAGCAATGCCACCTCAAGAGTTTTTGTCATCCTCAACCACAACAGCCGGCTACCGCTCATCCACATCCACCTCCACCCCCAACCTCCCCAGCTCCAGCACCTGCCGCCGCCCAGCAACCCACCACAATCACATGGGATCCTCAACAAGGCACCACATCCTTTTTCAGCTTTTCCACCCGTCACCCCATCCAAACCTCCTGCCACCGCTCCGGCGGTCGGGTCCACCGGCGCGGACCCCACCCACGCCAATAGCCAAGAACAAACCGCCAAGGATTCTTCTACACAAACCGCCAAGGATTCTTCTACCCAAGCTTCACCAGGCCCCACCCAGCCAACTCAGAGCAAACCTGCTCAGCCATCTCCGCAGACTACCTCAGCTACCACCACGGGCTCCAATACAGCCCACCACAGCCGCCCCCTCCACACACTGGCTCGGCCCAGACTGCTACGGCTAGCACGAACAAGCAGGACGCACCTTCAGCACCTCAGCAGCCTCACCGTCCGCGTCGCCGACACCAACATCATGGACGCCGCCGCCATCACCGACACCACCACAGAGGTCGCTCCGATCACCAGCATCAGCATGGATCTCACCACACACACACACACTTATGGATATGCGTACTGACTTGACAGCGGCGCCACACGCCGGCCTAGGGTTCCATTTCCTAAGGGTACACGTACAAACCACTGGATCCTGGAGGTGGAAGGAGGGCCCAAAGCGGAAGAGAGCGATCGACGATCCGACAAGGTGACGTCGTGGCGCGCAAGTCTGCGGCTACTTAGGTATCATGTCTTGAGGTTCTGGGCATAGCCTCATGCCATACAAAATTCGCAGGTACGTCACGGTGATCAGCCGTGATATCCGCGTGTACTGTGGCCGCTTCGTTGGACCGTCGCACACAGTACATGGATGGTCCCCCTGCTCAAAACAAAGAAAGAAAGAAACAATCCAACGGGATCCCTGTGACTACAAGGGGCACACACACACACGCCTCCCCGAAGGGAGGCACATTTTAGGCTCCGAGCCGGAAGGTTGGGTGAGACTAGTTAAAGCTCACGGTAGGTCTGATATGCAGTCAAAGGTAGTCGGAGTTGGCAGATGGCATCATCATGTAGCCGGGGAGCGACAGTGTGTAGAGGTCGATAAGGAAAAGGAGTGGAGTCTCGGGGATATTCATTAGCGATCCCAAGAGGGCGAATCCGTCGAGAGTTGACGTAGTAGAGCACGAGGTCTTCAAGTGTACAGGTATGTGGGACTTCCCAAACTCGAGAATCGCCGGTTGACGGCAGGGCCATCCAAAAAGCTGCACGTTGTTGTCCCAACCGGGAGTAGATCACATCTTTGAGATCGTCAACCGTGTATTCCTTGGTTTCGAGTTGGTGGATGTCCAAGGTCACGGTGACGTAGTTGAGGGGTTGGTAAACGAGCAGGCTAATGTCCAGTTCAAACCGAATGGTGGAGAGGTTGGGAACTAGATCCAGGAATTCAAACGGTTGGCGAACGTCACGCCACGTAGTGGGTATCAACTGAGTCAGAGGTTCAGGAACACGAAGTCCAGGGGACGAGATCATCGTGGAAGTAGGAAAGACGAGCGAAACACACGGATGTTGAGAGCCAATGGCTGCGGACAGAGAGAAAGAAAGAAAGGATAGGATATGATGTATCAAGTGTCGAAGATGAAAACAGAAAGTGTTACAACTGAAGGAGGAAGGCTCCGGCGACAGTGTTTTCGGCGGGACAAGTGAGCTCTAATGTACAAGGGAAGCGCATACGGCCTCAACCTGAAGTCCTTGTTGGAGTCGAAGCGGTGGTCAGTCATGGGTTCCAGCCGAAGGTGGAAAAGGAGGAGCCAAGGTATTCTGGGAATCTGTGGAGGAGGATGTCAAAGACATAGATCCCGAGTCAGGTACGGGTACTCCTGTGCCACTGACAACCGGATCGATCGGCAGTTCGTGACCTGTGGGTGCAGAGGGAAAGGTCAGGATTGGGAGCGGGTTCTTGACGATCGAGCGGTTGATTGAGCTCGTCCTGGTACGTAGTGAGGGTGTGTACTACGCCTTCGATGAGTTGTCGTTGTTCCGGAACTGGGAGACCCCTTAGCATGGGGGTCTGAGAGACATCAATCTCTTAGAAGTTCTGCAGGAGAGCCTCCAGCTGGTATTCCACTCGAATGTGCTCCAAATTGTCGACAGCCTGACGTTTGCGTCCTCTGGGGTGATCTGCTGGAGCGGTGTCCGACATAATCGGGTTGTTTTCAGCGGCCAATCGTTGCTCCTCAAGGTGAAGTGCATGTTCGTAGTTCTCACAGGCCTCCCAAATGGGGAGGCTTTGAACGGCTGGCAATACCAGCTGCCAGCCCCGGGTGCCCCAAACACGAAAATGCTGAGTATGCCAATGTGAAGAAGGGTGAACGTCAAGAAAATAACGTGATGCGGATTTGAAGTCAGGAACATCCTCGTGGCCCCAGCGAATGGTCTTGTAGTGGAACCAAGATCGATAAAACCAGTGACGGGAAGGACCGCATTGTCGGCAGGCCCATTCCTCGTGGGGTTTGGCGACAGGAAAAGATCCGTGAGCACGGTTGTGGACGTGCTGGGCGCAGTCAGTGTAATCCTCATTGTATTGGTTTTCGACTCGAAGAAGACATGGGAGTAGGGCGGGATCCACTGCACGCGTGTCAATCCAGGTGGTGGACCCTGGGGCCAAGTCAACCACAATGGGAGCACCATCATGTCCAAAGTGGAAGGGCGACCATGCTGGAAATCGCCATTTGTTCCGGGGTCAAAGGGCAATCATCTGTGGGTGCTTGAGTCGGAGACGAACTGGTCCGAAGGGTTTTGGGCGTCATCGTTCGGAGCGTTGGTGTTCTCCATATCAGGCAAAAGAGAAAGTCAAGATTCTGTTCTTTCTTGTCTTTTCCTTACTCGGTGCCTTTGTCCGGAAGCGCAAGTAGTAGGGGATGAAACTGAGAGATGAATTATTGAATCAAGGCTTAGCCTCAGGTAGTCGAAAAGGCATAGATGGGCGAGGAATGAAAAATGGTACCTCCTCCCCATTGAGCTTGACGAGAAATCCAACCAAAGGACAGGGTGTAGGCGAGGTAGGGGAACTCGAGGTGAGCGTAGTCGCGCGTGGAGAGCGTGTGGAGGAAGTCGGACTGTAAGGGGAGGTCATCGTCGTCCGTATTGAAATAGGAGGCTCTGCCGGGCGAGCTTTCTTCGGGAGATTGGTGGAGATGAGGATGGGTTCATCAGGATCCCGAAGGTGGGAGGCCACGGAAGGACGAGGTCGTCTGGTACATGTGCTTGATGGCGTAGTCATCGAGCTCGTCGAAAGAAAGTCGAAATGGGGACAGTGAGACAAGAGTTTGAGCCGAGAGACTATATGGACGGAAAAAGAAAACAATGGGGATTAGAAAAGTCATGAGACTGAATTGCAATCGAAAAAGCAATCGAAAAAAGAAACACAGCAGCGGTGTCTTTTTGAACCGACAACATACAGAGAAAAGTCGAGCAGGTAAATTGGCGACCATGTAGGTATTGAGGAGCATCATGAGGTAGCGAGTCGTTGAAGTTCAAGATGGTTAGTCGAACGGGCTCGGATCTGGGACAGCGGGCGCTGCATCTTGCTGGCAACGTATCGCCAACTGGGTCGAAGTCGTTCATTGCATTTGAGACTGAGAAGGAGATCATCATCTTTTGCACTCCAATCGTCTTCCCAGGGGGTGTCAGAGTGTGGGCGAGGAGAAGAGGGGAGAGAGGAAGGTGAGACAGGAGAAGGAGGGGAGGGGGGAGCCCATTTGCGGGGACGAGAAGGCATGGGGGGAACCAGGGGCGCGGAGGAAACGAGAGAACCGGAGGGAGAGGTGGGAAACACAGGCGGAGGGGTGAGGGTAAGCGAAACCAGGGGGAGAGAGGGCGGGGGACGGGGGGAGGGAGAGAGGAGGAGGGGAGGAGGCGAAATGAGAGGGGGCAGGGGAAGGGGAAAGTTGAGGGGGGGGAGGAGGGAGTGGACGAGAAGAGGGAGGGGGGAAGAGAGGGTGAGGAAGGGTGGGTGGGGGTTTGAGCCGAAACACTTGTAGAGTAAAGCAATGAAGAGATATTGGGAGTTGAAGAAGTGAAACAGCAGGAGTACAAGAGATAAGAGATCAAACGGCCGTCATTTTGTCACGAGGGGTTTCCGGATGCTGCATCGGGTGAGAAAGTGAGAATCCGAAATTGCGAATGAAGTGGTTGTCGAGGGAGATGAAAGCGGTGACAAAGTTGATGAAGAAGCGGTAGGAGTTGTGTCATGGTGAAGTCCTGGTCGAGGTACTGCTGGGTGAGGTCAATGAGTTGCGGGAAGATCAGGTCCCGAGGTCGAGTCAGGCGGCAGATCAAGATGCCGCGGGCGAAGAAGCCGGCTAGCGCCATCTGGGGGGAACCCGCGGTGCGGTTGCTGCGGATCAAGGTGAGGTGGGGTGGTTGGCGAAAGGTGATAATGCGTTGCGATGTGGAAAGAATGAAGCCGAGTAGGGTGTCTTCCGTGACATACTCCATCTCCAGTGGTCTGCCATAAAAGAAAGTTGAGCAATGGCGCGGAAGGAATCCGTATGCAGCATATGTACAGGTCGAAGGAAGAAGACATTGTCCACATAGCGTGCCCGAAGCGCCAATCCGGTGGCATAGCGCCAGGAGGAAGTGGGAAAGGAACGGAGGAAGCAGTGTTCCCTGAAAAGTGCCACGGCGCTGCATAAGGCAGGGGCCAAAGGTGAGCCCATTGATGCTCCTTGACATTGTCGAAAGACTGTGAAGTAGGAAGAGGCCAGGCCTAGGAGGTGAGTGACCAGGTCCGGTAGATCACGAAGGTGTATGGGATGGTAGGAGCGGGAAGTCTTGCGCCAACGGCCGCGAAAGATGCGTTGAAGGCGTTCTTGAAGATTCTTGATGGTGTTGAGCAACACTGATTACAGGATCGTCGCGGAGATCTAAGCCTTGGAGAGAGGCGTACCGTGTGATCAAAAACTCGACTGTGGAGATCATACGTGGGTGTGTGACGAAGTTGAAGAAACCGGCGATGTCCTGTTGGTAGAGGATGAGGTCATCCGTGGTGTCATAGCTCTGCAATAGTCTCCACACGCGCCGAAGAAGTGGAAGGACATCAGAGAGCGCTGTAAGGTCAGGGAAGACGATCTGAAGGAGACAGTAAATGGCAGACGCCATCGTCTGACTGAGTGGGGCACTGCCTGTCTGCGCGTAGGACACAATCGGGCGTGCCTTGCTCCAATCACGATAGTGTTTTGGAAGTATGTACGCGGAAGGTAGGCCAGCGGTATCGTTGCACAAGATGGGGTGGCCATAGGTCTCGAAGCCGAGTTTTGATCAGGAGAATACCGTGTTGTAGGTTGGAAAACGGGTGTGGAAGTGGTAGGTGAAGGAATGAAGGTCTTGCGCAGGAGGTGGTGGTAGTGATAGGGACAAGTGAGTACTGCTGTGGTGTAGCGGCGAAAGGTGTGGATCTCAGAGTGAGACCAGCCGGTGGGATGGGTGGATTGATGGTGTTGACGGCGTTCCCATTCTTGCCGGAAAAAGTGTTGCCATTCAACTTGAAGCCGAGTGGGGAGGTTCCAGGCCCGAAGCCATCGTTCCATCTGTGTCACGGAGTGGTTCAGGAAGTCCCGTTCGTCCGGCCATACTGTCCTGAGATTGGCTTCGGAGAGAAGTAAGCTAGGGAAAAGTTCGGAAGCGAAGCCTATGACGTGTCCAGAATCAGGGTGTCGAGTGAAGTCAGGTCGTATCCGATGGCAAACGCATTCTTTCCCCCCCCACGCTTGGCAGCGCCCCAACCCAGGAATCCGCTTTCCCAACCTCATGCAACAGGCCCACCCCCCTCCTACGCTCCCCGACCTCGCCCCAGACAACCTCTTTCACATCAACAGTCCTCCCGGGACCATCAAGCTCCTCGCAATGAGCGCTCTCCATTGGCCAGGCATTATGATCGGCGACGTTCGCGCTCTACCAGATCCCACCAACGCCGTTCTGCACGATCACCTCCACGTCGCTCCACCTTCGAGTCCCACTCACGACGAGAGAACCGGCGTGATCGCGATCACTACCACCATTCCATTCGTCCCTCCTCGCGAACCCGTTCCGGGCATGAAGAGCGTGACACTAGAACTTGCGATCGCCGACCCTCCACTCCTCGCAATCCGCGTACTTCAGCAGATCGACATCGACCTCCACACCGTTCCCATGACTCCGCCACTCCAGCCCATTCTCACCGTGACTCTCGTGCTCGTGGACGTCGATCCTCTCTCGGAGAAGAGTCTCAGCGATGTTTCCCATCAAATAGACCAAGTCGCCGGAATGTTCCATACTGGTAGGAGAAGGAGTGCGACGTACCCATTGAATGCTCCAAATTGGAGGAGTCACAGGTTGATCGGTCCGGCGGAAGATCGGTTGGTTGGAGTGGACTGTGCCTGGTCTGTGGTCTGGGTGGAGGGAGGTGGTGTGAAAAGGGAAATGGAGAGGTCTGCGGGTTCTCGTTCTGCCGGAGTGTTGGACAAGGTTGCCTGGTCAGGTGGGGTGTTGGAAGAGCCAGCATTGGAGGTGGACATAGGTGCCGGTATGGGAATGGGCAAGGTGGCAGGAGTGGAAAGTAAAGTTGTATGGAGATTGCAATAGAGCTTGCTGTTGAAGTTGGTGATGAATGGCCTGTTGCTGAAACTGGAGACGTAGTTCTCGAAGTTCTTCTGCCTCTGGATTGGGGAGTGTGCTGGTGGGTGGCGGTTGGTGAAATGCTTGAGGTGGAGTAGTGGGACGTGAGATGGGAGTCGAGGAATCCGGAGGTGTGGGTAGTGAGTGTGGATTGTCGCCAGAACGGGGTCGTAGGACAAGTCCCGGAGGTGTGAAAGCGGCTCTAACGGAGGCAGGCCGGGCCGTTTGGCTGGTGGTGACGGTTGATCATTGGAGGGAGGTGGGTGGAGGGAGTGGCCCCGTCGCGAACTGGTCCGGGGAGGGGAACGTGATGGAGTGTGTTGATTTGGGTGGTGAGGAGAAGCGAACTTCGAAGAAGGAGTCCTGGTGCCTTGCAGAGAAGTGCACTGGAAGCCCTGCGGAAGCGATTGGCAGTGCATGTCACGGGCCGCTACTACGAGAAGTCGGCGGAGATTGCTGGCCTGATCAAGGGCGTCCAGGTGCGAGGACGACGACGTAGAGATGGAGGTGGAGCTGCATGGAACCAGCACAGAGAGCATCCTACAATGGGGGGGTGGTGCAGCGGAGAAAGTGATGAGGATGGTACAGGTGCGAGGATCGGCTGGACGCAGGCAACCTGCATGGAGAGGAGATACGGGCCCGGAAAGGAGAAAACGTGGCATGGATGATGAACCTCGTGGAAGAAGCCAGAGGCGAAGCAGCGAGAGGAGGTGGACTGAAAGAAGGACAGAGGTCGCAGCCGGAAGAAAGATCGAAGCAAGAAGAGAAAGCGCCACAGCAGCAGCTCAGAGCGGAAGAAGGAGGGAGGTCGAAAGAAGATCTCCCTGAAAAGCAGTTCAAAGAAAGAGCTCCTACAAGTGTATGGGGGTACGGGCATCGACCCAGACCCCCGGTACAGGCGAAGGTTTGCGACCAAGGCGGGAGGGGTAGTGGTAGTCCAAGGACGAGAGATGGGAATGGGGCGGGAGACCGATGGAGGGCCTGCGCCCAAGGGACGTAGTGGCACTGGTGGTCGGGGAGTGGAAACGCCGGTCGTCGTGCAGTGTTGGGGTCGGTGGGAGAAGATGGGGTGGATCTGTGGTACTGGAGGGCCGCTTGCAATCTCAGTCCCTGGTGGTGGAGCGGTTGAAGGCAATGCGGTAGTGTCAACTTCGTCACCACTGTAATCAACATCATCATGCGATCTGGAGCTCCGTCCAGGTTCACGTCGCTCGATGGGATTCCGGAGAGGATGCTGAGCTCGCCGTGATCGAGGGATGAAGCGGAAAAAGAAGGTAAACAATCCCAGTGGAAAGACATGTCGAAAATGCAGAAGGAAATCGTTTGTAGTTGGAAGGTGGCATCGATTGAATCAGAATGGCTGGAGCCCCAAGACATAAAGTGCAAGTGGAAGTGAAGCCAACAATGAAAAACCAAAAGTAAGAAGAGTGCTAAGGTCAGTGCGCGGTCCACGTACAGCAGGTTTTTGCGAGCGAGAAAATGGGTGAAACGTACACCGGCTAAGGACTGGCCGACCGAAGTCGAGATCGGGACCGAGAGCGAGCGATCAGACGGGTTCGAGGTACAGTACCAGGAGGAGGTGGTCCCAAACAAGTAGTGGCCGGTTAAAGGTGTTGTGAGTCCTGGTAGTCAACGGTGAGGTCGGCGTAGGAGGTACTTCAGGACGATAGGAGTGCTGAGGCCGGCCTGCAAAGACGGGAATGCCGTGAACGGTAGTAATCGAAGCGATCGCCAAAGTCCGTGCGACCCTGAAGTTCAGCTTCAAGTTGTTCTGGACTGTGGTGCGCAATATGTAATAGACCCAAGGCGGTGAGGAGCTCGTGGGTGTAGTGAATGGCGGTGTGATTGATGCGGAGAGCGAGTAGTCCTTCGAGTTGCGCACGGAGGTGTGGACGGGTCACCCGATCGAGGAGTGGAGTGGAGCGAAGAGCAAGGGGTTGGTGGAGAATAGTATGAATGTGGGCTAAGGAAGCGTGTACATGAAGAAGTTCCCGATGTAGAACTGCTTGTGCAACTATAGAGAAGGTATTTGCCTTGCAATGGGGGTTCCGTTGGCATTGGGGGTTCTGTGCTTGCCCCTGTTGTGGAGACTGTTGAGATTGGGGCCCTGTGCGCATTTGCGCATTACCCTTGAAGTAACTGCTGGCCCCAGGAAACTTAGAACGTTCTTGTTGGAACCTGTGGGAAGCAGCTTTTATTGTTTCCTTAAGACATGTCATTAGCCAAAATGCAAGTGGCCGTGTGGAACTCCATGTGCTTGCCTTGAGCAGCAGCACTGACCATAAAACAATGTAATCGGGTTTGGCAGTTTCTTGAAACAAAGGGTAATCCCTAATCTTGATTTGGAGGGAGGGAGGGAGGGAGGGAGGGCGTCACCAAGTTTTGGCGAGAAGAAAAATACTTCCTACTAAGAGCCAATGAAATCGATTTGGACGGATTGTGGAGAGTAAACAGCGAGCATCAACTGTAAACAAAGAGTTGGAGCCTCATGATAAGACCCAAAATTTTGCCTACTAATTGAAGCCAGGCCAAAATATAGTATTGTATGGTATGACAGTTTTGTGTATTATCACACGTGCGTCGATCATATTGCGATGTGTCTACTTAAAGGAGCAAGTAAGCACAGCAGTCACAGCAGCTTGTCATCAAACAAACTGTTCCCAACCCAATCTCTAAAAACTCGAATGTGACAATTCCAAGAAATGTCCTGAACGCAAGAGTGATGTCGCAACTAACAGTTGCTCTTTGATGGAAAGTAGCAACACTGTAACAGGTTGAACCAGTTGCGCGTGATTCCTGATCCCTACTGGTTTGAGAGCAGGCTTTTCACTGCGCGGATGTCTCAAGCTCCTTGCTTTTTAAAGCAATCTGTCTCAGTCCACTGAAGCCGCCTCCTTAGGCGCCTCTATCGCCTCTACCTCTTCATCATGTTCCAACTGCTCAGACTCGCCAGCTTCGTGCTGTCCATCCTCCACATTCTCACGTGAAGGCACCAATGTCAAGGCCGCAGGCTTCTTTCGTGCTTTGGGCTCTCTCGTCTGTGCTTCGCCTGCAAGGCAGTGATGATCATCACTGCACCGATGATCCAGAATCAAGACTTACCCTTCGAAAAAAATGTTCACTAAATTTAGACAACGTTGGAACGATACTTGCCTTTGAACTCAAGCTTCCGCTTCATGGCAGCCTCATGTGACAACCATACCAAAAAAAACACCATGACATACAGATTAAAGAGCGCTCTTCTCGACTAAGCAAAACACAACCTCATCGCGAACTTGTTGAGCAGGAACTCCAGCTAAAAGCCGGTCACGTCCAGCTGTCTGCAAGCCACAAGTGAATTGAAACCAGGTTGGTTGCTCCCAAAAAGTAGAGATTAGAGATTAAATTGATTAACATGACTTCAGGCTGAGGCTGTGACGATGATTTCCAATGACTTGTCAGAATCATAGTATTTGCCACCTGCCTCAAGCAGAAGGTTAACCCATAAGTCTTGAAACGCAGAAATAGCAAAGACAAACTAATGTTTGTCAGGCCTTCAAGAATTCGTGGTCATCCAGCTTCAGCGCCCAAATATTGGTGGCCTTGTAGTAGTAAGGGGATGAGACTTTGATGGCCGACTCTGCTCCTCCAAGAAGGGGTCATTCATATCAAGATTGAGCATCTTTTATCCTCACCAAAAAACATGTGTCATTTTGACTCTAAGTCCCAACAAAGAAGTAAGCAACGCTGTCCTTCATCAGCGTTCTCCTTCTTGCGTGCGGGCCTTGCCTTGACCTCCCCCTTTGATTTACCTTTCGCTTTAGGTTTCGGCTTCGGTGTTGGTTTCATCCCTGCCGCCTTAGCGGAACCCTTGGCCTTCGCTTTAGCCTTCGCTTCTGCAGTCACAGCCGCAGTCGAACCCTCATCAGGCTTCGAACTCTGGCTCTCCGTGCCTTCTGCTGCTGCACCAGCAGATTCAGATGCTCCTGTTTCAATGCGAGGTGTGTCAGGGTCAGCTTTTTTCTTGGGGAGTGTCTTCTTGGGAGCAGCTGCAGGGCGCTTCATAGTCACCTTGCCACGCACCGGCAAAACTGACTGAACAAAATCTTATCGTCTTACTATCTTACAAACTCTTAGACTCTGAAAAAACTCAGAACATCTTAGAACCATGTCGCCTCTTTGTGAGGCGACTCTTCCTTGACGTCGTCCGATTCAGAAAGATCATCGACAGGTGGCAAAATGAAGCTCATGGCTTGCTGTGATTGCCTCTTACTTAGGTGTGAAACTGATCTCGGCAGCGTGGGACCCTATAAGAGGCACAGGCAACGAATGCAATCTAATGTCACAGACACCGATTCCAAGTGGGCTGGCGCATTCAGTACATAACCCTGAAAGAGGAGCCTTCGGTTTTACTCACCATATATTTCTCAGATCACTCTGTTGTCCATCAGAACTGCCAGCTGCTGTCAAAAAGTGAGCTAGCGATCACACTCACACGGCAGGCTGGACGCTGAGTCGAACCGTTCGATCCTTTGGGCAGGCCAAGCAACAGTGTAACATCATAAAGAAGTCAGAATAGCTCGCACTGAAACAGGATTAAGCTGCCTGCAATCTGCCCACATCAATGGCCAACATGTGTGGCAACACCAAGCTCGACTTGGCTGGCTGTTTCACGTAGTAACCAACATGATTCTTACACGCAAGAGCTCTCATACAGCCAGCCAATGCCAACAAGTAGAAACCATCTGGAAAAACTCAGGTCAATTTGACCCAGCTCTCGGGCTTAATGGACAAAGCAGCGGTCAGGTACACTTTGCACTTTGTTGCCAATATCTTGGGACAGCCAGAGCCTGTCTGAAGAGTCACCTGAAAAGTTTGGTTCGGAAATGTTCGGAATGCTTGATAACACAATCACACAAAAGGGAAACCTATACATTGCGCTGAAAACAATGAGTCAAAATCTTTGCCTCCCAGACCACTGAAGCGTTCTTGTTCCGGGGCAGCTTGTGATAGTTACCCGCATAGCACGCTCCGAAATTCGCATGCCTCCAAGTGGAATACGCCAGACTGAATCAGATTGACACAGATTGTCAAAATGCCCCACACTTGACCTAGCAGCACCCTGCCTGTATCCCTGGTTCTCACCCACTTGCGTAGGTTTGAAGCAATTGCATTTCCCGGTGCTGCTGGGCGATATGGAGTGGCGATATGCCACTGGAACAGGTTCAGCTCCTTCAGAGGCCTTACAAATTTCAAGAGAACAAAATAGAAGCACCTCCTCCTTGTCACAATCTGTCACACATGGCAAGAACTTTCATACCCTGAGCTACTGACTGCAGGGTGCATCTTGGGAGCCATTGTGTGGTCTAGTAGCTCGACAGATGCTACGCCATGTACTGTCACGCACTGATGGAGATACTCAGCCAGTGGCATCAGCTTCTTGTTGACGCTCACCAGGCTCAAGTCTGATCCAAGCCGCCAACAAATGTGATTCTTCTCACTCTCGCCGAGTCCTAAACTGACAGTCTGTCAGTAAACTAGACGCAAAGCAATTCTGTAACATCTCGTCACGTCATACAAAAATGGAACAGGTGTGAATCCAACAAAATAACTCTGTTCTAAGGACTAGGTACTGAAGGTTTCACGTGTGTGTTTTGAAGCAGCCTTGCCTGAAACAATGCGTTGTTCATAAGCTCCAACGTTGAAGCCAAACAACTCCACACCATTGAGCGACATGGTCTCGGTAGTGGGGTTTCCCAAATACAGGTTGAAATCTGGTGTCACATGCAATGACGGCTTGCCCCTTGCGTCACACCCAGCCAGCCTAAGATGCATAGCAGTCTCATGCCATGATACTAACTCATTCCAGGAGCTGATTACCAGTAAGCTATATAGTGATTGGTTATATATTAATACTATATATTACATATTACATACACATATGTTTTCAATTCATTGTTGTCCACACATGAATCAGAACAAGCCAGGAACACCCAAAGAAAATGCCAACCCAATGCCAAGCATCTTCGGTTCATTGAAGGATGCAGCTGAAATCGATGCGAGATCAATCTCGCGCTCCACATCCAAGGGTTGAAGCCCGCCCTCGATGGTGTAGTCTGGACGGCCCGCTGCTCGAGGGCGGCGCCCACCAGCAGCAGAGGCGGCAGTAGCACCAGAACCCCTCCGTTCCGAATCGAGCATATCTGGACACTTTTCCTTGACTTTTGCTTTCAATTCCATCATGCGTTTGTGTTGCGGTGTGCCTGCTGCAAACTTAGTGGACAAAGCCTCAGGAAAGACCACATGTCCATCACTCCAGGACAAGAGCTGGAACTCTGGGGGTGGCAAGGTTTCACGAGCTCTTGCGCGCGGAGGTGCGTGAGAACTCTCATCCCACCACTGGTAGACTGCATCTTGCATCGCTTTGTCTGTGTCCTCATGGTCTGAGTTGAACATCCCCACATACACGATCTTGGGGTTCGTGTTTCCTTTGAGCGATCGTTGCTGCACAGCTCTACCCATCTCGGCATACCTGAGCTGGGATTTGGGATGCTGTATCTTTGAGGCTGCATGAAATTGAACTGAACATTAATTGTTAAAAGAAATCAATTTCACAACAAACATCAAACTTATATATTAAATATATATCCTTCCGAAATACTTGTTGGGAAGCAAATCAGCCACTATGACCGTGGTCGTGTCCTCAATGTCAACTCCGGACAACAGCGCCCGTAGCATCTCCACATGAGCTTGCACACCTCTCCTCACAATGTGATGGCATTTTTTGAATCAATCTTCAAACATAGTTTATACTGCTGAAAAATAAACCAAAAACATTTGTTTGAGACAAACATTGCAAAACTGACAACTGTCAAATGGACATCAAGCCACTGCTCAACTCTTGCTGCAGCACCTGGACGGTTCTCGGTGTCATACCCAATCATGTGGCTGACTGGAATGAGTGGCAAAGGCCCCAGAATCTGGTTCTTGTAGACTGTCCCCTCAAGCCAGGCATTGGTCTGCTGATTCCCCCCCCACCGGTGTAACGAGAAGGACAGGCTGACTGACCTGCCGCTTGTCACTGGCTAGTGACCCGTCCTTGGTGTATGTCACCGTCACCTGATGGGTCACATCCAATTTTGCACCATGCAGCTCGTCCTCGATCATTCTCCGGTGTTTCATCAAGGCGCTGGTTGTTGTTTGAGCTTGTGGTAGGGGAAGGGAGACCCAACCAGCAACTGAAAAGCTGAGTGCCATCACGGCCTTAAACACATCCATAGCCTTCCTGAGAGCGGCGAAGTTGCTAGGCCACACTGCCAAGTCCATGCACACAAGGGTCAACCTAAGTTTGGTTGACTGACTAAAAAACCCTCCTCAGCTCAAGCCATGAACCATCCAAATTTAGTCTGTGAAATCTTTGCTATTGGACACTTTGCTCAGAACACAAAAATGTTTACGATATTGGGCGGGGTGCGTTTTTGAATCTGCTCCTGAGGTAAACCTGGAAGAGAAACGAGCAATGTCCCCAACACTGGTTCCAGCAGCAAGTTCAGACTCATAGATGACCTTGCAGTTGGAGTCCATCCATTCACGTGTAAACTCCTGCCCACGCCTCAGATGCAACCAACAAGGCCGACTGCTTTTGTTGCCGATGTTAAAAGAATAAGACATGAAACCTAAGCATCAAAGCCCAATTGAACAATTACAAAGTTCTTATCTTTGTGCATGCAAATGTCAGCTGCCTGTCCTGCAAAAACTTCTTATCCAAGGCAGCCTCAATGGCAACGCGTTCAGGAGTCTCAGCACGGCTCTCCAGTAGGGCTATGTCCGATTCCACCTTTGCCTTCACTTGCTCGAAGGTAGCCTCATTGACACGCTCAGCCAATTCAGCGTCCCGCAATTCCACCTCTCGGCTTTCTCGTTGATCAACTGCTGCCAGGAGTGGCCTCTGGCTTACAAAACAAACCTTCCCAAAGTTTCGCAAAGCGACTAACACCAATTTAAGGCTGTCCCATGAGAATGGGAAAATAACACCACAAGCTTGCATCACACAGTTGTGTGCTCCTGCCTCAAGAATGGTAAGTTGTTCAAATCCAACGGTGGCCCAGCGCTGGTCAACACATGATCCAAGGTGGCGTCCAAGTATCCTTGCATGAACTGCTCATGAAGCTTCGCTTCCTCCTCCACAAAATCCTTGTGGGGAATCCGGCGCTGAAGGGAGTTCATGGTGGTGAGGAAAACTCCACAGAGCGCATGGAGAGCAGCTGCCGTTTGATAGTTCCAAGCTTTGCGAACACCTGCAACTTGCTTGTCAAAGTCTGCCTTTAAGCGTCCCAAGTAGAGATTCACCTAGGATGAAACTGGAGACAGAACGGGGCGACAAAATTAGCTGCGTGTTGCAACATGACCTGAAATCAAACCAAAAATGTTGCAAATAATACTAACAACTTTAAGTCTGAAGGCAAGGACAAGGTCTGGGAGGTTAGTGAGCTGTTCTGCCCACATAGAGTTGGCGCCACAACCACTGGTGAAACCTGCGTTGAAAGTTCCACGCGCTATCACCTCGTGGTTTAGCCAGGGGCGCATTCCGCGCACCCGGACGGAAGCCTGGAGTGCTTCGATGATGGACGGAGGGACATGCTGCTGCAAGTTCCGCACAGCTTCTGCTTCGCTTTTGCCGATCTGAAAGCAGCGCTGGATCTTCGTTGCAGAATCCCAGTCCTTGGGTTGTCATCATCTGAGAACCATATATCAAAGGGTCTACTGGTCAAAGAAAATCTTGGGATTGATAGTAGGTTGGGGTCAATCTTTTCAATTTCACATTGAACTTATCATAATGCAAGTCGTTGATTGAACCTAGCGTCATCAAAGGTTGCCAAATCCGAAGAGCCTGCACTCTTCTTGATGATGTTCAGTTGGCGCAGGAAATTAAAGCAATTTGGCATCTTCCGGGTGCTGGCCGAACCCATTGTGATGCCTCAACACTCAAGAAAAATTAATTGTTTTCGCACTTTTTGGTATCCAAATCAAGCCAAGCACCTTTGGTTTAACAACTTTACTAGAAACTATCTTGAAACCCGCCTCTGTTCGTGTTGACGATGTCTTCGCTGGAGTTGTAACGTCCACAAGTCCCATGCACAGTCTTCATGGAAGCCTCTCAAAGCAATTTGCTCACTAAACAGTTTCAGAACGATAGTGGTTTCAACTGATAACGACAGTTTCAAAAAAGTTTCAATTGAAAACGACCGTTTCAAAATGGTTTCAAATGAAAACAACAATTATTGTTTCAACTTGACAGCAGTTACAAATGGTTTCAACTGAAAACAATATACAAATGGTTCTTACAAAACATCCCACCTTGAAATTTGTAGTCAAGTCATTGATGTCAATCTTCAAGGTGTAGATGGCCTCCAAGAGTGTCAGGCACACCAAAGAGCGTCGCCATCCCTTTACAAATCCGATGGAGAACGGTGTGAGGGTACCTGAGAGCCATGAATATGACGAATGCACAAAACGGGCTGCAAACATCGGAATGTAGCCAATAGTTCACTCTAGCTCTTCAGCGCAACATTAAATCACCATTGTTTCGCGATGATACTTGTCCAACAAACAATTGTTTCACTCCCCCTTGAGACCCTGACCGTCTCCTGTCAGCGGTGCCAGATTCGATTTCGGCCTTGTCAAGAAAGCGCTATCCGGATCCATCAAAGCCAACGCTTCTGTGCCAGGAAGTGTTGGATCTGTCCGAAACCTTGGAACTTGGAACCCAGAAGAAAAAAGCGAATCCATTGGATGCACTAAATAGCTGGGTTATTCTCAGTCTTAGTTACTGTCTCATGTGTGGTTTCAATGATATTGCATCAGAATCAGGATAGATTAATACACAAAATGCAAACGACGGCAAACAAGCCACCCCGTTGTCAGCTGTAATTCTGCGAGAGTCTCAAACTGGTCCGGCTCGATCCATCCAGACACGCCATAGTCATCCCTGAAAGAGAGTTGCCACACCCGAACCTTCTTGGGTCCCGGTTCCCCAAGACTCGTGCTGTAGACTACATTTTGGTCCAATGGAAAAGTGTCATCCATCCACTGGGCCCACTTCATAGCAGCGGTCTCTTTTCCCTCAGAATCCAGCAAAAAAAGCAAGACTTAGCATTATCACTGAAACCCACAGGCCTGGTGACATGAGCACGAACATGAGCACGACTCAGCCCCGAACTGGTGAACCACAATACTTGTCCATCAAGTATTTGTCAGGTCCCCCATTCGGCAATACAGTGCTTTGGAACCTAAGACTGCTGCCAGCCACCAAAAGTTGTTTAAGGCAAACGAACAGTTTTCTTGGAAACAGTTATTACTGTTCGTTTGGGAAAATATGTGCGGCCTAAAGACCAAGCAAGTATTTGGTCCACATGAGGCAACTCACAAGGCCCACGAGCTTTCTTGTTCTGAGCACCCCCCCCTCCCTGCCCAGATCTTCGTTTGGCCGGCGGCATGATGCCAATCAGCCCCTGGGTCCTTTGAGCCCTTTAAGCCACAAGCACAGTCACATCCAAATGAATGGCTCCCGGTCTATGACAAACATATAAACTGTATCGAGCTGAGTCAGGTATTTTTATGATTGACAGCGTTGCAGGCATAATGCTTTGCAAATGTGTTGACCTAAAACAGAATCTCACTTAGAATCTGCAACCCTGCCAAATCTCACAGCACAATTGACGATGACTTAGCAGCGACATTTTGACTTGAGCTGGCTCCAATACCGTTGGCCAGCCTTATTCAAGCCTGGCGAACAGGGCCTCCAAGGCAACAGAGCTTTCCACCGTCTCAGGTCCATCCATCTTTGAATGAAAACCTTAGGCAATTGGCAATGCCATTGAGCCCCCCCCCCCCAAAAAAAAGAACAAACACTTGAATAACAATTTGCTGCCTCATTTAGTGAACTGTTCATGTTTGAACATAAACCTTTATGCCCAGTAACCGCTAGATTCGCATGACTCTGCACCTTCAAGGAATGCCTTGTACTTCTCAGGGGGCACTCGGATGACAGGGAAATTGTCTGTCTTAGAACGCTCATAGACAGGTTCAGCGTCGAGATCAAACCTTGAATCGGCTACCAAAACCAAAACATCAGCCGTCACACTCCAACCCTGAGAGGCTGTGCACACAGCCTTGCAGTCATCGTTCCCCTTAATGTCATGCTGGGGCCAGCAGGCAGCATTGCGGAACAATAGCCTGGGCAAACAAATAACTTCAAGTAAAAATGGTTGGTAGTAAATATTGAACTTACGCCTTCATAACTGCCACTTGCTATCATTCAAGTCAAAAAGCACCACTCTCTCGGCGTGATATTCGGGGGGGCTGTCGTCACACCTATGGAGAAGAAAGATTGCTGGGCAGGTTTGCTGGTCAGCTCCAAGATCAATGGTTCCTGTCATGGTCACAGGTTGCGACTATTGGGCAAATGGCAAATGTTTTCACCTGGATCAAGTTTCTAACTGAAAGTCACGATGATATTTGATTTTTTTTGTCCAACAAATTCAGCCTTCATAGTATGAAAAGTACCGGATCATCAAAGCATCACTCGCTTCCAAGAAGCCCTTGTCAAGAACAGCCTGTCAGATTGCGGTCAAAAATTGAGTTGCTTTGTGGGAAAATCTGAATCGTAATGAGGGAGGTGAAGTATGTTGTTGATGCTGCTGCTACTACTGTAACCAACCTCCAAAACGGACGAGTTTGCCACAGTAAAGTCTGACAACATCAGCAGCAGGACCTGAGAGTATACAGTCGGGCCAACAAAAACCAGAATCCATTCGGAAAAAAACGACACCAAATCCTAAGTTGCTGACCTGCTCAAAGTGCCAGTCAGTGAGTGTGGTTTTCAGCTGGCTTTTTTCAAAATGCTGCAGAGTGACGAGCATAAACTATGAACAACAATGAACAGGGGTATCCGGAAAAAAACAAGCACAAATGGACTCCATTGCAAAAAAACTTGAAACTGTCAATGGTGGTCAAACAATGGACTTCTTAGAGTATCACCATAAAAGTCATAGCTCTCAACAAACAAGCCAAAAACGTGAAACCCTTGGCCCCGAAAATCCAACAGTCTCCTGTAACATGAATCCGACACTCTCGACCTCAACTCTCAGACATGAAAGCCAACACTCCATGTTGTTGTCAATAAGTGGTTTATAAACCACCTTTCAAAGACAACAATGAGGTCTTCAAAATACAATAACAATCAATTCTTGGAAACACCCCCCGAAAAAGGAACAGGAAAAATCCGACACTCAAACCCAACTCTGGAAAAGACCCTCAGAGTGTCGGATTCCAGGTTGGATCGGACACTCTGACCAGCTTGTGAATGCATGAACCCTATGATCAACACCCTGTCTCAACCTGGAATTCAAAGTTCAACACTGCCTGGAGTGTCGGATTGGACCTAGAATCCGACACTCTGAGGTATGTTGATCAACAATGCTCTCAGTGTCGGATATGGACCCTTTAAACCTGAATGCCTCCCCCACCCAGGCACCCTCCAGTCTCCAAGTTTTTCAACGTTTAGGGTTTAGGATTCCGAAGTTTCAGCTGCTAAAATCAAAACTGGGCCAATCACTGTGGATCGATATGACAGGTGTCACTGTCCATCATTGAAGGCACTCAAGACGCGACCAAGCTCAAGGCATTCTCCAAATAGCGCCTCCCAAAACTCAATCTATGCTATTCGGTCATCAAAAAAGTCAGTGTGACGCTGGTATTTCTTTGCTTGGTCAAGTTACATCCTGTGTTCTTAGTCTATGCTTAGATCATCTTAGATCCTTTAATTTAGTTTATAGGTTCCCCCAAAACAATTTTTTACATATATAATACATATAATATAATTAATATTTATATATATATATATTCAATGTGCTTCCACTATTATTATAGGTTGTGGCTCTAAAATCTACAGACTGTATGACATGCAAACTTCGCAGCTTTCTTCGCCGAGCATCCCTCTTTGAGGGCGGGTCCTCACAGCAACGCTGATTCACGGCTGGGGTCATGAAAACTTTGCTGCTTTCTTTGCCGAGCATCCCCCTTTGGGGGCGGGTCCTCACAGCAACGCTGATTCACGGCCGGGGTCGTTTCTGTCCCCGAGGAAGGCGTTTTGGTTTCGCAGATGCCTTCATGATAGCACCCTCTGAGATCGATAGGGCTTCTGCCCATGGGACACCATTGGCGCACGCAACCGCAGCGGCTTCCAAAACTATCTGCCGTCGTGCTTTCTCGACATACTTATCAGCATCCTTCTTGATGTCACCGCCACGGAAAATCCTGAGATGAAGAAGAAAGAACACATCCTCATTCGTGAAACTTGACTTCAAAAAAACCAAAGTTACATGTTGATTAAAATAAAAGTTCGTTTTTACAGGTTGATGCTGCAATAAACCAAAAAATTGACCGTTTGCGGAAAACATGTCAAATGTAAGTCACTGTGATCATCAGTCAGCCTAATTATTCCTGGTCTATCCAAGATTCTTGAGAGAATTTGGTCGTGGTTCCAAGTTGAAGATTTGTGGCGGTGGCACTCGGTGTCCTCCAGGTCCCTCTGCAAAGCCGCACCTCTAGTGACAACTTTCAAACACACTCCGATTACTATCCAGGCACATTAAGAACTCATCTCACTAAACCAGTATCCCCGTCCCAACACTTTGGAGTGAAGAAATTGCGATAAGCCAAGGTGCGCTGATATATCCAACAATGGGCCTCTCTCCAAACGTCCCTGCGCCCATGCTTCCATGTAGTCTGCTGCCCGGTCAAGGTTCAAAGCACGCATGGGCCCTATGAACTTCAAGTAGTGGTCAGGATCGGAAAGGGGGTTCTTCAACGCCAAACCTGTTCGCACCCCATCGTTTTTCAAATGTGAAATCTACCATCATCATTAACGCTGAGGCTGGTAGCCAACATGAACAAACAGTCAACAACGTGCAGAGTGAGTGGAAGACCTGGAAAGTTGTAACCTGCAACCTGCCTCCAGGAAGGCCTAAAGACACTCGCGCATTTGCCACCTCCTCTGGAAGGAATACGCAGTCAAAGTTCCACTCCTCGTCCGCCATGTATTGCTTTGTCCTCACCCATGATGAATGGATACTTGTCAACTTGACTTCTTTATAGGGCCAAACTCCAAAACAAAACAGAAGACTAATTTCCAGCTTGCACCCCCTTGGTCCTGAGTATGACATCTCGTTTTGCTGGACGGAGGTTCCAGTATGAATCACCAGCAGCAAAATCATCGCCTCAGTTGAAAACTATGACACAGCTGACCCCAAGACTTACATTTGAATGATCAGGCCTGCCAGGCTATATATCAATAAAATCAGTGACCATCACATCTTAGTACCCCAAATGCCTGACTGAATTTCTGATGAGTAACTCAAAGATTCCCGCCGCGAAAAATCAAAAACGTGAGGCGCCCCTGGACCTCCGATCCCCCTTAAGTTCACCGGTATGCTCTCGCTGAGGTAGCCCTTCCTGACAAATGCCAACATGTTTCAAATTGTTAGGAGTTGACTACCTCAATTTCAAAGTAGCTGCTCAACAACTAAAACTTGCTAGTAGTAGTAACAACCCGAGTCTCCAGTCATGGGCTACGTCAAAGAAAATGGAGTACCGCTTTGGTTCAAAGGGTCGTTTGACTTCTCCCAACCAATCTTCAATGATGGTGACAAAGTCCCCAGGATGGACAGCTTGCCGAGCCTTCCGGCTGATGTATCGACTTAAATCACCAAAAAGTTGGTCAAGGTCATCATGACTGTGACCTGTTCTCAAGCAGCGGAGCTGGATGCTCCTGACGGATCCTGGGCAACAAAAACTGCTTGGTCACTGGGATCAAGAACTGGCAGCAACATAGTCCCAAATTTAAAGTTGCTTATTACAAAAGATTATCTCAAATGCGCACTGGCCACTGTGAGATACGAGCCGGCTGGCCCATTTGCAGAAAATCACATTCTTAATCTCGCGGGGGGTGTTGTCAGCCTGCACCACTACCGAAGTAGTGGGCAGGTTGACATGGAAGTCTTGTTGGAGCTTTGTCAATGCGTGGCTCAGAAGTTCCATCATGGACGTCGCATCCTTTGGCATGCAATGCTCTCCAGTAGCCATCATAAGGAAATGGCCGTGACACAAAAGGCCAGTCACGTGGGCCCTGGGGCGGATCATAGTACTGAGGGATTTGGATCGGAAGGCTTTTGATCTAGGGTAACAATACTTCATCTGATCCATTCCGTCGATTGTGATGACAACTTCCAGAGGAGGCTTCAAACGTGACAGGGGCCTGGAGGACCAGTACTGAACTCGGTCCCTGTATTGGGCCTCCAGGTGCCTCATATACAGGGCATGCTGAGCTGCTCTGGCCCTTAGGTGATGGGACAGGTCCTTCAGTAGAGCCTTGTACCGGCTGCATTCTCCACACATGGAGTGACTGCTTGTTGGCCTAATGCGCAAATGGGGATAGTATTGGCACCAGGTGCGCCAGAAGCATGAAAAGCTGACTGGGCCAAGCTCTGATGAATTTGCTGATTCAGCTGCCTTCATTTGGTCATAAACATCCACCATCTGACATGGTGGCAAGAAACGTAGCTGAAGGTTCATGCGGTCGGGGTCTATGGCCATTGCCTTCTTAACTTTGTGTTTCCCCTTCTTTTTGGCAGCCGGGGCACTACGGCTGGATCCAAGGGCAGCGTGCTTGTAGTAACCATCAGTCTCTGGCCTCGACGGAACACCGCTAGGCAGTTGCAGCGATATCACCTCATCCCCATCGTCCAAGCCGGAGTCACGCCAGTCTGGCAGCGTTTCTGCCTGGCTTTGGTACACCTGCTCCAAAAAGGTAATCACGCGTGCCCGTGATGACTCTCCAGACTGGTCATACTTCTTGATCCCCCGTTGCAAATACCGCAGGTCTGGGGGAGGTACTTCAGCAAGTGACTCAACAGCTGTTCGCAGTTTGTCAAAGCGGCGGCTACCTGGGCACCATCAAACGCAAATGGAGAAAACAAACAGTAAATGAGTTCGTAAGGTGGTGAAATGTCCCAACGAGCGCTTGACTTTCAACAGTGAATAGACCATGGGGTCTGAATGAACAACGTTACAAAGTTAAGTTAAATGCACCCTAGAACCTAGGCCGTGGAGTCTCTTCCATGCTCGCAAGCACACCTGCACACCCAAAAGGGTCCACTCAGTAGGACTCTCGCGATCCTGGCCAGGCTTGAGGATTGCCTTGATGCGCTCAAAAGCCTTGGAGGAATTGTGTGGCATGTGCGATGACAGAAATATCGTGGACCAATTAGATAACATTCTATCAAATGACACATATAAAATACATCAGGGATCAAATTCCAACTCGAGTAACCACTCTGTCTTGGTCCAACTTATGAAGTTCGCACCAATCTCTACGAAATTCTAGCAGCTCCTGAAGACGGCTGCCCTGGTTGAATTTCAGGCAGCATTGATGCTTGCAATTCGTGCATTTCTTCCCAAGGAGGGCCTTGATGTGCAACTCGCTGGTAAGGCGCTCCTTGAACGCTTCTGCTGTTTCAACACGGGACTTGTGGGTCCGCTTGCGGCGCCACTTCTCAGGCAAATCAGCGGCCGAATCAGAATCACCATCAGAGCCAGAACAGCTCAAAGTTTCAACGGTTGGAAGCTGGTGAGAAGAGCTAGCTTCCCTGCACAGCTGAGAATCCTCACCATCAAATGCGGGAAGTTCCAAAATCGGATCCAAGGCAGGCATTGCATTGCTCCGCGACGCAGTGCGAATCTGAAGCTCTAAAAAAGCAAGAGCTGCAAAACGCAGATCCAAGTTTCTATTGGGTTCAAGTCACTTAAGCAGCCTACTTCAATGAACATCAGCTTGCGAACACCACGCATCACAAACAACAGGTAAGAAGTTGAAGCACCCAAATTTCCATCACCAGCGCCGACTGATTTCCGTCAAATTTCCAGCTGGCCTTCTGTGGGGCGGTTCGGCAATCCCCCAAGGCCTGAAACAAATTCAAAATTCCAAGGCGTAGGTCTTAGACTATGAGCCCTACAGCTTTATGAACAATCAGTAGCAGCACCCGGCTCAAAGCAATTTCACAGCAAAAGCTCAGACTCTGTAACCTTGCCTTCATAGGGCTGCTGGATCAAGAAAAAGCAAGCTCCAGGACTGAGCGTTAGCAACAAACTAACAAATGTCCCACGATCAAAGACTTGAACACTGCAGAGGTTCTGAAAGAATTTGATAGTGAGTCAGGCTTCCACCTTCCTCGCTTTCTGAAGGAAACCCAATATGGAACCTGGGTTTGAAGCCAAAAAGTAAAACCTGCACCACACTGGAGGACATGACTTAAGCCTGCAATCTATTCAGCAAAACAAGTAACGTGGCATGGTATCGCAACGATTGCCATTTCTGAGGGCACACATCCACCTGTAAGGCTTTGTAGCCTTTCCCGTCCTTGGTCCTGCAGCATGTAAGGGATGGATGAGTGGAGGCCTTATGCAATGAGAAGTTGAGAAGAACAAACTGTTTCTCACGTTTCCAGTCCTGTATGTTGTCACTTTGCACAGGCTTTCGTCACAAGGGCGTAGACTGCTGTTGCTCTTAATCATGACCAAATTGGTCTCTGCATCAATCTCATTTCCAAAAACGCGGCAGGTGTTTGAAAACCCTGGCAACTTTGACGATTCTCGTGTCTGGAAAATCACCTTGGCAAGCCCTTCATCAATGAACACCAAGCCATCATGGAAGAGAATCCTAAGAGGCAATATCAACTTCGAAGGTAAGACATCATCCGTTTCTCCAAAATATCCAACAAAAAGACATGACAACAAGAAATTGCAAACAAAAATCGCATAGCGCTGCTGCAAACCATCTGGTTTGTCAGCATCGCCCACGCAAAACAGGACAGTCTCATCTGTGTCAAGAAGGCCAACAGCCAAGCGCTGGAAGCAAATAATGACAACATCTGGACCGGTCATCCAGTCCAGAAATTGACAGCGGTCACGGGTGAGGACCCCACTGATCACCCGTCCATCTGCGTTGGTGTAGGTACGGATTAAGGAGTCTGACGATGCCATGGTCTAACTAGCAAAGTTCCCACTACTCCTACCGCTTGTTTTCAAGCCCAACGCCCTGATCTAAGCTTAGTTCAAACACACGATTCAAAGCAGTTGTAACTCTCATAGTTACTCTTGGAACTGTCCAGCACCTAGTCGTTCATTTTCAATCTTGACGCACGACTGTCTCTTGATCCCATGGCGTGGTTCTGATTCGATTCTAATTTTGTTTCAAATTAGCATTCCACCTGCGGGGCTGACAAAAACACACACACACATAGTGAACCTTCTAATTACCATGTCTAAAGGATGTTTTTTTGTAACTAATAAGGCTAAAACCCACAAAGCTGGACCATTCCCGCGCGGAACACGGAATGTCTGGGCTGGTGCAGGGCGGATTCAACCTGAAACAGCCTAGTCTATACAGAGTCCGAGTCAGCCATTCTGCTCAAAGCAGACATTGCAAGCGCAGCTTGGCAAGGCACCACTACGTTGCCTAAAGTGCGAATCCGACACTCAGATTCCTTGTCTCGACTCTCCTCCAGCCAATCCTCCATTGGCAAGTAGCAGTGCACATTCCAAGGACCCTGTTGGGCCCAGTGGTCCAGAGGCATAGCTGGAACCTCCAGAATCGTTAATATGCTATCAACAGCAGTGAGAAGAAATGAAGCGGCATTCAATACAAGCCTTGAACTTGAAGCCCGGCTTGCAAATCAAAAGGAACACGCGGCCACGAAAAGCCTCAGAGCAGACTATGATGCAAACGGTTGTCCATTGAAAGATTTAAAGGTAATCATCCAAAATCCAAGACCCATCAAAAGGATATCGTTACAATCTATAATAGGACGTTTAACACCCCCCATCCCCTTTGCAATCAGCATAAAACACTGGCCCATGAAACTTAGTACAAACAACCTTTAGCAGCCAACCATTAAAAAATAAAACAACCAGCCGATGGTCTGACTCTAAAACTAGTCGTCCGATAGTAGTTGATAGAAATTTTACAGCAAGTCTCATATTTGTTGGGGGATTCTTTGGACATGGACTGCATCAATGAGCGCCCAGCTGGGAGTCCACAGTTGCCTAGCGTGTTGACGGTCCAGTAAAGGCGAAGTCCACGGGAAGAGGCCTCCTTCCAAAAACTCTGAAGACTTTAACAGGTTTTGAATGCCAATTGCTTCTGCAAACCGGTCCTTCACAATGTAGCAAAACATCTCTCTGCATTCGCGCTGTGCACTGAGCAGAGCCTTCACATTCTCTAAGGCCAGCAGCGACCTACAGCCGGGGAATCAACAAACTAACTAAATCCCTTGCCATCAATCGCTGCCATACTGAATCCCAAAAAGGCTTTAAAGTTCACAGTAAGTTTCTCACGCTTTTGGCAAGCAGTCCCATAGACGCCAAACTGACTTGATCAGTCCTGAACGCCGATCAGCCAACCCGCGCTGGTGGCCAGAGACGGAAAGGCCCTGGCGTCAGGAAAAGTTCCAAAGTGTTTCACAAAAGTCAGGGAAACTACAAAGTTATTCAGGAAAAAATGTGAGAAGCTTGACAATTGACTTGGCAGGCCTGACATGGCCATCCTCCTAGGATGGCTTCTGCTTCAAGCGCTTCCCCTTCTGGGGTATAAGTGGTGATGTCATCATGCAGTGGGGCTCGCGAAATGCAGCCCTCTGCCATTCTTGCCTTGAGTATCTCCTGGCAAAAGCTGTCCCGCTCTACCTGACAGATTTTTGATAACAATCTAACTTGTTTCAACTTTCAACTGAAGTTCAGGTTCGGACATACTGCACAATCTTGAAATGCCTGGCCACAAAAAATATTTACTGTTATCAACACAGCTGCACTGCAAGCAAGAGTGGGAATCATATCGCAAAAGAAGAATTCAGCGGCGACAACAGAACAGTTTTGAACCCTGGCAGGCTTCGAAGTTGATTGGTTGTCTAGGCGGCCCTAGGATATGGCATGGTCTGCTTTCACACGCTTTGTGGGCGGGGAAGGGGTCTGCGGCTCTTCGCGACAAGCTCGGGCTGTCTCACTTGGTCTGTCCTGGCGTGCTAAGAAATCAAAACTGGTGCAGCAAACAACGAAACCACAAATGGGGCGCCTTGGCGTCATGTGATTTTACTGTTGGCCGTTCTGGTTCTGGAACATCCTTCAAAGGAATCCAAGTTTTGCCCCGCCATGTGTACCTCTTGTCACCGCTGGTGGTCTGCTGTAATCAAAGAAATCAACAGGTTGGTTTGTTGAATCAAAAAAACGCTCAAAGTGTGAAGGCGCAATTCGTTGTGCCAACGGCAGAGTACAACTGTGTCACGAGGAAGTTGGATCCTCAAAACAAAAGTGCTTCAGCTTGCGTTTTGGATTCAATCTAAGACCTGTCCAAGCTCCTGGCTTGATCTGATTGACCCCAACAGTTCTAATGGTCTGCCACTCCATGGTGATCATTGATTTCCAACTCAGAGGTATGGATGGCTTGACTGTCCAGACTGCTAGTCAGCTAGTCTTTGTCTTTGAGACTTCATGAAGTATGAATGTATTGATTTGTCGTAGCAGTGTCCTGCCTCACTACTGTGACGAACTGCGCCCAGTATATGAAAACATATCGCACCAAAAAGGCTGCGGCTCAGATCAACCCCTGAATGAAATTCTCTGTGGCATAGACGCTCGACAAGACACACGAATGAAAACAAATATGCCAGTAGCACCGGCCACATCCCAGTTCTAAACCTCCCACTCCTGTGAATACAGATATAGCCCGAATCTGGGGCTCACTGGCTTGACAGGCCTGACAGGAAATATGGTTTGAAAAAAAGACATCAGCTCAAATTTCTCAATCTTCTGAGCTTAAAACGTTAAAACGTCAAAGCAAAACAAGAAAAATAAAGAAACAGCAAATGAACATTGCGCCTTCTGGCCCCAAAGTCGAGGCTGGTACTCAAATCTCACACGACCAACATCGACATCTCCGGCCCTCGGAGATGTCCAATTTCTGGGTAGTCCACTGAACCACTCCGCAGCCTGAACTGTCAGGTACTTGCCTGGCCCTTTATTGGCCATGGCCAGGGCTTGGCGATACTCCTGTGAGTATCGGATTTGGTTTGCCAAGTCCTGAGTTTCGTTGCCGCATACAAAAACACAATACAGTGGCAGGGATTGACAGGTGCAACGTTTTAAGCTTCCTGCGCTTATCCCCCGGCAGCTGACCGACTCACAGACGGTTGTGCTTGCTGAGAAGACACCTAAAGTTTTTGCAAACAAACGAGTTATAGATTAGGAATGAAGCAGATCTGAGTCAGGAGCGAATTGTTCCCCATGAGCGAAACTCCTTTGTGCCAACAAACTTCTTGGCGCCGTTGGGCTTCAGCCCAGGTGTTCCCCTTTTCACCTCAGCAAGGCAAACATCATTATTGAATCGAATGTATCATTATTGTTGAAACTGAGTCCGCAACAACCTTCAACTGCAAAGGTGCAGTCGTAGGCAGTCGCAAGCGTAGGGTTCGGAAGACTTTCTGGTAAATGAAGCCGTGCCGTGGCACCTGGCGCAAAAAATTAACTTCAAGTGTCACCTTCTGTGAAAAACGAACTTGTCGCATTCACCTTCTGCTTCCTGAAGAGTGAAGGCTTGTAGGGTTCCTTCTTCCAGGTGGAGACCTGGCCAACCTCCCAGACACTAAATTCCAAACAAATTACTGTGTCAAAGTGTTGCAGTGTTGCAAGAGAAAATGGCCTCATCCCTCTGTGACTTTGCTCGCGAAACCTTGTTTCATGTTCGCTGCAGGTTATTAATGTCATCATTACTAAATTTCAATCATGAAGAAGACACAATTACAATAATAACAGAAAGGACAATCCACTTTGAAAAACCAGCAAGCCTTCACCAGATTCTTTTTCTTCATGTGACCCTTTCTGACATTCACCTGGGCCTGCCGCAGAATCAATTGGGGTCACATCTTCAGTTCACAGTTCCATTTGCCCCGTGACGGTGGCTAGGTTCAGTGTAAAATGATTTGCCTTGGTGGGCTTGGGCGCCGCTTCCTGAACGGCTCCAACACCTTCATCGTCAGACCTGATTGAGCAGTTTGTGAAACAATGTTGGGGACCACATGATTTGAGGATTCGACAGATTCATCACTGGCGGGAGCAAGCTTGCCATCGCAACACACCGTGGCCAGCAAAAGGTAGCGAGACACTGGCACTGGACACGCAAAAATTGAGCCTCAAGGGCCATGAGGCCGCACCTGTTCTTCTCAAAAAATCCACTACCCAGAGCTCAACCACACAGCGCTTGGCCCGATTGGGCCTCACTTGGCGTTCTGCGTTTGAAAGCGTTTCAACACAGATGAGAGTGCGTCGTTCATATCACGGGATGTGATTATATGGTTAATTTACTATTCACATTTTGGCCTGGCTGTGAAATTTTGTGTGCATCATAATACTGGGAATACCGAAAATCTATGGTCATTTTGCTGAGCCAGTGTCAACAGTCTCCATCCAGAACATGGGCAAGCACACAACCCCCAAGACCAACAGAACGAACAATGTCAAAGTGAGTCACAAGCACAGCACTGATCGCTTTTATTATACTACCAATTTCAATGTAAACAGTCAGTCTCCACAACAGGGGCAAGCACAGAACCCCCAATGCCAACGGAACCCCCATTGCAAGGAAAATACCTTAGAGATACCTGGAGTCGGAGCGAGGCCGCAAGGTGGAGAGAGCGCGCCGGACATGGCTCGAAGGCAAGGTAGGATAATCGAGTCGGATCGGATCGAGCGGAGTGCTCAGAGCCAAGAAGGTAAAACGAAGAGATCAACCTGTGACATGAGTAACTGTGTAAGCGACTAAAGGAGTGAGAAGGAGTCAATTCTTTTTGATTCAAACGCTGAGTGAAAGTTGGGCGAGACTTACCGTGGCCGTGGACCGTGGAGGAGATCGGGAGCAAGAGCGCGTCGTGCTCCTCAACGTCGAAGCTCAGAGTAGGAGGATGTGGTCCAGTGGTAGTTGTCAAAGTAGGCGTCGGAGGAGTCGGTAAGGGAGAGGGTGGAGAAAGGATCAAACGTGGTAGGAAGGAGGTAGGAGAAGGAGGTGAAGCTGGTGTATCCAAAGAGGTGATCTGGCCGCGGAGCTCGGAAGTCAATCGAGTATGTCCTCGGTCGAAGTGAGTGAGATGTAGTAAGCCCAAAGCACTGAAGAGTTGGTCCGTGTAGACAAGAGTGGCGCAGGTGGCTCGATTGATCTGATCAATACTGGCATCCAACCCACGAAGGTGAGCAAGAAGACGAGGACAAGTGATGGTATCCGCGAGGGGGGGAGCTAAAGTGTCCAAGGTCCACGTAGAATCGTGAGGATCAGCAAGGAGGAGTGTATATGAAAAAGTGCCCGATGTAGTACGGCGTGAGCAGCAACAGGTAATCCGTCAACTGGTGCAAGTCCTGCAGGAGGAGAGGGAGATGTCGAAGTCGAAGAAGACATGGCAGCGAGGCGGCAGCGAACGAAGAAAGAAAGAAGGCAAGGAGAATAAACCGTGAGAGACAAGCTAGAGCCAAAGGGCAAAGAGTAATAATGTAGTGCCAAGGTGTAAGCGTGTGACTCGAATAGAGAGGAGAAGCCGGAGCTTATTTTCCGGCAGCCCAGTTGAAGTGGAAGAGTGAAACTAGGTATCCCTCGCGGTCAAGCGATGACGAGATCGAGAACGGGATCGATTCATAGTGGCTCGGATCTCCGCGGTTGAGAGGGGTCGGTTCGAAGTAGCAACGACAAAACCATGCGTAGGTCGTGAGGTGGAAGAGGTCAAAGTCGTCAGTGTGGTGTCTTCATCTGGAGTAAGACCGGTGGTAAGGCTGGTAGGAGTCGTTCGCCGCGTCGAATGAGTGCCTGGAGCTGAAGGACGACTGGGAGGAAGACAGGGATCTCGGTGTCAAAGTTCAAAGCGTGGATCATACCAAGAGTGGTAAGTAACTCTTGAGTGTAGTGAAGACCAGTGTGAATAGCCTGAGTCGCTTGGCGAATTGCGGAATCAAGTCCTCGAATTTGTACCTGAAGGTGTGGCGATGTGACACAGTCCAGGAAGGTGGGAGAGAGGATGGCAAGTCGAGTACGAAGTAGTGAGGTAGTGAGGGTCAATAGGGCATGTACATGAAGAATCTCACGATGTAGAATGAATGGCTTGGGCCCTCATCGGGATGCCCTCCACTGGGGCAAGACCGGCAGGAGAAGGATTCATGGCGGGAGGGAAGGACGGATCAACTGAGATACTAAGGCTCCAACAGGTTCCAATGAACCTCAAAAGTACTTCGGTCGCTCTGACCACGTTGAGGCGTGAAGCCGGCTTGGACCGCTGCGGTCACGTAAAGGCATGAGCCAACTTGGAATTACAAAAATGAGACAAACATCCCACTTCTTGTGGCGTAAGCCATCTGCTGTCCGCTCCGGACACTTACATCTCCGGGCAGGGGAGATAACGACAAACCCCCATTCGACGGGCCCACGGGAGGGACTCGTATACGCGCTCATCCCGGGCTGGCACAAGGCCAAACACACTTATGGATATGCGTACTGACTTGACAGCGGTGCCACACGCCAGCCTAGGGTTCCATTTCCTAAGGGTACACGTACGAACCGCTGGATCCTGGAGGTCTTCAAGAGGAAGGAGGGCCCAAAGCGGAAGAGAGCGATCGACGATCCGACAAGGTGACGTCGTGGCGCGCAAGTCTGCGGCTACTTAGGTATCATGTCTTGAGGTTCTGGGCTTAGTAGCCTCACGCCATACAAAATTCGCAGGTACGTCACGGTGATCAGCCGTGAAATCCGCAAGTACTGTGGCCGCTTCGTTGGACCATCGCACACAGTACCTGGATGGTCCCCCTGCTCCAAAGAAAGAAAGAAACAATCCAACGGGATCCCTGTGACTACAAGGGGCACACGCACACACCAACTCAGCATCCCACCAAGATCCATCCACATCCTACTCCTACTCTTCACGCAGTCGTTCCCGCCACACCCGTCAACCTGTCACCTTGCGACCCAACACGGAACTCGCAAGTCGCGACTCAGCTTCAGCAACTCCTTCAGCCACAAACGAAACCTACCCCAATCATCCAAGCGTTCGCCGTGTCCTCAATGCTTGGAGGGAACCACCCCACTTTACCACCAAGCCTGCACAAGACCAGCTCCAAATTTGGATGGACTATCACGCTGATCAACTCGGCGCACCCAACAAACCACAACGCGCATACGTTGCCCGCTTGCTTCTTGACAGCGGTCTCACCTACTCCGATGTACGCGACTACAAACAATTCACGCACATCGTCCAACCGCTTTGACCTCTTCCACTACAATCACATTGCCGTCCCCTCACTAGCTTCCAAATAAGCTCGCCAACGTTTTCCACCTCAACCCACCAGAGCCACCAATACCACACCCGAAATTGTCTATGTTATCGCCGGCCATACAGGTCCGGGCACGGGCAAGAAAATTACGCAAAGAGGAACAAGCTGCCAACCTCATCCAACAAAACCATGGCGCCGTCTTTCGCCAGAACGGCCGCTGCTGGGCGATCGACCCACACAACGCCATCGTCCGTGGCCTGGCCTGGTCCGCAGACGCCACACCACCTGCCATTTGACAACACAACCTCACCACAGCGACCTACAACCTTCAACATCCTCCACGCAACAGTTTCACTCGACCTGTCTCACCTCTTCTCCACATACCAGCCACTTCCATGGCAAAAAGCTGACGCGGCCGATGCTGAGTTACCGCTTGATTCAGTTCCGTAGAATTTGCGAACTTTCAGCTTCTGGATCGGATCACACGCCATGTCTCATGACTTTTTTGGATTTTTGGGGGTCTGTTCCGGTGTTTCGGCCTCGAGGTTCTTTTGCAAGATGTTCCCTGGACATGGCTCGATGTAATTCACTGCTTCGTAATTCACTTTGCACGCTGAGTTGTCCGCTGTCTGTAGCGCATCACGCCACCTTTCGCGCGGCTGCGGCTGCTGGCGCTTGGTTGCCTGCAGACTGACGTCCACCTCCACCGACACGACGACCATCCTTCAGCGAACGACTGTTGCTCTCACGCAGCTGCGCCGACTCCTGCAGGCAGCAGCAGACATCCTCTCGGACCTCCACAGCATTTATTTTGTCCACACTCACCAAGTTGATCCCCGTCTCCACCAAACTTTTCCACCTCTTCCAGCATCACCTGCTCGCCCTCTTCCTGTTCCTTCATCCACCTCCTCCTGCGACACACCTCCTCCACGCTCCTCTCGCCCTCCTCCACCTGCCAAGCCTCTCCGTCTTCTCAAAACACACCTTCACCCACACCACAACCACGGCGCCGCAAGGTGCCCAAACGCAAAGCCCCACCACCTGTCCCAGAGGATACAAACTGGGTTGACTGGGACGCAGACGCAGAGTGTCGCTTGGTTGAATTGAAGACCGATACTCATCTCCGACCCAATTGAACCTATGTAGCCAGACGCGTGGGCTTTTCCGTCGAAGAGTGCAAAGCCCGCTGGGCAGAACTTCAAGAACTCCAGCAACTTCAAGACCAACAGCAAGCCACAACAACCCCCTCACAATCTCCTTCCCTCTCCCACCTCACCAGCCAACACTGCTCCCTCGCCGCACCACGACTCCCAGCCTGCGATGATCATATCCGTGTGTCCTGTGAGGGTATCGTTCTCGAGCATGTCGTGGGTGGAAAGATCAGGCAAAGTGGCCATCAAGAGCAGGACAAACAAAAGGTTGAATGGACATTTTCGAACAAATGAAAGCCTAAATGAAAGGAAAATGATGTTTTTTCAGGTCAAGGCTGATCCAGGTGAGAAGCAAAATCATGTCTGTCCCGACGTAACGATCCTAGACATGCGTCTTAGCTCAGCAAAAATGGAATCGTAGAGAACACCAAGATCACGAAACCAGAGAAATTGTATTTTTGCGATGGCTCGCCGAAAGAGCTGGGGTGAAACAAGCGGCTGGTGGTTGCAGCGCGTTTATCTGAGTTGCAAAATGCTGAGCAGCTCGTCACTGGCGCTCGGGGCGGCGGCCGGCAGCCCGTCCCGGTAGACCAGCCCTCCACTCAGCACTTTCTTCCACGCAATCCGATGCCTTACATGGCACCTTCAGTTCCCCACCAACCTGAGCTTCTGCTTCTACAGCGGATGCTACACATGATGGAATGCATCATCAGCACCATCCTGCATCACCCACTGGTCTTTGACCCACTTCCTGGGCAGCAATACTTCACAGACCAGAATTCCAACCGACTCTTCGTCCAATTCCGCAACGCTGCACCGCCTGGCACCACTGATGCTCGACCTCACCCAAGGTCGTTGCCTCCTCCAGTACTTACCAGGTTCTCCAGGTTCACATGGCTACTACCGCTGCACCGCTCCGCTCTCTCCTTGTCATTCTCCACCCTCTCTTCCACCAGAGTATCAAGTCATACAATACCACCAACCGACCGCCGCACACCCACCGCGCACGTTCTCGTTCCCGAGAACAACGCTCTACTTCTCTCACATGGGACATTCCACTTTTCTTCAACAGCCACAACACCACCTCACCTCCCACTCCCGCTCCGCCTGCTCAGCCTCCTCCGCCCAATCACATCCAGCCCCTCCACCACCACCTGTGGAGTGTTTCCACATCCACTATTACTCGTGATTCTATGGACGCAGCGGCATCCACTAACGGCTGGAGGACTTTTCACGGCAATTGGTGATCCGCACCCTTGCTTCGGTACGATATACGCTTTTTAACACTGGTTCATTCACACTATGACGAGCGCTTCAGGCCCCGGAAAATCCAGCGCAGTCGTCCATACAGCCATCCTTGTTTCGGGCTTGTTCTTTTTACTGGTTCAACTCATTTTCTCCATCACCGCAATACTTTCCACTTCACATGTCCCGCAGCCATGTTATTTCCAAATTTTGTTTCGGCCCCTTGCACACTGCTTTCCATTTCTGCCTTTTCGCGATAGACGAGGAAGCTCCTGATTAAATACGGTCTCCGTCACCAGATTGGCCTGTGAAAGAAGATCCGTACTCCCAAAGAAGAACCTTGCTCCTCCTCCACTCCCGTAGCTTCACACAACAAACCTACAGATCCCCTCCCCACAGAGACGTTTGATCCCCCCCACCACATCACCACCAAAGCAACCTGTTTCACTACGCCGCTACCGCAACCTCTCCACCAAGCCACCCCCACGCCGCTCTTCTCCACAAGCATCCTCTTCTCGACACAAACCAGCACGCCCACCTTCACCAGCATCCACCAGCAGCGAGGACCCCATTATTCTTTACACAAATGCACCCATCCTTAGGCGAGACCAGGACAACCACCTTTGAGGCTTCACCCGCTCAGCCTGTCCGTACCTTCAACACCGGCCAGACATTTCAAACACACCCACCAGACCAGTATAGCTGGCTCGAGGTCACCGTGCCCCCTCTCCCTACAAGTTTCTTCTGAAATCCGACATTTCCTCGATCTACTTCACACACCATCCCGCGCCCCACCGTCCATTCCTGCGGCACCTTTGCAGCCATCACCTATGGCAGCTCCACCACCACCTCAACCAGCTTTCGATCCTAGCCTTCTTCCACCTCCACCACATCCAGCACCACAGCCCCTGTTCCCACTGGCGGATGCTATTATGCGGATCGCACAGAGTGTGGCCGAGGCCACTGCGGCACACAGAACCTCTGAATAGCCGCCTACATTTTGCATGTTGTTTCACCTTGCGACTACAGCTATAACGACAGTCGCTAAAATAGCGGGCACTCAATTTCCTCATGGGGTACTGTACTACATTTCACCTGTTGATTTTTCACACTTGAGAACCAGTCATCTTTAGCCTTTCATTTTCGTTTTCTCCATCGCAGCCATTTTGAAACCTTCCCGCGCTCCCTACCTTTTTGCGATCCACCTTCGCGATGAGCGCGCCGCCCGAGGAAGGGATTGACACGAGCTTCTGGGCCTGGGCCTACAACAACCGCCCGGCTCACTCCTTGCAGTTTTGACAGACGTGGGGGTGCACCACTTCCAACTCACTGGGCTCCTCCACGATTTCACTACCCTACGTGAAACACCCATGCGGCGCGATCCATTTAGAGATGAGCTACCGAGCCCCGTTGTGGATCTTGTTGAAAACTACCGTCTCCACACGCAAAACGCGGAAACTCACGTCCTCCGCGCCATCCAAACGGTGGAGACGATTGGGCGCTTTCCCGCCAGCGCCTTCCTCACTGACCCTACGATCGACCCCAACACTCAACTAACTGAACCACCCTTCCATCCCATTCTTCCGCCAGGCAGAGGCCTTGCACCTGGCCAGCGACTCATTGTCAGCAACCATCTTCTCTACGGCTTCCCACCTACGTCCAATGCGGAGAAGATTGCCTGCAAGTGATTGGTAGTACGAGATGATAGCGCGACCTTTCTGCCATTGTTTTTTGGCCTTGAGATGAACGATCCCGTAGGGGATACACGAAGGCCTGTGAGAACCGTGAGGCCTGCTGCGTGGAGGCGTGCCTCCGATGAGGTTGAGAAGTGATGTTGGCAACAGGAGACCTGTCGCGAGTGATGCGTGAAAATGCCGGGGTAAAGTGGTAATGCGTGGATCTCGGTTTGTGCAGGTGATTCGATGGTGATCGGTGGTGTAAGGTGAGACTGTGCTGTCTGTGCGGTGGCGATGGCCGCAGAGACTGGTCCTGGTCTGGTGGAGCAAGAGAGGTGTGAGGGGAGGTGAGGTTTGTTGTTCGGAGGAGCCGAAGAGGTGAGAGAGGAGGGGAGGTTTGAGTGGTGTTGTGTTGCAGTGGTGTGGCGGCTCGTTCACCAGCAGAGCACTCGACATTACCCTACCAGGCCAACTTTCTATCCCGCAACTCTGGCGCCACTTCCACACTTACCTCTCTCAAACTCCCTCAGACATAAACCTCCGCGCTACCAATGGTGACCTTGTTGGGTTCTTCAACTCCGTCCCCCAACACCGCCTGATTGACGCCGTCCACAGTTTGATCCAGCACTGGCAGACCCAGCATACCACTCACACTCTCACCGTCGACACCAAAGCCACAGGCAACCCTTACCGCCATTCACACATTGGTCGCCACCACGCCAGACATCCAACGCACCATCCACACACAGCTGACATCACCACCATCGTAGCAGTTGCACTCAACACTTCCGGACTTGCAACCACACTTACAAACAGATACGCGGCGCTGGGATTGGCTCCCAGTTGTCACCAGCCCTATGCAACGTCGCCATCACCCTGATTGAACATTCCTGGCAGCAGCTTCACAACAATCTTCTTCATCACACCGACCTACACTTCACATACTACCGATATGTGGACAACCGTTTCATTGTCCACAACGAACACTTCCTTTCTCACCCCGCCATCCAAACACTCATCCACCACAACTTTTTCGGCGACCCCGTCGAGCTTGAAACAGTGGATGACTTTCACCTCTTGGGTTTCAACATTGATCTCCATCAACGCACCATCAGCTACATACAACCCACCCAATGTTGGGAAATCCAAGATGCCACCAGCGCCGGGAGCAAAAGGCTCACGCTCTGTGGCCTTGCTTCACGACTCCACACAGCTTGTCAACCTCTATGTCCTCAAGGGACATGCAGCAATAGACTGCAAACGGTTCTTAAGGCCAAAAAAGAACGCCAAGCCTTTCTGCAAGCGCCGGAGCCGGCATTCTGCGTGTCCCCCTCTGTTTCTAAGTTTTGTTCCTTATACATGATTTGCAGGGGAGTGGAGCAGGCCTGCAGAGCTCCACTTAACAAAGCTCTCTGCAGTATCCTGCGGATATCACTGGAGACGTCCAGTGACGTACCTGCTGAAAGAACTTTTGCCCACGCTGTCCAATGCCTGATGTTTTGCTTCCATGGTGGTTTGCATGCTACCCCCCACAAACCCATTTTCTAGCTGCTGAGCTCACCGCCGCCGTTTTCTGCGATTTCTGAGCGATTGCAACACCTGGGTTCAACACCTTCAATTTTTCGGACTCACTCGCCTTTCTGTTCCCTCACTCATTTCCGCGCGCGCGCGCGCCGATCCCCGAATTCTTTGATGGGGCTCTTGGGTTGACCACATCCTTCAAGCTTGGCATTTTTTGTGTTTTTGGCAAGAGCTGCCTTGATGGTTCACATGCCAGAAGAACCAATGGGCATCTTCAAGTGAAGAATATTGAATTGCTGTAGCATAAAACCTATGAGTTGTCACCGATGCTCCACGCATCGCTTGTGGCTAGGTCGTGAAAACAAAGACTGCAAACTTGACAACAGCCACTGCAAAAGTGTTGAGGAGACCGGCGCTAACCAAAAACCCTTCAGTTCAGGGAAAGGGTGTACATACTCTGTCCTACAAAAGTTGCACAAGGCCCTCCGCCAGTCACAAGTACAAGCATTGAAGGCAAGAGGCGTATGGAATTGGATAGGACTCCGACATCTTTTTGAAGACATATGTATTACCGACTTCATCCTCTTGCACGAGGGTCTCGTCACTGACGTAGTGGACCGTAACTTCAATTGAGCCATCGCCCTTGAGCTTTAAGGGTTTCATGTATCTCTCCTGAGGATGGTGCGAAGGCTGGACACAGTGCGCCTGCAAGTTTACATGTCAGGCAAGCACCCAAACACAAGGCAGCGGGACTAATCTGCTGGTAGGTCAAGGCGTGCCATGTTCATATTGTTTTGAGCGCATCACATCATACAAACTATTGACGCGGAATATTTTTGCAGCTTGGGGCAACAAAACGTTCTAAAGCTGCGCGACGTCCCCCTTGGGAACTAGAAGCTAGAGAGAAAGTACTTGGTGACAAAAGTTGACTGTATAACATATATAATTATATACAATGAAAACTTCAGCAGCTGGTCCGAAACCTAGGCAGTGCAGGTTATGATGGGGAGGGACTGCGGAAAGGGCAAAACTTTGCTTCGTTGAAGGAAAACTCTTACACTGAAGGATACTTGGCCTTTACAGTAAAGGTGTTGCAAACGAGGTAGACCTTTTAAATTGATGTTTTTCGTCATCATGACAACGCTACTTACAAATGTTGAAAAATCGCGCGCATCGTTTTCAATGCTGTATTTGGGCCCAGATGCGTCACTGACACATGTGCATCTATGTGTGTCACGCACCGCTCATGGTCCCTGACACGCAATGATTGCACAGCCTGCTGGTTCGCTTCCGCCAACGGACAGGCGCACTGGCTGCTAGAATGTGAAAATCGGTGAAACGAATGACCAGCTATACACAACAAAATTTCTATGTCAGAGCTGGGGGTCCACAAAAATCAAACCCCTCACCCGCAGAAACCATGGGAACTAGCCAACACAAAGATGAGAGACCAGTCTGAACCATCCAAGTTAGGGTTAGGGAGGCAGGTGAGCAAAACATGAACACAAGAATCACCACGGCAGCGCGACAACCAAAGAGGCCAACAGAAAAGGGCAACACGAACTCGAGGCCCCAAAACATTCCTGCCTGTGAGATTGTATTGAGCGTGGACCATCGTTCAAATCGAACAAAAATGAATGTTTTGATTAGATTCGATCTCAGCTGGACTTATCGCTCTTGCGACAAAAGCTGTTCAAAACCTACTTTTAGACGTTTCAAGGAAAAATGAAGCTAGACGATCTTAAGCTGAAAACCTTCTCTCTAGGGCGCCCACAACCACTGTAGACTGTAGCCCTAAAGGAACTGCCTTCTTTTCCACAATATTCATGTCTAAAACGAGTTGACAACAGGGAGAAAGGGCATCAAGAACTTGTGCCTTGGAGGGGTTAAGGGAAGCTACATGCAAGGACACCATACAGTCGAGGTCGGGCCTATATATATACATATATATATATATAGACATTAGGAAACTTGTTCAACAGCGGCCAAGGCGCAAGGCCTGTGGTGCGAATCGCCTCTCGGCTCTCTGCCGAGCCGTGTCGAGACGCCACGATCTGCACTTCATCGAAGCCCACAGTGCCTGAAGACACGATGAAGTGAGAGAGATTGGACGAGAGAGCAAGTCCAAGAAAACCTGCCAACAGCTAAACATGAATTAAAATCATCGCAAGTTCATCAATAAAATTTATAAATTATGTTTATATCTTTCGTGAAGCGCGTGAGCTTTTCCAACGCGACGCCAGCATCACAACACGCTACGCATCGACGCACGTCCTATCATGACAACACCGCAACAAGCAAGAACAAAGGGACCAGCTCCCTTTACCTCTTCCGAGCGGGCGGACATGTCACCACAACAGCATCACCCAACGTCAGAATCTCAGCGTGGCCATGGGTCATCATCTCAGCGTGGCCTGTGGCAGCACGTCAGCTTGACAACAAGTCACCATAACAGCCAGACAACATGCCACGCCAGCACATCAGCGTGACCAACTTAGCACGACCGAAGGGCAACATGTGAGATGTCCACATCACAAGCAAGGTGACCTGATAGCATTACAAATTGAGGCCGGGGGGCGGCGGAAAGTACTGTTGCTGAAGCTTCGCCCTTGGGGAAAAAGTGCCAAATTGTTGGAAGTTGAAAAGAATCCCTGGCAACAGTACGCCAAACAATCCCCAACAGCGGGGCACGAATTTGCCGATTCAGCGATGGCAACGTGTTGCTGGGGAACTTACTCCGGAACCTGTCAAGAACCACTCTGGAACTTATGCCGAAACTGCTCAGCACTGGCTCCGGAACCGGCTCCGGAACTTCCTCCGAAACCTCCGAAGTCTTTACTGTGGCTGAAGACCCCTAAGCTTCGCTATGCTTCGCTGTTGGGGAAGAATTGGATGTTCGTCTACAGCACTTTTTGTATAAAAGGAAGGGCTCTCCAAAATCTTGGATTTGTTCCTGAGGATGTTGTTTTCTGCTATCGAAAGGCCGTGAATGTTGCACAAAAAAAGACTTGTCAGGCCCTCACTTCGTCCCAAAGACATAAGTCTTCAAATCCGCCTTTCAATTTCGTTGCTCCCGAATGAGTGAGGCTTGCGACCCCTTGACCTTGTCTGTTTGTTTAGGGTGTCAAACCAACCGTTTTACGCCCGAAGTGGAAATCAGCTAGTTCGGATATCAAAGGACGCTTGGGCGGATGCGCGCTTCCTATTTCTTGAAGCTGAGCGATACTTGCGTGTACCTATATTCTGTACGTGTCATTCCCAGTTTCATAAGCACAAGTTGAACCAGTTTACCTTGTTTGTTACGAGGTGTCAACTTAAAAAAGAGTTGCTGACCCTGTATGCCCAAACGCATGGCCTGCAGTACCTGATTTGGCCGGCTTCCATGGGCCCGACATCATCAACGCAGCATTTGTCCTCTGAATTCCATCCTAAGCCAAGCGGGCCAAGCGTTGAAAACAAAACCCTGCCAACCCCACTAGAATTTGATCAAGTCCGCCTGGAGCTGCCAGTTGGCCCGAGAGCGAGACAGGTGATTGTTCAGCACTGTCGAGTTGTGAAACAATAAAAATCGAGTTGTCCAAGAGCCATGACTTCTTTATACAATCTGTTATTGAGTAAGAAGTTGCGAAGAATTCCACTTAAAATATAAAGAAAAGATGTATAGAAGGAGGGAAAGAGAGGGCGGACGTGAAGGAGTGACAGTGTGGATGCGCAGGCGCGATATAGATGTACAGATGTGTGGAGGTGGAGAGGTAGATCTGCAGATGTGAGCGTGTCAAGATGTAAAGTCTACGCAGGTGAGAGAAAGGACATGTAGAAAGAAAGAAAGAAAGAAAGACAGAAAGAAAGAAAGAAAGAGAGGGCGGATGTGAAGGAGTGACAGTGTGGATGTACAGACGTGATATAAATGTACAGAGCACACTAGAAGCAATCCTATCACACGATACCGCCAATCATCCCGCTCACCAGCGACACGGCGCGTTTACGCCAGCATGTTTCGCGCTCCCCATGCACTGGCACGACGCCCCGCAAACGTACTTCCCACCAAGGCCGCGCAAATCCGCATGGTACTGCGACATCACGGACGTCCTTCGCCGCACTTTCTGCCCACATAGTAGAAGCTAGCCTATCACACGATACCGCCAATCATCCCGTACGCCGCGTTTACGCCAGCATGTTTCGCGCTCCCCAGTGGCACGGCGCCACGCAAACGCAGTTTCCATCACGCCGCACTTTCTGCCCACATACGAAGCTAGCCCATCACGCGATACCGCCAATCATCCCGCTACCAGCGACACGCCGCGTTTACGCCAGCATGTTTCGCGCTCCCCAGTGCCCAGTGGCACGGCGCCACGCAAACGCACTTTCCACCATTAAGGCCGCTGCGACATCACGAACGTAATTCGCCACACGGTCTGCCCACACACTAGAAGCAATCATATCACACTAGAAGCAAACACTTCTGGGCCCAGCTCCACAACACTGTTTCCTGCACTACATATGTACTACAAACTGCCCTCTTCTGAGTGTACTACATTTAAACTTGTACTACAAACTGGCCACTTCTGAGTCCAGCTCCGAAAAGCTCTCTCCCGTACTACATTTGTACTACAAGCAGGCCACTTCTGAAAAGCTCTTTCCCGTACTACATTTGCACTACAAACTGGCCACTTTTGAGTCCAGCTCCGAAAAGCTCTCTCCTGTACAACAGTCTAGCTCCAAAAAGCACCCAAAACGCACTCTCACCTGCATTTCGCGCCCTCGACACGCACGATCTCCGCAGAGGGGTGCTCGCCTGCATTTCGCGCCCTCGACACGCACGATCCGCAGAGGGTTGCGCCGGACCGGGCCAAAACGCACTCTCACCTGCATTTCGCGCCCTCGACACGCACGATCCGCAGAGGGTTGCGCCGGACCGGGCCAAAACGCACTCTCACCTGCATTACGCGCCCTCGACACGCACGATCTCCGCTGCGTTTCGCGCCCTCGACACGCTCTGCAGACGGGGGCGCCGGACCGGGCCAAAACACCTGCATTTCACGCCCTCGACGCGCACGATCTCCGCAGAGGCTTGCCCGGGCCAAATCCAAAACGCAATCTCGTCTGCATTTCGCGCCCTCGACACGCTCGATTTTGCGCCGGACCGGCCCAAAACGCACTCTCGCCTGCATTTCGCGCCCTCGACACGCACGATCTCCGCAGAGGGCTGCCCGCGCCCAATCCAAAGCGCGCTCTCGCCTGCATTTCGCGCCCTCGACACGCACGATCTCCGCAGAGGGTTGCGCCGGACAGAGACAAAACGCACTCTTGCCTGCGTTCGACGCGCGCGATCTCCGCAGAGGGTTGCGTTTCGTGGTGCTCCGGCGGCACCGCCCCCGGCCTTAAGAGAGAAAGTAAAGAAGAGCGAGAGGTGAAGATGTGAGATGTAGATGTGAGGATGCGCAGATGAGCGGAGATGTAGATCTGCAGATGTGAAGATGAGCAGAGATGTACATGCGCAGATGTGAACATGAGCAGAGATATAGGTGAGAATGTGGATGTGCAGAGGTGAAGATGTGAGATGTAGATGTGAGGATGTGAAGATGAGCGGAGATGTAGATGCGCAGATGTGAAGATGAGCATGCAGATGTGAAGATGAGCAGAGATGTAGACGCGCAGATGTGAACATGAGCAGAGATATAGGTGAGAAAATGTGGATGTGCAGAGGTGAAGATGTGAATATGTAGATGAGACGTAGTTCTGCAGATGTTTTTTTACGAAGAACCCTTCGCAGACGCTCTCGGGAAAAAAGGTCATGCAATTCACAGCACTGTCCGGGTGACGAGGACTCAGGTCAAAATTGGGTGAACTGAATTGCTGTGATTTTCTGATCTGTAATCATTCGCGATGGCGACGCCGATCTCTAGTCGTTTCTGGCTTCTGAAACCGAGGTCATGTGTGGCAATTTCTGACCTGTGGTGGTTTGCTAGGTAAGGTGAGTAGGTCTTCGTTGCGATCTCTGGCGATTTACGGGGATTTGTGGTAAGCTGCACATCGAGCGCAATGAGAAACCGATACGCTGCAAATTGCAAAGACCACGCCAGCCACACCCTTAAGCCCAAGTCCAAAATAGCCCCAATGGCCTGTTGCGCTGTTTATTCATCAACGCTCCTTATCAGCACTTCACACCACCCGGCAGCAGTGGAACATCTTGCTACACCAAGGGCTGTTTGATCAAAGCCCCAACCAGCCGGCGACATAAAATGACCATAGTGTCCGTTCGGCCCTTGTTTAAACCCACCTAGTTCCGTTTACAGTGTACAGTTTAACCGCTGCAATTAAGTTCATTATCTTTGAGGTGCATGTTGATAGAGGAAGGCCTGTGCCTCTGGCAGAGTCTACTGCGTCAAAACCTCTGCGCACCCGCAAATCATTTGCGGGTGTGTATGTGTATATCGGTGCGGAATTCCTGGCATGCTGGAGGAGCGGTCCTATTGATGAGTTCAAACAAATTTTTACAGTCCGTGGCCACTATTGCATCTTCTTTTCCAATTTCTTGAAGTCTTACCAAATTTTCACTTAGTGATTCATTGGGATCGAGAAGTTCGGGTTCATCGGAGAAGGCCGGTGGCAGTTGTGCTGGTGTTTTATCACCTGGTCTCCACTGGCAGTTTTGGTCCATGAGCCAGCTCCAGAACAACCTGCACCATGCAAGAAGGTCGCTTCTGCGGACAACGTGCTGACTGCCACCTTTTGGATTTTCTTTGATGACCACATGATGGGATTCACAACGCTTTGTTTGTTTTCGCCTATCGTTTTGTGGGCTGTGAGTATCATCAATCCTTGGTGGGAGGAGTGATTCTTTTCTGATGCAAATGATGGATGGATGGATGGATGGATGGATGGATGGATGGGTGGATGGATGGATGGATGGATGGATGTATTTTTCTAAATAGGTTGCAGAAGTCAAGGGCCCTTGTGGCCGGCGCCGTACGTAGGCCATGGGAGGCTAGAAGTAGTCGACAGCCACCATTTCATCATCAGCCAGTGGTTCTTCTTCTGCCTCTTCGCGTCACCCCCTTGGAGTCTGGTGCGCGCCAAGCTGGAGCTGAACCTGCTTCAGGTGTCCCGCTTGCTGCTGGGCTGGGGTTCATGGCCGGTGCAAGTGTGCATGGGAGATCTCTTGCAGGCAGCTGTCGCGGTGTGTCTGGCTTTGTGAGCTGTCAAAGTGGATCCTGCGTGGCCTGGGCGCCGAGAATGCCTCCTCAAATTGGTCACTCTGTGGCTCTGGCGTGTGGGCGACAATGCCACTGGCTTGAGAGGCTTGTTTGTTGAACATCTCATGGATGGGTGGAGGTCCTCGAACGCCAGCCCCTTGTCCAAATGGAGCTGCAGCCCACACGCGGTGCAAGACAGGCGGTCCTCATGGAGGGCATCATGGAAGAGGACCTGCAGAGGGTCAGTCACAGTCTCTATGTCAGCCGTAACGCCAGCGCACCTGAGGCTCCAGGCGACGAACCACATCTGCGCAGGCGGCAACGAGATGCAGCGCTGGCGGCGTGGGAAAGGGCCAACACTCTGCGTGACCGCAACAGCGCAACCTGGCAACGCACTGTGGACGAGGACCATGCTGTGATATACCAGCACACTGTGGCAAGGCGCCCAGGCGCCAGGCCCGCCATACCAAACAACACAAGAAGCACCTGGTTGGGAGGTGTAAACAGCCATGGCAAGCCCCGCAACATCGATCAGCGCCTGTGGCACCAGGGCCCATCAGGGACTCACTGTGGCAGTCGTGGAGACCAGACTTCAAGAGGCCTGTCCGCAATTGAGTTTCCAGGAAAGGTATAGTCCGGCTCCTCTGGTGGTGGTAAGTCTCTGATGACCTGCTGTGGAGATCTGAACGTGTCCACATCACCGAAGACTTGAGCGATTTGACTTGCCAACTTCGGTGTTACATGGGGCAAGTGTGTTGGCGTCTGTCCATCGTCTGCAATCCACATCAGGTCTCGGTAGATGAGGATTGCAAAGTAGTGGCCAGTCTCATGGCTGGGTCCACAATGGCAGATGACTCTGAATGTTCCATTGCGATTCATGGTTTGGCGCGCTTGCTCGTGACCCCATCGATGCAGGTGTCCCTTGTTACATGGCAGACCAGAACTGGCTTGTCTACTGTCCAAGGCCCTGGTTTGCCCATGAGGAGCTCCTGAAATGTAGCGTCATCCGGCCAGTCATCAGGATAGGGCACCAGGAGTGGTTGTTGGACATGGTCAACCAAGTATAGCCCCCTCTCGGATCTCTGCATACCGGTAATGGAAGGCTCGTGTTTGGGAGAGCGACCACAAGGAGTTCTGCATCACCTTGGACGTTGAGATCATGCCGCTGCCAAAGGCTGTGAAGGCCAGGCAGTTTGTGGAGATCAACTGCTTCAGCAAGTTCAAGGGACTCTTGGACAGCTTCCCTCAAATTACCCCAAGGCTGAGTGCTTCTCTTGGAGTAGCGCACATGTCCATGTGAAAGCGCGCCATGGTGCATTGGCATAGCACCTGGCACTTGGGTTTCCCACTCATCGAGAGGTTCTGGAGCAGGCAGTCAGCTGTGTGTGTGGGTGCATAATCCTGTTGCATCCTGGGCTGAGTGGATGAGGTAGCGCTCAAAGTAGTGCCGCTCCCTTGATGGAGACAAAGGTCGTTCCACGCACTCCGTCGGAGGCTACTGTGTCAGGTTGTGAGTGGGGATATCCTGTTCGTGATCCCAGCTGTGCGTTGGACACCTGTTGGGTGACAAGGACCATCATTGGCTCATACTGCAAAGTTGAACTGCCCCCATCAACATTGCCTGAGCAACCCAAAAGTTGTACTTGAAACTGGTGCTCCATTTTTGACTTGTGTCGCATGTCCCCTGCAATCTCGTCAAAAATTGGAACGAGCGGAGCTGCTGAGCCAGTGCAAGCAGCACGGCAAACCCTTGGTGGAAAGCTGGTTCAGTGGAGTGCGGCGCTGGTGCCTCGTCAAAATCGTCAGGGGAATAGGCGCTAATACCCCTTGAAGTTCCACAGGTGAAGGTGATGCCGGGCTGTCAGTTTTCCTCCGCTTGGTTGGGTCTTCACCTTCTGTACTGGGACGTTTGAGCAGTCCATGGAGTTGGGACTTCTGCTCTTCAGTCAAGGAGACTCCCAAACTTGAGACGAAGGATTCTACTGCCATGGGTATTGGTGTTTCCGCAAATCTCTCAGTGCTCAAATCTTCTGGCGGTGGCGCTTGGTTCACAATCTTCATGTACTGTTCAGAGAACTCTTTGAGTTTCTGCTGTCCCATCGGTCAACTTGATCTGCAGATCCTGCATGTCTTGGAGTAAGGCAGCGTATTGGCTCTTGACTTGGTCCAATTTGCTCTGCAACTGAGTTTTGCGGATGGAGATGGTCTTCAAGTCAGTGACTTGGGTTTTTGAGCTTGGTCGCAATGTCTTTCTCAGTCTCTGGCAAAGGGCTTGGTCAGTTTGTTGACCACCTCGGACTGCTTGGCGCAATGCCGTGTGGGTCTTGAGTAGATCCGTGAGTTCTGGTTCTTCAGGCTGCTGCGGCCCTAAGCCCAGGGCTTGGAGCTTTGGCTGGATGCTCTCTGGAATGACATCCCATGTGGATGCCAAAAGATCTGACACCGCTTGTTGGTCTTTGGGTCACCGAAGTGGTTTGAGTTTGCGCAAACCATGCGGTGCTTCCAACAGAGCGTCCTGTCGGGCCAAGTGTGTCCTGGGTTGACTGGTAGGTGTTTGGGTCCATGTCCTTGGCCACCATGTCCCACACTTTCGACATCGTGCGCCCGGGTTCATCTTGTCATCCCAGATCCGGTTCCTGCAGGCGGTATTCCCACAAACGGCGCAGGTTCTGCGCCAGGTTGGTTTCATGGAGTGGGTTATAGTTCAGGGTCTTGCTTCTCTAAGGCTGCAGTCAAGTGGGCAAGGCGCTCGGCACCGTTCACGATCTGGCCTTAGAGCCCAACAGGGAAGTAGCACCACTAACCTCGACGAGCCTGTGGTTGTAGCCAAGCGAGAACTGCCGGCCTCCAAAGAGCACTTCGTGAATGAGGTTGGTGAAGTCCAAGATCACGGGCAAAGAATGTATTGTAAGTGGAGGAGTCCCTGGGCTCTACTTGATGTCAAAGTGGAGACGAGTCTTTGTGGGCTGCCAGTTTGAGCACTGTATGGCTTGAGCCATGTATGCGTGTATATATGTATGTATTTGTGTATGTATGTATGTATGTATGTATGTGCGTATGTATATATATATATACGCTACCGCCCTGTACCTACTTTTGGCCCCTGTTGGCAATGTGGAGTCCAGAAGTTGCTTGATTCTGCAAGGTTTTGCTCTTTTTGCAAATGATAGGATGCAGTTGGTAAGCATTTTGATCATTTAACTAAGTACTACAAAAATGTCCAATCCATAAGGTTATGTGTTTACTAAACACTTCTTCGATGTAGTAATCTAATTCCACGCAACCCCCACGCAAAACCATATGTCTTGCTTTTAGCGTGTGAATTGTACTGCTCTTATTGAACGCAGTTGAGCAAGTACATCATAACCAGAAGGCAAAGAATTGTAAACCCATTAAATTTTAATCAATCTATTCAACTCTATTCTACTTTGTGTATTCAAATTTGACTCTTCTATCACTATAGATTCTAATTTACTTGGGATTCAATGCAAGCCTATTTTTAATTTGATTTCAAGCTAATTCAAATTTCATTGCTATACAGTCAGATTCAAGTCTACCAGCACCGGCACCCGGCACCCAGCACCCAGCACCAGCACCGGCACCAGCAACCTGTCTCCACCACGCGCACAGCCAGCTCACAGCACCAGCACCAGCGCCGGCACCCAGCACCAGCAACCTGTCTCGAAAGCGCGCACGGGCAACTCATTGTTATTTGAAGTAATTATTTGAAGTAAGAACCCCATAGCTTCGCTATCTGGGGAAATAGAAGTGTTCTTAAATTAGAATAAAACCAATAATAATTGACTTGGAATTTAGCTAAATTGCATGCGCACTAAAATTCATAGAGTTGAATGAGTTGCTAATTAGAATTGAATGAGGAACAAATGTCGGTCGGTAATCAGTAATATTCCAGGATCAAACCAAAACCTTGAGAACACCAACGCCAAAAAAGAAACACATAAACAAAGAAACCAAAAAATACATTGCAAACCCCAAAAAATTCAGACCCATGGAGAGGGACCCAGGAGAGGCTGGACAGGAGACATAGATCTGAACTTTTTGTGTTTTTGTTGTTCTTTGTGTTTGGTCACTTTTTGGCAGACCAGCCAAAACCAAAAAGACAAAAAGAAAGTTCAGACCCATGGAGAGGGACCCAGGAGAGGCTGGACAGGAGCCATCTAGATCTGAACTTTTTTGCATTTTTGTTTTTTGACAGGAGACAGGTCATAGGAAGTCTTAGGATTAAATCAGGGAGGTCCTAGGAGGTCCTAGCAGGTCCTACGACCTGCCCAGCACCAAGAACCAAGAACCAAGATTGCAGCAAGACTCTTTGGGTAATCTTGATTCCTGATAAGGGGAAGGCCCAGAACCAATAACCAAGACTCAGAACCCAGATTATCCAAAGAGTCTTGCTGCAATCTTGGTTCTTGGTTCTTGGATCTGGGCAGGTCCTAGGACCTCCTGGGACCTCCCTTATTTAATCCTAAGACTTCCCATCTTACTGTAGTACTGTAGTACTGTAGAGCGCGCGCAGGCCATTATGTTTCGCAGAAGATGTGAACATGTCGAGATGACTTGTGCAAAATGCTCGTATATACATATATATGTATACAAATTAGTGATAAAAGCATACAAATACCAGTAAAAGTACAAAAAAGGGTAGGCACAGGGTGGTTACAAACCGCCAAGGTTTGCAACTGGTATTGGGGCCTTCCGGTTGAGGGCTCTCAAAATAATTGCAATGCAATCAACTCAATTCCAGCACCAAATTGGATGGATCCCTGTCCAAATCAACAAGTGGATATCCCTGCAGGCGCCCTGCACCTTGCCACCGTTGCTGCAAGCTCCTTTTCACAACAACCAGCTTCCCACGCTCAACGAATGCACCTCCTGGTGCAAAATAGCTCAAGCACAAGCCACCCACCCTTCCGTGACATGCACCCCAACAGAATTGACATTCCCTATATTTTGTGTTTGTCAAACATGTTCCTCGAGCTGTTGAACGATTCAACCCCAAATAGACTCGGCAGGAGTCTAGGCAACAAAAAAATAGACTCTAGAATCAAGGTGCTGCAATGATCCCTGTCATTGTCTGCCCATTTCCAAGATTCCATCTGGACTTCAAAGCGTCGTTTGACAGAATATGCTCTGAATTGGCATGCTCTGGGAGGGCGAAAGAGGCATGTCGGATCATTTTATCTCGGATGGAGACGTCTTGGCTTTTCTCTCATCCGGGACAATTGACCTCAGGCTGGCCTTGGTGGCTCTTGAACCACTGCAATCGGGTCTTCTTATCTGAGCGGTTCTTTAGGATTTCTTTCTCATCATTTAATTGGTAACGGCCGGTGCAAAAAAGCTCACGAAGTGTTGAAATGTCCACCACTTTGGTGAGACAATCGGCAACCTGTGCGCTGGAAGACAAATGTTCCTTGATAAGTTTAGCTTGCCTGAGAATGACGTCTTCCTTAGGGATGCGCTGATATCGGCATTTTACGTTGGACTTAGCATCATGGAGCAGTTTGTTTCCTTCTAATAGGTCTTGGATTTGTCCATTGTTGATGCGACTTTGGAGGAGACTCAATCGGCTTCCAAGATCAGGTCTTGTGTTGACTGATGCATATTGCAAACTTCCTATGAGACCACGAAAAGCTTGTCTTTCCGTTTCGTTGATAGGTTCTTCAGGATGTTTTCTCCTTTCTTTGTCTATTGCGATTGGATTGGTGTCTTTGACATATTGAGTCTGATCTACCGTGATTGAAAAATCCTCCTGTTGATGGGTTTGGAGACCAGTGAACACAAAATCTTTCTTCTTTCTACTTCCGAAAGGGAACTGACTTTCAAGCTTGTTGATCTGAAATACTTCATCACCTGCGAACAGTCCATCATCAACGTGGACGCCGATGAAACCTCTGGCCTGCCCATGTTCATCTGGCAGGATGTAACAACAGGGGTCGAAAGGTGCAGCGACGAAGCCCAATTCACCTAAAGCCTTGGTAAGCTCACGAAACCACAACAGAGGGGCATTTACCAAACCATATGCTCCTTTTAGGAGTCGGCATACTTCTTGAGGATGGAGTCCTAGCTTTGCCCGTAGTTCTGGCGGCGGTTCAAGACCAAGGATGCGTGAGTCAGCTCGTCCCCGCAAGAAGGCAGTTTTAATATCGAAACTTCCAATTTCCCACTTGTTGGGCACACATAGTTGCAACAGCAAATTGCGAGACAGCTTGGAAAGAGTTGGACTATCCCTTTCGAGATTGCTTAGTTCTGGATCTTGGTAACCCAAGATTACTAAGCGCGCCTTGGCTTTTCTATTCATCGACTGGCGACCTTCTACTCCAAGGTGGGAGTCGTTCCCGCGTTGCAAGCCTCTCTCGGAACTGTTGTCCTTCAGGCGGGTCTTGAAGAGCTAAGTCACGTGAGGCTTGGGAACACTCGCTCGTCACTGATCCGGGACTCTTGCAGAGTTTACCAAAAACTAAGAGTTCTGGTGGATATCCTTTTTAATTACCTAGACCAACGGTTTTTGGTCTGTGTTGCAAACGACAGGGCAATGACAAGTTCTTCCACGGCTTTTTCTTTGTCCATCTTATCTAAAATGGACTGGAGAATGCCTCCATGGCGTTCATTCCGCGCATTCTGCCAATGAGCTTCCGGAGCTATCATACGAAGTTTGATGTCACGTTCTTGCAAGAATTTGTGAAACTGTTCTGTTCCAAACTCGGTTCCTGCGTCGACGACAAGCAAACCTGGTGGTCCTCCCCAATTGATCCACCCACTTACAAGTGCTCTGATGGCATCTGCGGTTGAATGACTTGGATGTTGTTGCAGTATGGAAGGTGGTCCCTTGGTCTATGAAGCGGTAGAAGAAGAACTGTTGACCTTCTTGATTTGTCCATTTCACTCCGTCCATGCTAACAACATCTCCAAAGTCGAGGTTGGTATGGATTGAGCTAGGTTTTGCGAGTTCCGGCCCCTTGGATTCTACGCACGTCGAACATTCAGATCATCGATGGCCTCGATCATTTCTTGTCTGCAATCCAGTTGTTGACAAAATGTCTTGAGTTTGGTTGGATTTGGATGTCCCATGTTTTTATGAACCTCCAAAGGCCACGCTCGTTCTTCGGTCGGTACCGGCAACATTCTGGGACCATGTTTATCGGATATCAGATCTAGGATTTGTCTCTGTTCAGCATTCTCTTCTTTCGACATGTCCATTGGTTCACAAGCTCGTTTCTGGGTTCTGAGACGAACCTGGCTGAGGACTCGGCGGGCCTGTCTCTTCCAGGCTTGCTCGGATTGTGGAGACATCAGGTTCCCCTTCCTCTATTCGGATTACCTTTTTGGGTCTTGGTGCTGCTTCGATAGCTGCATTTCTTTTCAACATGGAAGAACCTGGGTCTTCGGGAATTCTTGATCGAGCAAAGATGGTCAGGCCACAGCGAGATGGAGCGCACTTTCTTCGCGTTTTCCTAGCGGACAGCCTTTCCCAACGCTCCCATTGATCGTCCACGAGAACATCTTCAAATCTCCTACGGACGCATGTGAACTTCCGGAGAGGAGCTACCCCCTCAGCTATTCTAATGTTTGGTCCTACCATCATTCTATCCACGCCGCGTCAAAGAACAAGGTGATGGACGATCTGGTCGGGGCACTTGAGTCGGATGGCTTCTAGGAGAGCTCCTTCGGTTACTATCTTCAGTCCTACCCTGGGGACATCTTCATCGGCAGCTTTCATGGTTTCATCCCATGTTGGGTTGGCGAGAAGGAGAGCCTTGGCCACGCTGGTCTTCTGATCTAGCCGGCGACGCTTGGAAGGATGAGGATGGATCTCCTCTTCGGCAGTGGAAATTCCCCAGGGCCCAGTCAGTTCTTTACGAAGACACTGAATGATCTGTCTAACTTCCGTGGGTACAGTTCAGTGTATTGAGAGACTGCAACGCTGTTTCCATCTAATGTGTCGAACCTGCTATTTGGAAACACTGATGGTCGGATTTGCATGTTCGTTTATGGAGCTTCCAGTGGAGTTCTTTGAGGTTGTGCATGCAGTAAGTCGTTTACGAATTGGTCTTTGAGCGACTGGCTCTCGGAGATTGCCGACGCTGCAAAGGTCAAAAGTGCTTGACTTCGTGCTTTCTCGAATTGCGAGAGCATGTTAGATCCATGTGGTTGTTCACAGTGAAAGTGTTTGTTGAGAGACAGCTGATGGCTACACAAAAAAGATTGCCAAACTGATCTGCCAAATGTTGCTTTTTCTTTTCTGGAGTGTTCAGCGCTTTTGCTCATATTGAGATGGGACCAGTGGCACCAGGGTCCGCATGTTGGACTGATCCACAGGTTCTCTGGCTGATCACGAGCAAGATGGCAAAACAAACTTCTGCGACCAACTGTGGTGCTCAAATCTCCTTCTTCTGAGAAGCCAAATCTTTTGGCAACGAGTCCCTGTTGGAGGCTTTGGCGAGTGAGTTCGCTTTCTTTGGAGCACATCACTTCGAACAGGAACACTCTGCCGATTTGAACGATATGATTGAATTCTTCTTGGTATTATTGCTTGAGGTATTTGGAACACATTCGGGAGTATACGGGTTGCATATCTTTCTGGAACTCAAAATCGTATTCAGGGTCTCCTAGAAAGCATTGTGCCTCAGCTCGAGTGCGAATTGTTCAATCTTGCCCGGGCTCAGTTGGGCTCCTCCTTGACCATCGTCCACGATCGAATCGGAGCTTGTTGGACTTCGTTCTTCGGTTCAAGGCGCTGGATGGTCTGAGTCAGGGCTGACTCGATCCTGCTCATCCTGAGATCCCGCTGCTCTGGTGTGCCAAGATCTCCTCGAGCTGGAGTTCTTCCATGTCTGAAGGGTCCGATTCCACAGGCCATCTGGGAAGCCTGAGGCACCTGTGCAGAAGGGCGCAGGTAGGGATTTGTCTGACTGCTGGATGGCATATCGAGGTCGTTCCTTCTGACACTCGGAGGTTCATACCGGAGGAACTTCACATGTTCCAGCTAAACCACTTGGTCCATTTCCGGTCGTTGAAGGCTTCCTCGAACGGGAGGCCAAGCTTGGCCTTGCCGAATGCGATTTTCATTTCCTTGAAATCGCTCAGCTTGATCCACTTCTTGGAGGCCGTCCTGGTCTTGTTCCTTCTTGACCACTTCTTGAAAAGTGGCTAGCTTCTGGTTGAGGCTGGACATGATCACGTGACTTCAACAAATCGGAAACCGGCCGGGCTTGAGAATTGAAGTGCTGGATGAGGCGACTTACATGTCCTGGAGACTTCTTCTGATCTATTTACACTTTCGAAATGGTTGGTCTTGACTCGAATTGACTCTGGCCTCAACGATTTGGAAAAAAACTTTTCTGTTTTCTTGAACGACGTGTCGGAGGCGTGTGGCTCATTTTGGACATGCGACACGTCCTCTTGCCAAAGCTCATTGATATCCAGTAACATCAAATTCGAGGGTGATCGAGTGGTCTGCAAGAATCCACCGAGGTATTTACTCCCTAGTGTGCCTTGGTCTGTATCGATGACGGCTTGGATTGTTTTCAAAAAGGCACTCGAATTGCTTCTTTCGGTGGCTGACCATTCGGCGACAGGCTCAAGGGGTTCATCCTTCAAAATCAGGCGCCGATCAAGCGCTGGCTCGACTGACTTCTTCCTTAGTTCAAGCAGTTGCCACAATTTTGTTTTCAGTCGATCTCGAAATCGGTGGTTAGGCACGGTTAGGCGTTTAAAACTGCAAAACATGTTTCTTCGGCGAAATCCTGAGTTTCGGCGTTGGTTTCGGCGTTGGCCGTGGGTATCTCCTGTAGGCGTGACTCCAAGTTCACCACCACGGATGTTGGAATCTGGTTCGAATCACTGCTGGCCGTGTTGCGACGGGTAGGGCATTCTGCGTTCCAATGGCCAGGCTGGCCACATAGGCGGCATGATGAGTTGGCGACGCGTTGAGCCAAACCCTTAGATCTGCCCTTGAACCCTTTTTCTTTCCCCTTCTTACCCCCTTTGAAAGGTTTCGGGGGCCAGAAACCTCTAGAGGATTTCTCCTGCAACCGACGACGGGCGTCCTGATAGCTCACCAAAAAGGTGGCTAAGTCCTTGTCCTCCTGCACTGTATCGAGGATGGCGTTCTCGAATTGGATCACCAAGGAAGCGTCATCGTCCTCGGCAGCTAAGGCCTCGATGGCTTCCTCGTCCATGGGATCATCATAGTGCCATGAAAGTCTTCCCCTTGTTCTTCATGTTCTTCAATGGACCCAAAGGCCATGTGGTCGTAGGTGCGGAGGTTCTTGTCGCGTTTTCCTGAAGTATATTCTTGGAAAAAGCTCGATCCAAGCATCCTGATAGCTGCGGACACCCGCTTCATCTCCAGTTCGCTGTCTTCTCTTTCAGCGCCGGCTTCAACAAGGACCCTCTTCTTATCTTCCATCGACAGCCTGCTGCCGCGGAGGGTAATATACGCTTGCACCTCTGCCATGTTCACCTTTTTCATCAGTTCTGTCCACATAACTTCTGCCCGAGCCGGGTAGGAATCTGATGATTCATCAACCTTCTGGTTGCAGCGGAAGAGGGCCTTTTCGACGACTTCGAATTTTTGTTCCAGATTCACACGGCCGAATTGGCCTCCCACAAGCTCCACCATCTTGGAAATGCACTCAACTGTCCCTCCAAGAAGTTCTTTCTTCCTCAACTGGAGTTTGGCGAATGCCGTTCCTTTGCAATTCAAAACGATCCTTGTGGCGAGTTCGCCAAGATGACCTTCTGGCCACACCTGTGTGAGGAGCTCGATTTTCTGGGTCCACTGCTCGACGCTGTCTGTTGCGGGATCAAAGGTGGGGATCAATGATGCCAACTGATTGTTGGTTGAGGTCCCAACATCTATGGTCGTTGACCCTGCTGATTCAGGCATCGTTCAACAGCCCTGTGGATCTTGTCGAGATCCTCCCTGTTTGATCGCCCAGGTAGCTCCGCTAATTACAAACCGCCAAGGTTTGCAACTGGTATTGGACTCTTCCGGTTGAGGGCTCTCAAAATAACTGCAATGCAAACAACTCAATTCCAGCACCAAATTGGGTATGGGTCCCTGTCCAAATCAACAAGTGGATATCCCTGCAGGTGCCCTGCACCTTGCCACCGTAGCTGCAAGCTCCTTTTCACAACAACCAGCGTCCCACGCTCAACGAATGCACCTCCTGGTGCAAAATGGACAAGCCACCCACCCTTCCCAGCTTTGGGCCGAGACGAGGATCACCGGCTTTTGGTGAACATGTGACATGCACCCCAACAGAATTGACGGGGGGGGTACCATATATACAAATATATATATATATATATCTGTGTGTGTGCTCTTTCACTGTAACCCTGTTCACGGCTTCTTTGTTTTCTTGCTTGGTTGGTTGGTTCTTTTGGTACTCCGAGGGCCAGCTAAAGCGGCATTTAATCGCAAAGTAACAATGTGCTGCTGAGGGACCATTGTAAAAGCCATCAGCCAGTAATACTTCCCGTCTTGGATCAGATTGTACTGCCTGTAAAACTCCACCATGGTGTTGGGGAGCTGGTCGCACACCAGCTTCAGGAGTGTCTTTTTCGTGGGCCCGAGACTATTGCTGTCCCAAATGACCTCGCAATTGGTGCAACAACTTAGAAAGCTCAACCATTCACACAGCAGCCACGTGGTCTGAAGCCGCGATCTATCACGTCACCAGCAGTGTCTGCACACTTGATGACACTCTTAACAAGCCTACTCATAGGTGAAACACTCAAAAAGGAAACAGTGGTGCACAGAATCCTAGAAACATGCATCCACTGTGTGTGTCTATGCTTTTTTGTTCACTGGTATCTAGATCAGATACAATTTACAAACTTTGTGATTTGTGATACGTATACTATATATATATATATTTAACACCAAGTTTGTACTCATATAACAAAAGGACCAACTATCCTGCCTGCCAGTCGCCCTCGACCATTGACATGGCCTTTTTCGGGGCATCTGGAAGCGCATCAATGGCTTTCATGATCCGATCTGGGTTGCCATTTTTTATGGCAGATTGAAGTCCTTCCTCCTCCGCACCTGCTTTCATCCAGACCTGAGCAACTGCAAACGTGTACTCTGTGCCCCTCTTGAGCCTTGGGTCTGTAAGGAAACATCTTCAATCGCTTCTGCTTCTGTTCAATGGGTTGAAAAAAAGCAACGGATCAGCTGCAATGATTGGACCCCTCACTCACAAACGCTGCATTTATCAGGGGTTCCCACCCGAATTGCGCGTTGTGGGGAACCAAATCTCCCAGCAAGGATGGACGATGCCTCCAAGTCGAACGCGAATTCCAAAAGCGACTGTTTATGCCGTTTATGCAATGGCAATGATTCAAAACCGACTGCAAACAGGCAAGTGTTTACACAAAGTAGATTGTTTTGGATGGCACAACCCCGGCTTGCACACTAATTGAATAAGTATATCTTCCAGCTGTGCTAGTTATATAACTCACGTGAGTCAAAACTGTAACTGGACAGTTTAACAAAATTCAGAGCATCAGTCTGGCCGAGAAACTCGCAGGTCCTGCAAATCATTGAATGCAGTTGATTTTGCTCTAAGAACCTTGTGTGCGCTCAAAACCTTGAGGCATTGACGCTTTCTTCTGTTGCAAACTAGTGGCATCTTGGAGGTCTGTTCATGTTGTTCGGAACATCTGGTTTCATTGGATCTCAGGGCAAGGGTTTCACCTACTGTCAGAGCAATGTCAACTTCGTCGCCATCATTCAACAAGAGTGGAGTGACATACAACACATGACATATGAATGCAAGTCCTTACATTGACATATATAAAGATTGGATTTGGTATTGGTCGCTCTGCGTCCTTTAGTTTGGACAAGTTGTATGCAAACAAAACGGACAGTGGTTCAGCGCAACATGGCATGAATTTGTGCGCCAATTGAATTTCAGTGACTGGTTGAGGGTGCTGGTCCATGATATTGAAGGTTTGATTATCCCATACTGTGCACGTTCCCCATGGACAAGACATCGCGACGATTCGCGATCCGTCTTTCTGCTTTGATGCATTTGCGCCTTGTTGTTGATGGGTTGACGCCCCCCTTCCGTATTGAGCAACTATTTTCTTGTCTGAAAAATATGTGCTGAAGAACACATATTCAATATGTCAGTCGCAGTGGAAGGAAACGTAACATTGTTTGTGAGATTTGCACAGGACCTGGCCGCTTTTTCAACCCCAGAATCAGAATCTCCAGGGCAACTGGGCCAAAATTTTATAAACCTTGCTGAACCCTGCTGTTGTGAATGTCCGCAAGCCATGACGCTAGGGCGAAACAATACAAAACGCACGTACAACTGTTTCACCCGACCTGAAGTGGAGAATCTGCTTGAACATCAGCAAGAGGCGAAATAAAAAGGCTTTCCAAAAAGCCTCAACTGCGCGGCTGAAACGCATGCATTCCGCACATTGCAAACAGCAAACCTGGCCTCCGGAAATATGGAACCCATACATCACGGCCACCATGGCAAGGCTCAAACGCCGCGGTTGCAAGACCATATTGGTGTCCGCAGCAATCGACCCCAGATCTGCAGCCCAACAGCTACTCCATCCAAAATGTGTTGTTTGGACACGGCGTGGACCAGCGTGCATGCTTGCAAAAAACCTGCGCAAACAAAAGTTGATTGTCAACAAATGTGTGTACATCATGCCTCGACAACAACCACATTTTTGCCAGCGTTGATGCACCATATCACTCCCAAATAATCTGGCCTGTTTTAACAAACAGTGAACCCTACACACAATACACAAAATTCGATGTGCGATAAAGTTGAACACGCCACGTCACACACATCCGATCAAGGCTGCAGTTGCTCTTCCGTCATTGGCATGTTTGACATGGTTGCCTCTTTTTCAGCTAACACAACTGTCATTTAAACTGTTAAAAGTAAAGGTGTCATTGCACTCATACAGTTAGGGAACACTTTCCCCCTTTTCCGACGAAAAATGTCGTAACCCATGGCCTCCTAAGTCCATTGCCTAGCATCGAGGGGAAGAACAAACATTGGAACACCATCGTATCCTTAAGCGGCTTGAAGACGTGGAGCTTCAGGAACAAATGCTGGAAGTACGTCCAAGCTGGATTTCCCATTTCACTGGTAACTTCGTTGAATGTTGTGTCCCTCCTGATTGTCACATGCGGAAACAGCGATGTTCCAACAAAGATCAACAAAGCATACTCTGAAGTCTCACGCGGCCTGCGATAGCGCTTTACACACACACACACAGACACGCCGCCCTTTTGTGGAGGGTTCAATGCTCAGAAGGGGTCTCGTGGATTGGATTCCGCATTCGCAACTTTAATGTGAACGAACCGATCAGAAAAAGGTTGTCAGAATAATAAAAAGTACGCTGATAATGAAAATGACTACATGTTTAAGGGGCCCCTGTTGAGACATCTGCATGATCCGTGCCCCCCCAAAACTGCTGCAGGCGGATCCGAGCTCGACGCCAAAAGTTCCGGACGGGGGCGTCTTGCCAACAGTGGAACTTGCAATGGCTCTACCCCCCTAAATGTTCGGATGGATTCAGCAAACTGCGGGGCAAGTCCTAGACACTGCAAGTGAAAGTGTGTCACCATCGGTCTGAATATGGGGTATTGGGTTGGTGTTTTGGAGCTTAGGTGGAAATGGTGCTGTCTACTTTTCATGTTTAAAAAAAATTGTGTTGGTACTCAAAAATGAGACAAAAGTGTTCCACGATATTTGTTTGTAAAAAAGTACGAAAAGTTTAAAACACAACTTTAGATTTGTCTGGATTTCAGTGGATCAAAGGGGATCCGACACTTGACCCAGAACCAACGTGTCACAGCCTACTCTGATCATGCACGAACATGCGCTCTATCAAAGCGCCTGTTCCCACCATTCCTTCCCCCTTCATCATTCATTCCCGGAAAAGAACAAGGTCTGGCAGAACCCTCAGGGCCCTTGAGCCCTCACAGAGTTGACTTTCACCATCAATATCATTTATGAATGAACTGTCCTTCTTTGTGTTGGCCCGTTGAATCAGCGAGACAACACAAGCGCAATGTTGTCTCCCAAACCGAACAACCCGACAGTCCCTCCACACCAGCTCAGAAATGTTTTTGTTGTATTTTGCTTCGTTTGCAGCTGGTCACACGAAAGAGATGGAATCACCTGACTGCTGCTGAATTTGCAACAATCACACAAAAAGCTAGCGTTTCCAAAAGATGTCAGCGCCTAGTCCTTGCAAGATTGCAGTGCACGCTTGCACTATGGCCTGACATTGTGGCGCTCGTTCATGTCAATTCTCACCCATCGATTTGTGGGCTTTGGGTGACATACAGCCAAAACGATCGCACAGGTTTTGCAGTGCACAATTGTGGTAGAGGCAACGCGGCGCCGGGAACATTATTCATTATTGACTCATTGAAAGCGGAGCCTCCCTGTTCAAGGAGTTGTTCCAATCCCCACAATGTCCCAGGTGTGCTCTGATAGAAACCACACAGAACCAAAAAATGAAAATCGGCGTTTCAAATATATAATTTCCATTGGTCGCGCATGAGTGGTCATATACTATACAGTGCAAGGCCAAGGCCGCCAAGGATTATGTTGCATCATCCTTGCCACCTTGGCCTGGCAGTGCTAGAGCCCTCACGGAGTTGACTTTCGCCATCAACATCATTATGAATGCATTGTCCTTCTTTGCGAGACAACACAAGTGCCATGTTGTCTCCCAAACCGAAGAACCCGACTTTCCCTCCGCAGCATGCCGCTAGAGATGAAGGGCTCCACACCAGCCAGAAGGGCTGTTTGCTGTGTCTTGGTGTCTTCAAGTGTTCTGAGAAGTTCCGTTTCCTTGGCTCCATGGTGAGCACGGCAGAACATACAGGCTAAATGGAGGGTGTGTGGAGACAGGGGGTCAGCAAAAATCGCTCATACGAAGTTACTGCATCAAAAATACCTTGCACGAAGTTCTGCGAAGGTTTCTGGAAGCTCGTCGCAGTCAGTTCTCCTGCTGGCCCACCATTCCACGAACTGTCCACGAAGAGCCTTGGGTTCTATAAATGTCCCACGCCTTCCACGATGTTAGTAGAATAGGATTTTGCAGATCCCTTTCTGTGCGCTACCCTTCCGTTTGCCTCTGATAACAAACCCCTACGGCCGAAAGACCTTGGAACGCTGCATGTGAACGACTCTGGGATGGCCGATGCCCACCTTCTCTGATGCAGCACCGTGCCTGCCACTAAAGCAGCAAAGACCACGGCCAAAAGGCAATGCAGCTCCCTCTCCTGGATCGACAGAAATTGCTTTCAAATGTGGAGAATGCGTTGTATTAGCCGGGGCTATGTTGAAACTGTCAATTCCATGGAATAGCAGGATGCACCTTGATCGATCTCTCTCTCTCGTTTCCTGTCCTTGTCACGCGGGTTGGCGTACTCAACCTCGCGCCAGCGGGCCACGACCACTCGCAGCCACGACGCGATTGTTTCGCGCCATAGCTGGAGGGCCTCCCTGTCAGCGCCAAGGCGCACGGCCTCACACGCGGCTGCTTTGAAGTGCACGCGTTGTAGAATGTTTACCTGCTATCCAAACAGCTTGTTAAATTCCGAACTAGACTTGCAGCTGCCAACCGGGCCAATCTCAGTAAACATGCGAAGATCATTTACTTTAACACCTTTTCTCTGAGCCTCTTCTACTACGCGCAAACCCAGCGTTTCTTCTCGCCAACCCTCCTCAAACCACTCCATCATGCAATGGCTGGCTTTCTTCTGAATCGACATTGGTTCCTACAGCGCCTACTGGTAGGTCTCTGTCGCTGGCTACGTGTCGGCCCTTTGCTAGATCCAGCAATTCTGCAAGCAATCTCACTGTTTGGATGTTACTTACGGCAAGGACACACAACTTTAGCAGCGGAGCAAGAAGGCTCCTATGCTGCACACATCTTTTTTTGCACGAGTGGAGGCGCTGTGTGTGCAGGTTCTGCACAAGTCACCTTAGTCGAGTTAAGAAGGAGCTACAAACCAGGTTGCCACCAACAGGAAGAGACCCAACGACGAAAACACCAAGCCAACAAACAACAAACCCCCAAAAGCAAAACACGCAAAACGCAGGGGCAACCTGTAAAGTAGCTTGTAAGGCCATGGAGGCATGAAGCTGGGTGAAACAGGGGCGATGAATTCAGAAGTGCACTCAGTAGTTCTTGTCCATCAACGAATTGCAATGAAGAAGCAGGGGCGTGTGCACAGTCAAGCATGTTGAGACCAGGTAAGACTCTCGCGGTAGTGGGCATCACTGTGCCGCCAGTGGTACTTTGCGAGAAGAGAATTAGGTGGGCTTTGCAACACGGCATGGGAAAGCTTCTTCTCGAAAGCATGATGCACCTTCAAGGGTGCGCACGAGTGCATTGGTATGGTCCATAAGGTTCAAAATTGGACTCGTTAAGTCAGGTAGCTGGTACGACAGATGGCAGCAATGAAGGCGGAACCTGGTAGGCAACGATTGGGAAAACCGCAGGCATCAAAACCGGAGTTTCCACAACTCCGAGAGAGAAGGACAGTGTGAGGTGACCACCAGGGTTCAAAAGGGAGTGTCAAGAGGCATGCACCTCCCGTCCCTTCCCCCGAGGGGGGAGGTCACACACGAAGCACACCATGCAAACTCAGCTCATCAACGGCTCAGCGAAATGAACCAAGTGAGGTGCTTCAAGGAGAGGCAACTCATGACACGTGCTGCAAGGACCTCGTTTAATCATCTGACAGCATCTGACGGTACCATTCAAACGTGGTCAGAGCGATCAGTCAATCCATGCAGGGCCCCATGAACTAGTGAAGAAGTGAGACAAGGTGAAACGCCGTTTTCCTAATTCTGTACGCTGTACTCATCCAGATCCACTGCGCGGGTAGCAGTCTGGGACTGTCTAACTACTCAGGTCAACGAAAGGCAGGCGGCTCAGCACCATGGAATGGGACTCCTAGGTATCACAAGTTCACCATGCTGCTGATGTTGCCTGGCCGAACGACTGGAGCCCTCTTCTTGTTCAAGAACGAGGCACACTGCGCGAAATCCCCATACAGCCTTTTATGCGTCCCATCAGAACCATTAGTGACCTCGCTCTCCGTTACAGTTGGTCGAGTTACCACCCAGCAGCCCTATTATGGCGTGTCTCCTATTGGCACTCTCGTGACCGATTTGCATTTCTGGCAAATCTCAGTGATGATAAAGGTATTCCAGCCTTTCAATGGCACACAATCATCCCGCCGATTTACATTCCGGCCTGGATGCATCTACTCCGTGTCTTTGCTACGAACACTTCTAACAAAGACAAAGATCTTGCCCTGCAAGATGTCCTGCCTTTATTTCACAACCCTAGTATCGAAATGCCCTTCAGATTCCTTACAGATCAAGAAGTCCTTCAGATCTCGGGCCTAAGCCAAAATTTTGCAACCGTCAAAAAATTTAGCTACTTGCTAACGTCTCGCACTATCAGGTCCTTCGTTGGCAATTCATTTCACCCGAAACTTATCAGCATTGCTATTGGCACGCCAGACGACCTGAAAGAATGGGTTCGGGGTCGGCAGCCAAGCACAACCAATATTGCACACCCTGACAATGTACGCAATTACTACATTCAATTTAGGCAAGATGTTGTCAGATCCCTGGAGCAAATTAAGCATACTCCTAAATCTGATCTTGAACCAGAGCCATATAGGCACATTGATTACCGTACACTTGTCATGTCACCTCTTACCAAACCTACTGTCGCACAACCTACAATTGGCAACATCCCTCCGCCATATTTAACCAAAGAAGCTATCCAAAGAGACCAACAAGGTCAGGCCACCTCGAGATTGAAAGCTATTGGCACATCGCAGTTTCTTAACTTCCTCAAAGAAGCTGGTCTAAATCAGTATTTGGATCATATTGCTGCGCCGCAATGGGTACCACTCTCAAATGCGGTCGCTGATGCGCTTGGGAAAACAAGTTCAGCCCCCTTGAGAGAAGCCTATCAGCAAGGTCTGTTTCTGCAGAAAGTCCTTGCCAGGCTCCTCCTTCTCTTACGTAGCATCATAAGAAGCTGCTCTGAAGGGACTTCAGGTTTTCTCGTTCTTGATTACAAGTCCAGTCCTCTTCATATACACTACCTTGGCCCTCCTGATGCCGTCAATGTCTATCTTATCAGGCTCAAAGAAACACTCGACATAATGATTTTTAAGTATGGAGGGCGGCCGCAATCCTTTGGGGTCAGTGCTGTCTCTTGCAAAGACTACACTGTCGCGTATCTTTTCTCCAAGGTTATTCAATGCGTTGTTGGAATAGCTATACAACAAGGACCCTGCACTTGGACTGCCGAAGCACCCTTTCTAACTACTATCCGAGAGCGTGGATGTGCGCTTTGGAGACTTGCCCAAGGTGCCATAGCTCAGTCTAACAGCTTTGCCAACAACCCCTTTGTCAACCACTGCCACAAAGTCCTAGAACAGCTGCCCCTGGTCCTTATTGAAGGCAAGATCGAAAACCATCAGTTGCATGTCCTCGCGTCCACGGCACAAGCTCTCTGCCCAAATGAGCAGGCCTCTATTTGGTCTGCGGAAGTGCCATATGCCTACTGCATCCTCTTTCTTTGTCAGGCCACGCTTGCCCGTGCAAGCAGTGGCTTTGACTATCTAGCTGCCTTCAGTAGTAAGGGTCAGCAACTATTCATTGCTCTCCCAGAAGAAGTTGCAGTTCGCAAGTTTGGCAAGCAACTTTTCCAAAACACTGCTGTTGATGAATGCCCTGGCCTCACTGTCGAGAATGGTACCTATGCCTGTATTTGCGGAGAACCAGCATGTAATCTTTTCCAGAGGGCACAAGCCCAACTGTCTGAGTTATGACAACTCTGGCTTGTCTGCCTATTGGCACTCTCCGTCTCATACAGCGTACCATCTCGGCTGGGCTCAGGGCTTTCTATTGGCAAACTCATCATGAACACTGTGGCAGATCTATCACTCAAGTCTCCTCACTACACTTCTTGATACATTTTGTCTCTCCGAAAGTTGCTTTTCGGCGGATTGCTACGAGGGATTTCGTTATGACCTGTGGATTTCACCCATACGTTGCACTTGAAGATGCTATGCGAACTTTGCTACGTCTCCTTCGTGATCACAGGGCATGGAGAGAAGAAGAATCTATTAGCTCCTCCTTGTCCTCTCACGTCATGGCGAATGACCTTGCAACCCTGCAACTTGTCCCATGGAAATTCTGGGACCTTTGTAAACAAATCTTGAATTTTCGTCTTCAACGTCCTGCCAATCTTCCAGTATCCATCCGATGTCTATACAGCTGAAACCTAAATAGCTGGTATCCAGACAATATCAACAATGCCCACAAGTCGTGGGTCGTTCGTTCGCTGCTTAAAACAGCACCGGTTCTGCTGCAAGAAACAAAATGGACACAAGTGCAGCTACAACACCTTGCGCATGCGTGGCCTGACATTCGTGTCGCTGCGACACTAGCAAAACAAGATCCCAACCCTCAAGCTGGTGTTGCCATCCTATGTCCCCCTGGTTGGAGCATCTGCGCCCAGAAAACTTTAGTTGATCACTACGCAGTTGCTGCCTGTGTCTCTTTCCAAGCCTGTCAAATATGGGTTGTCTCTGTCTATGTGCCACCTCACAGCCAACAAGCGTTTGTCAGCCGGATTTTTCAGGCTATCCTTTCTTTGGATACACATCCTGTTTTCCTTGGTGGTGATTTCAATCGCTGTGACCAGCATCATCCTCAAATCTGGGATGACTTTCTGAGCAAAGGTGGATTTATAGACATTGATTCAACCTTTCCGACCTACAGATACACCAACCAGCAGGGTCACACTGTCGAATCTCCTCTAGATCGAGTCTTAGTGCCTAGTATTTTTTTAGACTCAGCTCAGCTACACGTTCAGATTACTGGCAGATACCGGATTCAGACACGTCACCATAAACTTCTCCGAGTGCCCATCAAAATGAAGCCGAGACTGACGCCCCATCCGCACTCTGAAAAACATCACACGATACCTACCAAAGTTTTTCTTGACCCCACTGCCTTTGCCAGTGTATCAATCGAAGAAGCTCGCCAACAGGCACTCCATCATCTGCGTCGAAGAATACAGCTTGCCTCTGAAAGTTGTCCAAGTAACATACTGATCTCAGTACATACTAGAGCACTTGTTTGGAGTTGGTGGAGAACCTCTTCGCACTCTTTCAAGCAACTCACGCCGCTTAAAAAGCTTTATAAACTGCTTGGCAAAGATCAAATGACCCTTCATGTAGGACAGGAAGATCTCCAACATCTGTATGAACAAAGTGGTCTAGCGGAATTACTGCAGACCTGGCCACAGCAACAGGCAAAGTCCCTAGTGCCAACTGCGCTTATAGCATCTGCCTTACAAGCCGCTGAAATAGCCTCTGCCACTTTCCCCAGTATCCCATTTGGGCAAGAGAGTACTGACCCTGCCAGATGAGCCAGACGGCAACGTCTCTTTTGGGACCGACTGAAAACGGTTTGTCCAAGAGGCACCTTCTACCATGGTCCACTTTTGCAGAGCAATGGAGCAGAATGCAAAACTGCCCAAGAATATGATGATGCCATGCTTGCAACTCGCTCCTTTTGGTTTCGGCCGCCCGTGCGGTACGATCCATCATGGGCACGAACGCTAGATATCTATAGGCAGCAGGCAGAACCCTGGCCTCCTGTCCCTGAGCCGTCAGTTGACGATTACGTAACGCATCTATTACTGACTAAAGATTCTGCCCCTGGTCCTGATGGCCTCGCATACGCCCTGTGGCGTATGTTTCCTCACCACACTGCTGTCATTCTGCAAGCTGACTTCGACCGTATGCTGACCTGTACCCTGCCTGCTCCGACCCAAATAGGAGTGTGGGTTCCCAAGGCCAAACAAGGGCCTACTGCAGATTTCTTTCGTCCGCTAGGTATGCCAGACACCCTCGATCGGCTGCAGGATGGAACAGCTGCCGCTATTCTCTTTCGCGTTACCAGACAGTCTTTTCATCCTGCACAGACCATGTTAAATGCCTTTCGAGAGCCACAAAGAGCCGTGCTTGAAGTACAACAAATGTTAGAAGGAGCAACTCCTGCGTCCGCGTTATTTGCAGACTTATCCAAAGCTTTCGAACGTGTCAATGCCTATTGGATCCTCCACATCCTCCATATTAGGCAGTGTGCACCTTGGGTGCTGCAACTAGCCAAATACCTTCTCTTTGGAAGAAGGATAAAACACAAGGTGCAAGGGCGTCTCCTCCCGTCACGGGCAGTCCATTCTGGGGTTGACATGGGCAGGTCCACCTCAGTATATTTCTTCTGCTTGGCAATGGACCCAATCTTTGTTGCTCTGCATCAGATACCGCGTGTCCTCCTGGTAGCAGGTTATGTGGGTGATACCACAATTGTTGGGCAGCATAATGATCCACAGTGGATCAAAGAGGCCTTTGAGTACATTGATTCCTGGTCTACCGCAGGTGTCATCATGGATGCGCATACCTGTTGGTACGTAGGGCTGTCAACAAAACCTCTTCCTGAACAGGAACTGTTGCGATTCCAAGATGTTGCTGATATCTTCCTCCTGGCATGAACAGGGAGAGCCTACGGTCTCATGCGCTATCCACCATATCCCCTCATATGCGCACTATTTTGTTCTCCGTCATGGAGATCATTGTGCCCTTTTTCGCACCAGCCAGATCTATGAGTGGAGACAACACGGTCACTCCTTGCTGTCGCGGCTTGCTGCTAGTCCATGTTCGCGCCGCTCCAAAACTCAGCTGCTCACGAGTGATGCCTACTCTCTGGCCCAATTATATCAGGTCGATCAAGCGGGGCTTGGAAATCAGTGTATCGCCTCGGCAACAGTCAACCTAGGTCTAACAATACACACAGGATGGGCCTGTGACCTACAGGCCGATCAAATGGCCTATTGCCCACTGGTACGCACCATGCCGTCCCTCCTCTCGAAACAACTCTTAAAGTTCAGAGCGAGAATTGCTGCTGGAAACAAAGGCAATCTCAGTATTCATGCCAAAATTATATACTTCAATGCTTTTTCGCTTAGCTTATTTTACTATGCGCAAACGCATCGATACTTTCCCAAGCAGGTACTGGCGCCTTTGTATCGGGCGCTGGCGGACTTCCTTCTTAAGAGGCATTGGTTTCTGCGACGTAAATTAGTTGGTATTTGCCGATGGTTACGACTAGGGCCGCTTCTTGATCCTAGCATTACGCATGCTGTTTCTTTGTTTGGCTGCTACCTTCGACAGGGGCACAAAGTCCTTCCAAACTTCGTTAGAGACACTGACGAATCCTATCGACGACAAGTATATGCCTGCTGGAAGTACTGGCAACAACAGCTCTCTCCTGATGAAGTTCGTCACTTACTAGACTGTCTCGACCAACCGCATGAGACCTCACGCGTAGTACGACGCTTTCTGGATAATTTCAAGCAGGTTGCCATCGCGCATCAAATCGAAGAATCTATTGCTCACTTGTCGGCCAGGATAGCTCGGAACGGATGGGCGTATGGCCCGTCCTTTAATTTCTTGGAATGGTTAGCGCAAACGCCGGTTGCGCAGGTCGGGGCAGTCCCCCGCTCTGCAGTCATTAGGTGGGCGCTAGGAGAGGATGCAGATGTGTGGCTTCCCCTTCGAGGACGAATCAGCCGCACCTCTCCCTGTGTATGGTGTGGCCGCGATACTCGGAATTACCCTGCTGGGCCTGCCAGGGGGACACTATACCACGCCTGCACAGGGCTGCAGCCTGGCCTCCTTGAGCCTATGTCTGCCGAGCTGCTAAAATCCTTGTCCCTCAATGGTAATGTTGAGAATAACAGGCTCACAGGCCCCTGCAGCATCTTTCCTCCGATGGCTATCAAAGTTGCGTCCTCTACAGGACCGGCAGAGCTAGCTGCACCCATACCCTGTGTTCTCTGCCAAGGAGGCGCCAACGCTATTGATCACTGGCTTTCCTATTGCCCGGTAATCCATGGCGCGTGGATGCTCCTTTGGCAAGGGAGCCCTCCACCCCTTGATTGGAGGAGCACTCCTAATCGGCATACAGGGGTCGCTTTGTGTTACTTGTTATTCCACTCCCGACGGCTTGTCACAGAATATGGAGGATTACGACCCTCTATTGAATGTCTTAAGCATCGTACACTTCAACGGCACATCCTCGATCTGTGGCAGCGCATCTATCAATCCCTGCCTGCCACTCTGCTCCAGTGGTTTCATGCCCCACCACTTCATCAAGACTTACCGTGCACCAACACTACGCATGTCAGGGTGCAGAGATTTCCACAAACGCAGGTTGACTCAGCACTTCTCCCGGACCAAGGTCTCTGTACCAATCGAGCCTTCTGCAAAGGAGAGACAATTGCTACCCTTGGATCTTCAGATGTCCGCGTACGTCTTTTGTTAACGCAGTACAGGCGGTTATCCTTTCCTGCTGCAACGGCCAGTCTCCTCCCGTACACCTGTGCATGTGGCCTGGTGCACTTTCAGTTTCAGGCCGCTGATGATATGCCAAACAATGCTATTCTTCTTATAGGAGAAGCGTCCAATTGGCAAGGATGTCTTGCGCAATTCGATGGGTCTGCTCACAAACGGTCTCAGACAGGAGGAGCTGGGGTCTGCCTCTTGCATGTCACTCAGGAAACTACGACCTTGGTACGTTGGAAGTCCATCCCGCTGGTTCCATGTGCAGACAATGTGGTAGCTGAAGCGAGAGCATGCCTCGCTGCTGTCCGTCTAGCCATTGAATACCACAGTCAGTGCTTGACTCAAGGAGTCCCTCACAAGGGCATTGTAATCCAAGGGGACATACTCCCGCTCCTCAATTACCTTCAAGGAAAAGGGCGAGTCAAGCGACCTGAAATTGTTAGTTTGCTAGAAGACTGCCGAAATCTCCTTGCAGGTGCCCCCTTCATATTTCGCCTGGTGTACTTACCTCGTGAATGCAATAAGCTTGCAGATTACTTTGCAGGACAAGCGAGTGCTGTTGCAAGAGCGTATCTGGACCAACCTCTGACCGTTGCCTCTCATCGTGCTGCGCCGCCTTATCATTTAGCACAGAAGCTAGGCTTTGTCATTGAAAGCGGTCCCCTGCAGCCAACACCTGCCTTTGTTCTTACTGAATGTCCCGAGACGACGACCGAAGGTCTTGACAGCCTTCTCTTGCAACACAAATCCCACGCAAATGCAGTTGGCGACTATCTTGCAATTGCAAGGAGCGGTAATGGCAAGCTCACCGTAGGATATAAGCCGTCCTCGTGCGATGGGCGGGACCGCTTTTATACTGTTGGGACAGCGGCGCAACAACTCCCACGACAAGTTCGTCTTCTTCTGTTTGGGCACACACATTGTGAAATAGACATCAGCGGGGCGCATTATGAGCTCGCGAGACGATGTTGTGCCCAAGCTGGCGTCCACAGCTCGCTGCTGCCGGTGCAGAAGGTCAGAGAATGGTTACAGGTTGTTCTTGCCCCGCCTGACCAACTCACTTGCCCAGTGTACCTTGAAAGTCTGATCAAGAAGTGGCCGCTGGTCGTCATCAATAGTGCATCTCCTCGCGAGGCACTTGCTTTTCTCTCCCGGCAGCTCCCGTATCACCTCCATTCCCATTTGCCTGAGCTCACACGTTTTGCTTTTGAGCTACATGCAGCTAGTCGCTTTGTCGTGAATAATCCCCCAACATGGTGCAGTGGCCGGGAATGCGACCGGAGCAGAGCTGCTCCCTTCAGACTATTTGAGACCCTGGAACAACACCTCACCTGGGCAGCCTACAGCTACCTACAACCTTTAGTTGGGTTTTACTCGACTATCTGGTTACATGACGGATTCTGGGCAGCGCCGTGCCCTAGTGAAGAGCATCTCACGGCGCTGCGCCGGTATCTCATTGACAGGTATCGTCTCTCCTCATCTGACCCCCCAGTGTTCAGATGTGAACTGCTTCGGCCAAAACACGAAGCCCTGCTGCAAGAGCTCGCGGTTTTGGCAGCTCCCTCATCTAAACGACGTAAGCTCCAGGGCAGCTCTGTTGTCAGGCATCCGCTCCCACCCCGAACGGAGTTTCGTTTAAAGCGCTTATACAAAGCGGACAACGCGCAAGCCCAAATTGAGCTAGAAGAAAGGCTAGTTAAGCGCGCCAGGACCTGGAACACTTCCAAAAGGCAACGGCTTGGATAGCTTCAATAAGGTACTCCTCTCGCTAGCAACTATTCCTTTTTTCTTTGTTAGTTGATTGTCTGGTGCCAGTCATGGTCTAGGCGGCAAAGGATAGTTATGACGTAAGAGAAGGTAGCGATACTATGCTGAACTTTCCACCCAGGCGCTGGTTCAAGAGTCCCGGCTGCTGCCTCTTTGGCTCAAGGACATGCTTAGAGAAGAGTCTGTGCACAGCTAAGAATCTGGATACATGGATCACAAGGAGGGGACGAATGATCTCCTGCCCTTCCTCTCTCAGTCCTCACTGCGCACTTGGGCGCCGGTGATAGATGCTGCCCCTGAGCATAATGCCTTGAACTTGACAACACAACTCCAAGAAATTAATTCGCGGCGGCATCGCCTGTACTTCATTCGATGTACGATTCGGCTTCATGAAAGGCACTACCATTTGCGTATAGCAGGCCTGCTCCCGGCCAGAAACAAAATGCTGGGGCCCTACCGAATTATTGACCCGCCTTGCTATCGAGTAGCCGCCATACCCAGGCCCCTTCAGGAGGCTACTGCTATGCTAAAAGATGCCACCAAGGTTCATCCATTGCAATCGGGACAGGAGGCTACCTTTCTCTCTCTGAGTGGCATCCTCTTTGTTGGGAGCGCTGCTGAACAACGATATGTCCTGCATGAACACCTAAAAGACCTAGGACTTGCAGGTCCGCCTGCCCCAATTCTGCAATGGGATTGCCATCTCCAGAAAGGGCCGTACGATATCCATGTGCTCCCCTTTCGATCGCTGTCTGCCCTCCCAGCTGAGCTACTTACTATCCCAGTACCAACCACTAGCTGGGCTTTTGAAGAGGCACCAGTGATGACTGTCACAGAATGGGATGCGTACCGACGAAGGTCTACATCCGTAGTCTACCTTACGTCTGCCGAAAGCAAAGGGTCTACGCCCTTGCGTGGTGTCATTGCTAGGGCTTTGGAATGTTTTCCTGCTTTCGCTTTAATTTGGCAGCTGGTATGTCTGCTCTTCAGTCATCTCTCCCAGTGGTCCCTTAGTACCTTCCTGCTCAGAAGCTCCACACGGGTACCACCTACCGTGCTCCCTCTCTGCGATCAAGCCCAGGGTACCCCTCAACAGGAGGTCCTGGACAGTAGCAACAGCAACTCAAGCGTGGACAGCGGCAGTACAGAACTGCGTATAGCCCCCTCTGCAAGCAGAGACTCCTTGTGTAAATTTTTGGGCCTGCTGCATACTGCGCACTAACAAATGGCGTTTCGCATAGGGGCAACGCAGTACAAAGTATGCCGGCCCATGGTGTTTATTAAAGGTTGCTCACCCAAAGGCTGTCATGTACCTGTTTGGTCATAACACCATGCTCTCATATTGCGGGAGGTTTGTTAGTGCCCTCGGCAGCTGCTGGCTCAAAAGATGCAGAAGAAATATTGATTTCCCAGAGCAGTTGTCCACCCTCTGCGGACACTGTGAGCCAAACTAACACCCGTGTGTCGGTTTGGTGAGCAGGAAGCGTCAAGTCTCCTTTACAGATGGCAAAACGCGCAGTGCACCCCCCCTTGGAACTTGACACCCGAGGTGTTTCATTTACAGAATCCGCACAGGCAATTTGTCTCCAAGAGCAGTTGGAAGTTAGCCTCATCCGACTTCATATCACAGTGCAGCAGGTCACGTTTCCTTTATGTTTGGTGGCAGCCAGTTGCTTGCGACCGCAAGTTCGGCCCCGCCTTGGTGACATTCCGGCTTGGCCACTACGGATGATTCCTGATGCGCTGACCCAATGCACCGTTGATATGCCGAGCGGGCTTACCCTGTGGCCTTTTGCTGACGATCCACACATTACGCAAGAGGGTTTCATCTTGCACGGACGCAGTGTCGAAAGTAGAGCAAAAGTGTACCGCTTCCTAGCGGGAGATTCCGAGCAATGTTGCGCCAAACGTACGGGAACACCTTGAGTGGCACCAGGAAAATGGTAGGCTGATTCAAATCTTTCCTTTCAGTTCGCTGGAGCACCTTACGCTTCAAAGCTTCCCGCCCCCGGCCAAGCGTCATGCGGCCACGCATATTTCTCCACAGCCGGCTTTCTCGCATATGCTACCAGAGCCCCCTGTATTTGCCGTATATCAAGAAGAGCCGACAATTCCCTGTGGGGTATATGCAGCTCAGGCTGCACGACCGCAGATGCAAGACGAGGTTAGTGGCCCACAAGAGGAGGCACCAGGAAGGGCGTATCATCGCCCACCATTTCTGAGCCTAGTTCGCGAAGCGCTTCGCAGAGTATCTGATGTCTGGCGCAATACTCAAGGCTTACTACACACTCTCCAAAGCAACCCGCTTCGAGGCAACAGCCATGCCCATCAAAGTGGCACTAGTGCGCGTCAAGAAATCTGTACTGAAATGGAAACGCTGGAAGCAGCCCTTGAGCAGTTGCTGTAGGGGAGACAATCTCCTTGCTACGCTGGAAAGCTATGCCGCGACGAGGTTTGAAAAAGACACAGCTTTCCCTATCCCTCTCAGCTGTTTTGTTATGCCAACTGTACAGTAGAGGCCAGTAGATAAGGGCGCCCACCAATCTTCACTTTTTCTCCACATCGATAGTCTCTGGGCCATCAAAGAATGCAATCCCCCCTGAGCGAACATGGTGCGAGCATGTTTGCGGACCATTGGCTCGAGGCGCGCACTGCATGGTGACGCAGGTGAAAGCTGTAGAAGCGGTAGCAACACTGCTGGCATGAGTCTACCGGTCTGAATTGGACCAAATCGTTGCGAACTCATCTATAACCATGACAAACAGCCGTTGCTTGAACTGTCCCTTCAGATTTGCCTCCCGATCAAAGAGCTCCTCAGTACGCTGAGCCAAGTTGCCCCCCCAGCAAACAAGCAGACAAATAGGCCGCTGCGTCCAGTCGCCAAGGCTTCGCCCACCGAAGAAAAGCGCAAAGATCTGGACACCCCCGCGCAAGGCCAACAGCCGGCGCGGAAGAGCTGTCTGCCCCAAGGCAGCAGCTCCTCTAACTGGCAACCATCATATCACCCGTGGGAACAGAGCCTGCAGCCACAGTGGGAGGAGTACCCAATCACCTCTGCTGCGTGGCATGCAGAATGGGCTCCTTGTAGCCCCCAAGTCGAAGAGCAGGAGCAACTTCTGTGGGCACTGACTGACAAGCCAGTCTCCAGATATCGCAAACCACCTCCTGCCCAACCCAAATCGCTTGCTACAGCTCCAAAGCGACCAGAACAAGAGGTTCGATTCGTGCTGCCCCAGGAAGGCAACAAAAGTCCGCAAAGTCCGCAAAGCTCCACGGCAATGGCCAAAACGGCCGTCCCACTGGCGCGAAAGGACACGAAGGAAGAGACTGAGAGCGAACCGCACGAGGCAACAACAGAGGAACACCGGCCGCCGCCAAGGCCGCGTGCTCACCCGAAAAAATGTCCAGTACAATAAAACTCATTGGCAAACTCCTTTCCCGGCTCAAGGGCGCTGCCCTCCAAATTGGGCTGTCGTCATGGAATGCAGCTCCCCAGGGAAACTCGTATGTTTCGAGGTCTCCTATTTGCCGTTGTTTGTTCTTTAGCGCTGCTGTAAGAGGCTCAGACACACCTCTAGTACAGGTTTGTTGCCCTGCACGGTGCGCCACCATGATGCCTCCTATGCCGCCTTGGGCAGTAGGGAACACGCCAGAGCCGGTATCCCTTGATATCGACGGGTTTGTCGACGCGTCTGCCTATGTTCGGCTGGAAGAAACCTGCCAGGACATCCATTATGGTGTCCTTGACATTCAAGTAAACTTTCATCATGAAGGTAGCCTCATGAATGTGTACATGCTGCACTTCTTTGCCCTAGAAGAAAACTACCCAAGATGTGCGGCGGGTGTTCAAGGTTGGAAAGATGGTTTCCCATTCCCCTCTGCCCTTACGAAGATGCGTATTAAGTACCAGGAACGATGGATCAATGTCTGCACGCAGCAGTGTTTGGCCATCAATGATCGGGGGGTTAGTGTCTATGGCTCTAATAAAGGGTACCGGTGGCGAATGGTCCACCATATCCTCTATCATGAGCAGCCCCTGCTGTCGCTCATGGCTAATAATGCTGCTGCCCTCTCGCGGTCACCTATAGGATGGCCGCCTGTAACGTGGTTGTGGATGCGACCGCCAGGAGTAGCCCCGCGGCAAATGGCTCGCAGGAGAGCGGAACCTGATCCACATATCAGTGCAGCAGAAACAGGACAGCGATTTACTGCTAGAGAACACCACCGAGTTGACACTGCCCTATACAACCGTGTACAAGCCATGTTGGTCTCGCTACAAGATGTTGAACGACTCTTGCCAAGCATGCCCACTCCTGTCCAGCACAGCATGCCCCTTCCACTTACGAGAGTGCATGCAGATTTAAATGGCCTTCTCTTTGTGGCATACCTCCTAGCAAGCATACACCCCAATTCTGACGACTTTGATATTTGAGAGGAGTAGTGACAAAGAAGGTCCAGAGGGTCAGCTGCATTACCTAGTAAGGTAACGGGGGTATTTCTGTTATATAAGTGTGCTGTTGCAGCAGTCTCAGTGTTGTGTGCCAAAGGGTTTGATGACTTGCTGGAGGATCTGGCCGTTCTTATCACAATGGTCCGTTCATGTCACTCCCAATGATGGTCGATCAAAGAGGTCAGGGCAGTAGCCACATCTTTCCTCACCTCATTGGTTGTCAGTTACTCAACTTCAGTGGGGGACCGGGGCGTAAACATGGGAGGTCTTTTGTTTCCTCCAGGCGCAAAAGGTAGCTATTGTCACCGGTGGACGATCATTGCACTCCTGCAGCCGTGTTGGCTCCCAGCAGCTGACCATCTAGCCAAAGCGCAGGCGTATCAGGCCCTGCACACACCTTGCGCAGTCCAATCTTACCTGGGCCTTGATGCTAGCATTGGTATGTGTGGTATCTCTGATGTCAGAGCACAGCCGATTGACCAGGATCCAGGCTACCTGGCGGCCAAGCAACAGGGCCATGGCCCTGATACCGCTGCCGTCATTGAGAGTCTTCTACAAGATAGGGAACTCATAGAGTCATGTGACATGATTTACGTGATTGTCGACAACCGTGCACCAAAGGACGTAAGCCACTGGCCAGCTTTTGCGCAGTGGTGGGCGGCCAGGAGAAACCTAGTGGGGCCTCAGAATGAACGAACCGACCTACTGTGGGTACAAGCAACCCATGCCAATGGCCTGCGAACAGTCCCTTACTACTGGGCAGGAGTTTTTGTCCTGGAAGCAGCTAGGTTCCTTTTCGTAAAGTGCATCTTGGCCTCGTCGACAATGACTGCGTCCCAGTTACACTCTTTGAAGTGCAAGACCTTGTTGCCTTGGCAGACAGCCAGTTTAGATGGTCTGATCTCACTGGGTATCGAGCTGACCCAGAACTCGCCAAAAGCAAGCCGGGCATGCTGCTTTTTACAGAGGCGCATCTAGAGTATAATGCTGGCTTAGTCATTTCGCTTGGCAGTTCAAATCGTCCTAGTCCAATTGAGGCAACGTCAACCGCCGAAACCTTAGCAGAAGAGCTAGAAGACTACCGCCAACAGCTCCTAGCCATGGCGGTCCCGCCGGTATGTCCAACTGAAGCTTCACAGGGGGGATCTCCCTTTACCCCGCTCATTGGAGTTCCAATGGAGCACTCACTTGACTTGGCAGTGGCGTGGGCCCTGCTTGGCAGGTACATGTGTCGCCAATTTTGGCCAATGCCAGAAGGTGCATTAAGTACCAACGATACTCAGCAGAATTCGACGGCCGTCCAGTGGCCAAAACGTTCACATCCAGGTGCCCTGACGGAGGCGGGCAGACAACGCACCCCCTGGCTCACTAGCTGGGCCCGTGCCACTTTCGAACAGGGATGCCTTTCCGCATTGCCTCACTTAGAAGGTCCCTGCAAAGCAGTCTCGCTGCCTGGGGAGCACTTATTTCAGGCTAGCCGTATCTCGCCTGACAACATGAGGCCGGCAATCTTTCACGCCTTTGGCAAAGCCAAGGCGGATGCACATGAGCAGCTGGCCCGACTAGCAAGATTTGGGTGGGAAACCCTCCCAATTGCACTCCTAGGCATGCCGCATTACCCAGCGGCGTGGTCTCACGAAACATGGAAGCCAATCGGTGGGTGTAGCTTCACGGGGGGACCAGGTGCGCTCACTGGTAACAGTGCCTTTCGTGTCTGTCTGTTGCTGCAATGGCACGCCGTGTCAGCACCCTCCACAACACTCTTCCCATCAGCCGAGCAAGAGGAAGACTCGGATATTGAATCGGCTCGCACGGTCTCGGAAACGAATCAGTCCTTCCTTGAACGTTCGCTGTTGACTGCAGTCACAGACCAGAACTCCCGTGAGTCCGGGTCTAGCCCATCGGCGTCGCTACCTAAAGAAGAACAGGATGAACAGGTAAGTCGGAGAGTCAGCCGGCGTCCAATCAACCCGCAGCAAGTCACGCCAGCCCTCTTTGTACCTTGGCATGAAATAGCGACGCAGTTAGGCATTCCCGTCGAACATGAAGCCCCTACGGAGAGCCTCCAAGCCATGTTCCAGACAGCCATTGGAATCCTCACAGCTGATCAACAAAGGGATTTTCATCGTTTGCAAGGTACGGCTTTCAGTCAACTCCCTCATCACACAGCACCAGTAGAAACGACTGCTGAGCTCATCCTGTGCTCAATGTACGAAGTCCATCCTTGGGTCTCTCACTGGGAAACCATGCTATGGCACATGGCGCAAACATACGGGTTTTGGCTGACTGCCCCACAGGAGCCCCCACCTGACATCATCCAAATCAACTGTGGAGGCCTGGGGGGAGGCGCCCTGAGTACCCCAACCACTCCAACTGTCAATTGTACTCATCCCCGCGTCAATGGCACGTGCGTTTATGGCCCCTCCTTAGCACCGGCTGACCGGTACAGTGGACAGATCACGGAGGTCGCTGCAGGTCACACGTCCAGTCTGCACGAGCTTGCGATTTTAATGTCGAATACCACTGATCCCTGCGAGTGTTGGGAGGCACTAGGCTACGGCTGTGCAACTACCCTGTACCGCAGAACACAGATTGTTCTAGAAGCCTCGAGGCAAGTACCGGCTCATCGCAGAGTTCCCCACGCTGCATTTTTAAGTGGACTTTGGTGGAAACTTTTGTCCTTTCAGCCAGCGCGCATCCTCATGCGCCTGCCCTTTTTGGAGCGTATTGGAAACAGCACCATCACAAGTAAACTTTATGCTCCCACCAAGTTTCATGTCGAAGGATTCAGTGCCGGTAGCTACACAGGAGCAACAGTAGTCATTGGCCTGTGCGCCCTGTTTCCGACATGCCCCGTCTCGGCCACTCTTGGTGCCATTGCTATGCCAAAGGGAGTCATGGGTGCATTGATGGAACTAGCCTCCCCTGGACAATGTGATATCCACCTCATCCATGCCGAAGACGATCTGCTGCGCGACTGGCGCCCCAGTCTCACTGATCGGAGAATCTTAGAATATCGCCTTCGATGCACCCTAATAGCTGGAGCTGATAAATGGATGGGCACAGACATGCATTGCTACTGGCACTGGCTGCACTGCAGTCTCCCAGCAGGACGATGGCCCCTCACAGCACTCAAGCTTAGCCACCCACAAGTCATCCCTATTCGGGATAGAATGGCAGCGCCACTTCGTCTAGCTTCGTGGATTCGGTTCGAAACAGTGATGAACCAACAGGACTGGCGTACTGCGATTGAGCAACTGGTACCTCAAATTCATCTGCCGGACCCTGAGCTCTTGGATCTGTTGCGCAGCTGTGTCCCCGAGCAGGGGATCGCATCTATGGCCGAAGCACAAGCATTGCTCTTACGCAACTTCCGAGTCGGCAGCAGTGAGCCCAATGCATGTGAGCAGTGGCTCACGGAAGTCACACGGGAACTGTTCAAACCGATTCCCTTTCGGGAGGTCTTCGTCATCCTTGCCCTCTTTCTGCCACAGCTGACCTTTGCGGAAGGAGCCAAGTTGGACTGCAAGCTTTGGTACAGTCCAGTCATTAGCAATGAAGTAGCCGTAATTCACGTCACACCCATAGCACAAGGGCTCCAAGGTATGCATGAATATAAGATCGCATTTAGTCCCAACTCGAAAGCAGCTGCCTTTGTCTCGCCGGAGCAAACTGCCCAAGACTTTGAGTCCTTAGCCATGTTGCCCTCTGAGCAAATTCACATAGGCAGCCAGGTTGGGAGGGTATATCGGCTGGTGCTGAGAGAAGCTGGCCAAGTCTTCGCGCTTTTGGTAGTGTTGCTTGAATACGTCACGCAACCTAAAAAGAGGTCGAGGCAAGGCTCTATAGAATCAAAGGAAGAAATGGCGGCCCGACAAAGCAGTCCCAAGTCATGGACGGTTGCCTACATCCCAACACCAGAGACCTTTGCCCCCTTACCGACTAGTGCAGAAATAGTGGTCAACACACAAGTCCGCTGGGGGTTGCCACACAGCTTGCATCAATTGACAACACAAATGGTGGAGCTGCCCATCCTGAGTCTGGCTGAGGTCGGCACTACGGTATCCGCTGACCACCTGATCCAGATGGCCACCATGCCCCTCGAGCACAAGCCGACAGCACTCGGAATCCCATATGTGATCCCAGTCTCCTACCAATTCGAGGGTGCGGAAGAGCTGATTCATAGCCTACATGCTCTGTTTTGGACTCCTGGCATCGGCCAATACCCCGCGGTATTGTCCCCCCAAGCCACTAGTTTTGGCCAACAATTGTATGAGGCTGCGTGCACGGATAGCGCCCATATTTTCTCTATTGCCCTGTCCATGGTCTCGGCATTGCAGTCAGGGCGGTCTACACTGGCAATTGCGGGCGTTTTTGGGGCAGGAAAGACCAGGTCGCTAACCTTTTTGCTTGCCTGGTTTGCACTCACTACGAACCTGCACTTCGGTGTTTCTCACAAAGAAAACCCAGCTGGCCGTGCCATCACCAAATTGTTGAGCTCTCTTGACCTCAATGAAGACCAGCAAACCCGTTCATCAGGCCAGTAGGAAAGGAAGAGGCCAATGCCAACACTGCCAGCACAAACTATGACAAGTCTATGTTCCAGAGCACTGGCCTCATACCAGGGGCAAGAGTTGTCATAGCCACTACTGGTCTCATCTGGGAGCAAAAAGGTCAAGCGCACTCACCCCTCAGAGCGCACATGGAAAGCGCAGTCCCTCGACGGCCCTTTTTCCGGATACTCCTTGGGGATCCCCGTCAAAGCCCTGGAGGCGTTGCGGATAACCTGCAAGAGCATTGCACTCTCCTACTCAAAGCCTTACTCTGCCTGCGGGAGCTCACTTGCAGGCAGCTACCCGGAGCTCCGCAACATTCAGCTAGACACTTTTTTTCCACGAGTACGGACGCCGTGTGGGCATGGTGCCCAGGTCATCGTTGAAGGAAGGGAAGAACAATCAGATGGTGGAGAAAGGAACAAAGACCCAAACCAACCCAAACCAAACACCAAAGCCCGCAGGCCGAAACTCCACCATCTTGTAGTCTTTCCTCTACACTGGGTGAAACGTGTGAAACGGAGACTAGTGACAATTAATGGGCCTGAATTCTCGAGAGAAAAAGGACGGCAGCGCAAACTGTGTTCATGGAAAGCCGCCTAGGAGGCTTCAAACGGACTTTCCGTATTGATTATTGGTGACCAGCGGCCACACCACAGTGTGGCAAAACAAAGGTCACTTTGCAGGTCAGACGTCTCGCGATGCTCCAATGCTGGTTGTAGTCCGGTCGACCAAGAGTGACAAGATCTGGGCAGCAATCCGTGGAAAAGACCATACTTGCAGCACTACCCGTTCAACTGGTGGCGCATACAAGGCCAGTCACATGCTGCCCGACAAAGCCAAACCGTGGCGGCAAATCCTAGCGAGAGAAGCCTGCAGCTAAGGGTGAACCGGGCACAACCTCCCCGAGGGGAAGCAAACCCAGCACCCTTCGGCACGCACCGGTGCCAATAGTCTCTTGAGTCAGTGAGGCGCTGCGTGATTGCAAAAAGTGATCTGCTCCGTGCAAGGCCCGTGTGAAACATGTGAAACTTTGAGCTCTCCTAGCATGATATCTGTACCTCTTTGTACAAAATTGGAAATGTCGGACATCAACAGCGGGAACTAAGGTTCCCCCTGGGCATCCTTCATTGCCACTATCTACCACCCGCCGTTGAGGAACGCAGAACTAAGGCTCTCGCTCCCATCGGCTCACTACGCAGCGAATGGCAGGAAGAGGTCATGGTTCTACTTGGTGTC